>OX578145.1:126101424-126103924 GCA_951213105.1 Amaurobius ferox
TATATATATGGTCATATTTTGCTTGTCATGGTTGTACTAATGAAGTGTATTTTAAGGTATTTATGTTTCCTTTATTTTTCCAATCTATATGCTTGTCGTCCATATAACACAAGTTTATAGATAAAATCTATCTTGTGTTTCAGAAACAAGCATTTTTGTGTTCATTTCGAAGGGATATATGGACTTGACGAGAATTTTTTCGAAATGAACTTATCTTAAGCCTAAAGCTCTTCCATGTGCAAGCTTTTTTGCTTGATTTTTTTGTTTTCCTATTTTCATTCCTCATCTTTGAAATTTGTTGATTGTCTTTGTCTTTATGACCTGCATTACGCTGTATAATTTCCTCTTTATGTTTAAATTTCTTTTATTTCTTTGTATTTTGTAGGAAATTTTGGAATAGTGTATTATGAGTTACTACTTACATTCTAACATTGGATTTACTAATATATATATATATATATATAAATTAGTAAATACAATGTTAGAATGTATGTAGTAACTCATAATACACTATTCCAAAATTTTCTACAAAATACAAAGAAATAAAAGAAATTAAGACATAAAGAGGAAATAATAAAGCGTAATGCAGGTCATAAAGACAAAGACAATCAACTATATTTATATATATATATTTATATATATATATTTATATATATATATATTTATATATATATATATATATATATTTATATATATATTTATTTATTTATATATATATATATATATATGTATATATATATATATATATATATATATATATATATATAAATATATATATATATATATGTATATATATATATATATATATATATATATATATACAGGGATGTTATAATTAAAGTTCGCCTATTCAGAAGGGTCTAGAGCCGGTTCTATGGCTCCAAACGAAACAACATTTAACTAGTATGTAATACAAATGATGCGCTCTGCGAAAATCGAAAACAAAAATTAGTTACAATTGTCGTCAGTAGGTGGCGCTGCTGCAATATCTAAGGTGATTTTCGTAAGTTTCGTTGCAAAAAAAAATGAAGGAAAATTTATGTCATAGTTGGTAAAAGTAAAATTGTGCAGATTCATTCTATCAATTTCGGTCAATCCAGACGAAACACACAAAAGTGTACAAAATTTCAACAAACGCTTGAAGAAGATCACTTGTTTATTCAAATCTTCGACGATACGGCAGTGATGTCACAACTTCGAAACACTGAAATACGCTTCAAATCAACTTACGATTTAAAACAAGCTAACAAAGTGTGTCTGTGATTCCTTTGATACTGGACGAGTTTATTGCTTCTGAAAAGCGTTAGAATCAGACGCTTTGTGGAAAATGGTTACGTTGAAAGAAAAGGCTCTTATCGTAAAGTTATTTTATCAACAGAACAGCAACACAGCTGCAGCTCTTCGAGAATTCCGGAAACAGAAACAAGCTAGACGTGGACCAATGTCTGATCGTGGCGTTCACAAAATGATTCACAAAGTTGATGCAACAGGAAGACTCGACATTCTTCCTGGCAGAGGACGAAAACAAGTGGACAGTTCTAGCGTTGAAGATATTGCTACTGCTACCGTAGATTTATCAAACCATTCACCATATGGTAATGTAAGTTTGCCAGCTATTGCAAATGAAGTCGACATGTCGATTTCCACGGTAAGAAAAGTGATGCGTAAAATTTTGCGCTACTATCCATACAAGATTCAGAGGGTGCAACAGCTAATACAGGGTGATACAGGAACTCGGCTAACATTTGCACTACAATTTCTTGCACGAATGAATGTGGATAACTCTTGGCCCTGGAATATTCTGTGGAGCGATGAAACGTATTTTTATGTAAACGGACAAGTGAACACACACAACTGTCGGATTTGGGCAAAAGAGAATCCTAACGTTGTTGAAGAAGTTCCATTGCATGCACCTAAAGTGACAGTGTGGTGCGGTTTTACAGCTACGTTTATGATAGGGCCATATTTTTATGAGGAATCAACACCCACACAGGACCCATTTCATGTTCCGTAAATGGGGCAAGATATCTCAATATGTTGTCACGTTTTGTGATTACCGAGTTGCAACAGCGAGGCTGCCTTCAAATTACCGTTTTTATGCAAGACGGTGCACCACCTCACATTACTCGAACAGTTCGGACTTTCTTACAACGCCATTTCACACAAGACTGTGTGATAAGTCGTTATTTTACAACAATCTGACCACCACGATCCCCTGATCTCACACCGTGCGATTTTCGGCTGTGGGGATGTTTAAAGGACTCTGTGTCTAAAGACAGATATCGGACGATCGCTGATTTGAAGAACAGTATTAGGCATCACATCGGGTCAATCTCACAGGACACTTTACGCTCTGCAGTAGAAAACACAGTTCTGAGAATGGAATGCGCGATTGCAAATAATGGAGGGTTCATTGAGCATACGTAATGCTGTTATTCGTCGCTGGCGAGCGACATGTTTTATTTTTCTGGACGCAGATTGCATCACATGAAATTATCTC
>OX578145.1:126108924-126131424 GCA_951213105.1 Amaurobius ferox
TATTTTTCATAATTTCCCTTAAAGGTAATTTTGCATACGGAGAACAAACAGATGCTTATAGTTTATGTTGATATTTTAAAAAATTAAATTATATAATTTTATTTGAATTTTATAGAGTATCATTTAAAGGACTATTTGAATTTTTGTATTTCTTGGCGAGGGTGCTCATGAATAAATATACCTTTTAGTTCCATAATAAAGTAATTAGTTTAATAGAACTAGTTTAAATGTAAGTACAATAAAATGAAATTTGCAAAATTCTGTTTGTATCTGAAACTAATGTGAGAATTTCGATATAATATGGCGATGATTCGAATTCTATTTGTATCATCATAACATAAACGGCCTTAAACACTATTAAATATAAATAAATGGGAAAGTTGAGTGGAGATTATGTCGGAATTTTATATTAAGGGTATAGTATATATTTCAATAATTTTTTTCTTTTTCAATCTCCGATAGACTCAGTTGATAAAAGCAGTTCTTCTTTTGCGATCCAGACCGTCCGACCTACTCGAAGGTGTAAGGTATATGCATGGACGCCAGGGCAGTGCTACACAATTTAGACTGGAATCTAGTGGGGGCGGCATCCACAAGGACTGTACCTTCCTTTCCCTACTACAAATATTTCGGAAGAACTTATGGACCTCCATATTTAATGTGCCCGTACTTTGAGTAACACGAGGACAGTTTGGGCAGAGCCGGAAATCGAACTCGGGTCGTCCGAGTGTAATTCCCGTGCGCTAACCACTGGGCTGTCTCACTCTAGATAAAAGTAACTGATTTCTGCTCTGTGGAGTCCAAAATGTACTTTTCATTCGAACTTTTAAAAACTCGTCAATTTGGCTTTGTTTCCCCAAATTTGTCGCCAAGGTTTAGCGACCCTATCCTCGCTCAAATTGGTTACTGTACATGCCAGAATGAACTTAATTTGCTCTTTGTAAGAAAACAAATTCAGTATGTTTTATGGGTTAAAAGCAAACCAGAAAATTAGATAACGACAATATTGTCACCTAGTTTATTAAATATGTCTACAAACCAAAGAAGGTGCACTGTATAAGTACTTTTACAACATGGAGGTATTTAAGACAGGGAAAAATATATTCCATTTAAATAGTATTTATAAATAGAACCGATAGATTTAAGGACGTTCTCTTCTTAAATAGTTTGATATTTCCAATTATATGTCGTAATTAAATTACATATAAATATTTAAATCACTAATCTATGTACATATATTTAAATCACCAATCGATGCACATATATCTAAATCACCAATCGATGTACTTATATTTAAATCACCAATCGATGTACTTATATTTAAATCACCAATTGATGTACATACATTTAAATCACCAATCGATGTACATATATTTAAATCATATGTTTTTGTAATATTGTATTCAAAACTACAAAATGTACCTGGAGTTTTCTGGGATTTTAAGCACAGATTCAATGTTCCTGTCAATTCAATTTCTGTCTTTCACAGGCTTTTCATTTATTATTTTCCTTATATACATATAATGTATAAGGAAAGTATTGTGACGGGGTCGAAGATTCGAATTCGAGTTTTCGATGGGAGAGCACGTTTCAAGCATCCCTGAACACGAATCAGATGTTTTTGAGATGATGTCTGTGTGTCCAAAAATCTCGCCAAATGGATAAAAAGGACGCTAAATCAATGAAAATGACGACCAATTGTCGAAAATTCAATATCTTGGAAAGAATATTAGTATCTACTATAAGAAAAACCTATTTTTTTACTGCAAAAGTAGTAATTTCATTACATTATATAAGGAAAGTCATGTGTTGTCCACATCAGATTTTTTTTATTGTAAAACTAGTAAATCCATTACATTATATAAGGAAAGTCATGGACTGCCCACATAAGATTTTTTTAATAATGTCTGGCTCGTAATGTCCAAATAGTCGTCTTAATAGAGAATCGAATCAGCTAAGTTCTGTCCCGGGATCGATACTATAAGTTGACAAAGTTTCAGTCTTCTATGTCACTGGAAGGCTTCTGAAGGGCCTGGAAATACTATTCACCTCCCTCTCGTTTTGTCTGCCTTAGGGGGAAGAATCTAAAATCAGTTCAATTAGGTTTTGTCTTATAGACGATATTATAAGTGCGCAAAAATTCAGCTTTCTATGTAACTGGAGGACTTCTGCAGGGTCTAGAAGTGCTTTTGAAATAAAAAATCTAACGTGGGCAGCACATGACTTTCCCTGCAGACTTAAAATTCATATTTTCTTTATTTCTTTAATAATTCATTAGATTGAGTCTAATTGCACCAAATAACACCAAATTTGCATTTTTAATTCAATTTTTGTTTTTATTTATTAATTGGACATTTTTCTGATAACGGCGGAACAAAAATGCAAGAAATCTCAAATATCTTGAGAACGGTTAGTCCTAAAGTATAATGGAGTGTGTTATATTCTTTTCCTCGTCAAAAATTGCGTATAAAACAAGAATTTAATTGATACATTTCAGCATATGTAGTCTTTTTTTTTTTAGATTTTTGCGGGCCATTTCGTAAAAAAAGGCAGGTTGTTATTTTCCGAATCATACCAAATTCTACTCAGTACCAGAATATCCAACAAGTAACTTATCTACCAAATTTTGTGAAATTTGGTAAATTAGTATTTTAGCTAGAGCGGATAAATTAAATTTTTACGGGCTATTTTGCAAAACAAGGTGGGTTTTGTTTTACGAATCCTACCAAAAACTAATCAGCACCAGGGTCACATCCAAGTGACTTACCTACCAAATTTTATGAAATTCGGTCCATTAGTTGTTGAGTTAGAGTGGATACTTACATTGAACAGACAGACAGACACACATACAGACAGACATACAGACAGACACACAGACAGACACACAGACAGACAGACAGACAGACAGACAGACACACAGACAGACACAAACACAGACGTCACGCTAAAAATAGTTTTTTCGTATTCTAGAGGTCTCGAAACGTGTAGATCAGTCGAAAACTCGAGTTGCGATTTTCGATATGATTCTAATACTTTCCCTATACATTACCATGTATGGCAGAAAATGTAAAAAGGTAGGGGGTGGAGAGAAAGGGTATAAACTCCATATTATCATCTGCAGTTTGATATATTCTAGCCCCTGACCCTGGTATACACAGATTGTGTAAGTGAAAGAGCGGTCTTAGAAGAGAGCCAAAAACAGATCAAAGATGCATTTTTAGGGGGTAGTTGCTTATCAGATGGGCGCGCTTTTCGTTTATTTACTTAAAAGTGATTGCTAAAAAATATTGCCAAAAAGTGACAGCTAGCTGATGACACCCTTGCAAGTGAGTTCCAATTCTTGCCGTTTTGAAGGCAATCATAATTGTCTAAACTCGATTCGCTCCTAGTTTGTTGTTGTTGTTGAAACCCAGACCGTCCGACCTACCAGAAAGGTGTAAGGTAACTGTTTGGACGGTCGGGAAGTGCCACCCAATTTAGACCGGAACCCAGTGGGGGAGGCATCCACAGGGACCGTACCCACCTTCCCCTACCACCAACCTCTCGGAAGGACTTTCGGACCCACATGTTTAACGTGATCGTACTCCGCATGAACACGGCGGCAGTTTTGGCAGCGGCTGGAATCGAACCCGGGAGTACCGAGTGCAACTCCAGCGCGCTAACCAATGGGCTACCGCGCCCCTCGCTCCTAGTTTGTGCAGTATCTAATCGATATTAAATTTAACTAATATTGGGGGCCAACATCTTGCATAATAAAAGAAGATGTTTGTGTATCTGTCTATTATGTCATGTATTGCGGGAAATAGAAACGTCGGATGGCGGCGAAAACGTTAAGTGTGATGCACTTCGACAGGATTTCTGTTTAAAAATTCAAATTAGTTTAAAAGTTACAAACATTTAAATCCGGAAATCCGTGAAACTTTGGCTTCAAAACCAATTTTATTCTGGGTAGACGATCAAAGATAAAATTGCACAAATGTTCCATGAAAGCTATATCAGAAAACGATTTTGAGTGCTACTTTATATATCTATCTATCTATTATTATATATACTAATTGCCAAGTGTCCGTCTGTCTGTCCGTCTGTCTGTCTGTCTGTCACGCTTTTTTCAGGCACTTCCCGAATAGATAGAGACTTGTAATTTGGTACACGGCTCGGTCGTTCGATAAAAACCCCTGGAAAAATCGAATTTTTCGAAAACGTTCTATAGAGGGGGTGCCCCACACCAAAACGTTCGAAAAGTGAAATGACGGGAAAGCATGCTTTGCGATGAGATAGAGACTTCAAATTTGGTGTATGGGTAAATCGTTCGAAAGGAGGAAAGTGTGCAATTTCAGATTTCCAATATTTTCTACTTAAGGGGGGGGTGCAGCACACCAAAACGTTCGAAAAGTGAAATGATAGGAGAGCATGCTTTGCGATGAGGTAGAGACTTCAAATTTGGTATATGGGTAAATCGTTCGAAAGGCAGATAGTGTGCATTTTCAGATTTCCAATATTTTCTACTCAAGGGGGTGCCGCACACCAAAACGTTCGAAAAGTGAAATGATGGGAAAGCCTGCTTTGCGATAAGATAGGGACTTCAAATGTGGTATATAGGTAAACCGTTAGAAAGGAAGAAAGTGTGTAATTTCAGATTTCCAATATTTCCTACTTAAGGGGGTGTCGCACACAAAAATGTTCGATTTTCCGAATAAATGAGAAACGGCCCCTTTAAAATTTGATAGAGGCTCAAAATTTTAAATATAGACTAATCATTTGACGAAAACACCCAAAACGAATATAATTTTTCAAAAATGTTCGTTTAAGGGGGTTTTCCAGAGGAAAACGTTCGAAATGTGAATTGATAAAAAAAAACATGCTTCGAAATAAGATACAGACTTCAAATTTGGTGTACAGGTAGATAGTTCGAAAGGAAGAACATGTGCAATTTCAGTTTTCCGATATTTTGAACTTTTGGGGGTGCCTCAAAACTAAATGTTCGATTTGCCGAATAAATAAGAAACGCGAATTATTAAAAAAATTACATTATTCAGGGGTTGCTTAATGTGGGGCCGTTGATTTTCAACGGGTATGCGGCTAGTATATACTAATTGCCAAGTGTCCGTCTGTCTGTCTGTCTGTCACGTTTTTTTCAGGCACTTCCCGTATAGATAGAGACTTGCAAATTGGTACACGGCTCGGACGTTCGATAAAACCCCCTGGAAAAATCGAATTTTTCGAAAATGTTCTCTAGGGGGGGGTGCTGCACACCAAAACGTTCGAAAAGTGAAATCATCTATCTATATATACTAATTGCCAAGTGTCCGTCTGTCTGTCTGTCTGTCACGCTTTTTTTAGGCACTTCCCAAATAGATAGAGACTTGCAATTTGGTACACGGCTCGGTCGTTCGATAAAACCCTCTGGAAAAATCGAATTTTTCGAAAACGTTCTATAGAGGGGATGCCCCACCCCAAAACGTTCGAAAAGTGAAATGACGGGAAAGCATGCTTTGCGATGAGATGGAGACTTCAAATTTGGTATATGGGTAAATCACTCGAAAGGAAGAAAGTGTGCAATTTCAGATTTCCAATATTTTCTACTTAAGGGGGGGGTGCAGCACACCAAAACGTTCGAAAAGTGAAATGATAGGAAAGAATGCTTTGCGATGAGGTAGAGACATCAAATTTAGTGTATGGGTAAATCGTTCGAAAGGAAGAAAGTGTGCAATTTCAGATTTCCAATATTTTCTACTTAAGGGGGTGCCGCACACTAAAACGTTCGAAAAGTGAAATGATAGGAAAGAATGCTTTGCGATGAGGTAGAGACTTTAAATTTGGTGTATTGGTAAACCGTTCGAAAGGAAGAAAGTGTGCAATTTCAGATTTCCAATATTTTCTACTTAAGGGGGTGCCGCACACTAAAACGTTCGAAAAGTGAAATGATAGGAAAGCATGCTTTGCGATGAGATAGAGACTTCAAATTTGGTGTATTGGTAAATCGTTCAAAAGGAAAAAAAAGTGCAATTTTAGATTTCCAATATTTTCTACCTAAGGGGGTGCCGCACACCACAATATTCGATTTTCAGAATAAATGAGAAAACGCTCCTTTAAAATTTGATAGAGGCTTGAAATTAGGTATATGGGCTAATCATTTGATGGAAACACCCAAGACAAATATGGTTTTTCAAAAATGTTCGTTTAAGGGGGTGCTTCAGAGTAAAACGTTCGAAAAGTGAATTGATAAAAAACCACGCTTTGGATTGAGATAGAGATATCAAATTTGGTATAAGGGCAGATAGTTTGAAAGGAAGAAAGTGTAAAATTTCAGTTTACCAATATTTTCTACTTTAGGGGGTGCCACACACCAAAATGTTCAATTTTCGGAATAAAGGAGAAACGCCTGTTTTAAAACGTGATAGAGGCTTGATATTTGATATATGGGAAAATAATCTGACAGAAATCACATAAAGAATAGAGTTTTTCAAAAATGTATAGTTAAGGGGGTAGGTACTCCACACAAAAGCATTCGAAAGATGAAATGCTAGAAAAGTATGCTTCGCGATGAGATAGAGACTTCAAATTTAGTGTACGGGTAAAAAGTTGGAAAGGAAGAAAGTGTGCAATTTCAGTTTTCCAACATTTGTTATTGTAGGGGGTTCCGCTCACTAAAATGTTCGATTTACCGAACAAATGAAAAACGCCTCCTTTACAATGTGATAGAGACTTGAAATTTAGTATATGGGCTAACCATTTGACAAAAAAAACCAAAGATGAGTACAGTTTGACAAAAATGTTCCTTAACGGGGTGCTACACAGAAAAACGTTCGAAAGGTGAAGTGATAGAAAAACATGCATCTCGATAGGATAGCGACTTCAAATTTGATGTACAGGTAGATAGTTTAAAAGGAAGAGAGTGTGAAATTTTATATTTCCAATAATTGCTACTTTAAGGGGTGCGCACACTAATATGTTCGATTTTCCTAATAAATGAGGCGCGCTTCCTTTTAAATGTGATAGAGGCTTGATATTTGGTATTTGGGCCAATCATCTGATAAAAAACACAAGACAAACAGAGTTTTTCAAAAATGTTCATTTATGGATGTGCTTCATAGAAAAAGTTCCAAAGGAGAAATAATAATATAGGAGTGCATCGGGATGAGATAGACTTTAATGTGTTGTACGGGTAGATAATTCGAAAGGAAGAAATCATCAAATTTAGTCGAATCGATTTGTCGAATAAATATGAAACGCGAATTATTAAAAAATTTACATTATTCAAAGGTTGCTTATTGCGAGACCGTTGATTTACAACGGGTATTCGGCTAGTATATACTAATTGCCAAGTGTCCGTCTGTCTGTCTGTCTGTCACGCTTTTTTCAGACACTTCCCGTATAGATAGAGACTTGCAAATTGGTACACGGCTCGGACGTTCGATAAAACCCCCTGGAAAAATCGAATTTTTCGAAAATGTTCTCTAGGGGAGGGGGGGGGGGGGGGTGCTGCACACCAAAACGTTCGAAAAGTGAAATCATAGGAAAGCATGCTTTGCGATGAGATACAGACTTCAAATTTGATGTATGGGTAAACCGTTCGAATGGAAGAAAATGTGCAATTTCAGATTTCCAATATTGTCTAATTAAGGGGGTGCCGCAGACCCAAAACGTTCGAAAAGTGAAATTATAGGAAACTAGGCTTTGCGATGAGTTAGAAACTTCAAATTCGGTGCATGAGTAAACCGTTTGAAAGGAAGAAAGTGTGCAATTCAGATTTCCAATATTTTCTACTTAAGGGGGTGCCGCACACCAAAACGTTCGAAAAGTGAAATGATAGGAAAGCATGCTTTGCGATGAGATAGAAACTTCAAATTTAGTGTATTGATAAACCGTTCGAAAAGAAGAAAGTGTACAATTTCAGATTTCCAATATTTTCTACTTAAGGGGGTGCCGCACACCAAAACGTTCGAAAAGTGAAATGATAGGAAAGCATGCTTTGCGATGAGATAGAAACTTCAAATTTAGTGTATTGATAAACCGTTCGAAAAGAAAAAAGTGTACAATTTTAGATTTCCAATATTTTCTACTTAAGGGGGTGCCGCACTCCAAAATATTCGATTTACCGAATAAATGAGAAAAGGCTACTTTAAAATTTGATAGCGGCTTGAAACTTGTTATATGGGTTAATCACTTGACGAAAACACCCAAGAAGAAAATAGTTTTCCAAAAATGTTCATTTGAGGGGGTGCTCCAGAGTAAAACGTTCGAAAACTGAGTTGATAAAAAGCCATGCTTCGGAATGAGATAGAGATATCAAATTTGGTGCAAAGGTAGATAGCTTGGAAGGAAGAAAGTGTACAATTTCAGTTTACCAATATTTTCTACTTTAGGGGGTGCCGCACACCAAAATGTTCGATTTTCGGAAAAAAGGAGAAACGTCCTTTTTAAAACGTGATAGAGGCTTGATATTTGGTATATGGGTGAATCATTTGATAGAAAATACAATAAGAATGGAGTTTTTCCAAAATGTACTCTTAAAGGGGTGGGTACTCCACATAAAAACATTCGAAAGGTGAAATAGTAAAAAAGCATGTTTCGCGATGAGATGGCGATTTCAAATTTGGTATATGGGTAAATGGTTGGAAAGGAAGAAAGTATGCAATTTCAGTTTTCCAAGATTTATTATTATAGGGGGGTGTCGCACACTAAAATATTCGATTTGACGAACAAAAGAAAAACGCCTGCTTTACAATGTGATGAGGCTGAAATTTAGTATATAGGGTAATTATTTGATAAAAAATCTAAGATTATTACGGTTTCTCAAAAATGTTCATTTAAAGGGGGTGCTACACAGAAAAACGTTCGAAAGGTGAAGTGATAGAAAAACATGTTTCGCGATAGGATAGAGACTTCAAATTCGGTGTATGGGTAAACTGTTCAAAAGGAAGAAAGTGTGCAATTTCAGATTTCCAATATTTTCTACTTAAGGGAGTGCCGCACACCAAAATGTTCGATTTACTGAATAAATGAGAAAAGGCTCCTTTAAAATTCGATAGAGGCTTGAAATTTGATATATGGGCTGATCATTTGACGAAAACACCCTAGACGAATATAGTTTTTCAAAAATGTTCGTTTAAGGGAGTGTTGCAGAGTAAAACGTTCGAAAAGTGAATTGATAAAAACCATGCTTCGGAATAAGATAGATATATTAAATTTGGTGTTGTTAAGGTTTTGGTATTTTAGTTTGGAAAGAAGAAAGTGTGAAATTTCAGATTTCCAATATTTGCTACTTTAAGGGTTGCGCAAACTAATATGTTCGATTTTCAGTATAAATGAGGCACGTTTCCTTTTAAATGTGATAGAGGCTTGATATTCGGTATATGAGCCAATCATCTGATAAAAAACCCAAGATAGAGTTTTTCAAAAATGTTCATTTATGGGTGTGCTTCACAGAAAAATGTTCCAAAGGAGAAATAATAAAATAGGGGTGCCTCTGGATGAGATAGACTTTAATGTCGTGTACGAGTAGATAATTCGAAAGGATTAAATGCACAAACTAATTTTCCCAATATCTTCTTTTTTAGGGGGTTCTGCACACCAAAATATTCGATTTGTCGAATAAATGTGAAACGTGAATTATAAAAAAAATTACATTATTCAGGGGTTGCTTATTGCAAGACCGTTGATTTTCAACGGGTATTCGGCTAGTATATACTAATTGCCAAGTGTCCGTCTGTCTGTCCGTCTGTCTGTCCGTCTGTCTGTCCGTCTGCCTGTCACGCCTTTTTTAGGCGCTTCTCGAATAGATAGAGACTTGCAATTTGGTACACGGCTCGGGCGTTCGATAAAACCCCCTGGAAAAATCGAATTTTTCGAAAACGTTCTATAGAGGGGGTGCCCCACACCAAAACGTTCGAAAAGTGAAATGACGGGAAAGCATGCTTTGCGATGAGATAGAGACTTCAGATTTGGTATATGGGTAAATCACTCGAAAGGAAGAAAGTGTGCAATTTCAGATTTCCAATATTTTATCCTTAAGGGGGGGTGCAGCACATCAAAACGTTCGAAAAGTGATATGGTAGGAGAGCATGCTTTGCGATGAGATAGAGACTTCAAGTTTGGAGTATGGGTAAACCGTTTGAAACAAAGAAAGTGTGGAATTTCAGATTTCCAATATTTTCTACTTAAGGGGGTGCCGCACACCAAAACATTCGAAAAGTGAAATGATAGGAAAGCATGCTTTGCGATGAGATAGAGACTTCAAATCCGGTGTATGGGTAAATCGTTCGAAAGGAAGAAAGTGTGCAAGTTCAGATTTCCAATATTTTCTACTTAAGGGGGTGTCGCACACCAAAACGTTCGATTTACCGAATAAATGAGAAAATACGCCTTTAAAATTTGATAGAGGCTTAAAATTTGGTATATGGGCTAATAATTTGACGAAAACGCCCAAGACGAATACAGTTTTTCAAAAATGTTCGTTTAAGGGGGTGCTCCAGAGTAAAACGTTCGAAAAGTCAATTGATAAAAAAAAACCATGCTTTGGAATGAGATACAGATATCAGATTTGGTGTAAGGATAGATAGTTTGAAAGGGCGAAAGTGTACAATTTCAGTTTAGCAATATTTTCTACTTTAGGGGGTGCCGCACACCAAAATGTTCGATTTTCGGAATAAGGGAGAAACGCTCCTTTAAAAACGTGATAGAGGCTTTATATTTGGTATATGGGCGAAACATCTCATAGAAATCACAAAAAGAATAGAGTTTTTAAAACATGTATAGTTAAAGGGGTGGGTACTCCACACAAAAGCATTCGAAAGATGAAATGCTAGAAAAGCATGCTTCACGAAGAGATAGAGACTTCAAATTTGGTGTACGGGTAAAAAGTTGGAAAAAGAAGAAAGTGTGCAATTTCAGTCTTCCAACATTTGCTATTGTAAGGGGTGCCGATGTCTCTATCTATTCGTTCGAAACGTTCGAAAAGAGAATTGATAAAAAACCATGCTTCGAAATGAGGTAGAGATATCAGATTTGCTGTAAGGGTAGATAGTTTGAAAGGAAGAAAGTGTGAAATTTCAGATTTCGAATATTTGCTACTTTAAGGGGTCCGCACACTAATATGTTCGATTTTCTGAATAAATGAGGCACGCTTCCTTTTAAATGTGATAGAGGCTTGATATTTGGTATATGGGCCAACCATCTGATAAAAAACACAATACAAATAGAGGAAGAAGTGCGAAAATTAAATTTTCCAATATTTTCTCCTTTAGGGGGTTCTGCACACCAAAATATTCGATTTGTCGAATAAATGTGAAACGCGAATTATTATAAAATTTACATTATTCAGGGATTGCTTATTGCGAGACCGTTGATTTTCAACGGGTATTCGGCTAGTTGATTTCTAAATTCGAAAATTTAAAAGATACGATTTCATGGTTTGGCATATATAATTATTTCAATATTATACGTATTCTTTGAATATCTGACTTCAATCGAATGCAAACTCGCTGAGATAGAATAATTTCGTTTTGTTTAATTTTACTTTTAGGGTAAAGGATCTTTTTTCATTAGACTCCAAGTGTTTTCATTTGTTGATGTTCATTTTAAAGTTTCATGTTTTTTTCAAAAGTCCAACTTCTTGAAAATATGTTCCCAATTTCGAAAAAAAAATATACACTTCTTTTATAGGCGTCTCACGGTTTTTGTTTCAGTCGCATATGACTAAGAATGCTGTGATAGTTAAAATTATATTATTTTTTACCTTTTAGTACACTTTTTATTAAAACAGTTTAACTTAAAAAAACTTTTTAGAAATATTTTTTAAATAGCTAAAATATATATTCTTTCGGAATACGTAATATAAATGTGTTTTCAACAATAAAATACGTAATTTTAAGGATAAATTATTATTTTTTATTTCTTTTCGCCCCTAGGTATTTGTTTATGTTTTGTTTTTCATTTTTTATTAATTTCGTTCCCAATTTTCTTTTTTCTCTTCATCACTTTCTTTGTGTATTTTCTATTTTTTAATTATGACCGAAATCGTTCTTTTACATCGATTTAGTGCATAATTTCACCACTAGGTGGTCATGTTTGCTTTTTCAATATTTATCAATTTTGTATATTTAACCGCTATTTTTGAAGAATTGGAGACAAATAAAGACAGGATTGGTTGTTAACATTGAAAAGACTAAATACATGATTAATACAAGAGACAGAGAGCAGATTCAAAGATGAGGAAGTAATCAAGATAAATGAGCAGGATTTTGAAATAGCTAAGCAGTTCTGCTATTTGGGAGCTATTTTGACACAGGAAAATTCATATACAATATAGAGATTAAGATGTTTATTGCATCCGGGACTAAATGTTATTTTAGGAACTAGAAGACCTTAAAGACCACGAAAAAAATCTGATGTGGGCAATATATGACTTTCCTTATACAATACAATGAATTTATTACTTTTAGAGTAAAAAAATAGGTTTTTATTATAGTAGATACTTATATTTTTTCCAAGATATTGAATTTTCGACAATTAGACGTCATTTCCATTGATTTAGCGTCATTTTTATCCATTTGGCGAGAATTTCGTTAGTTTGGCAACATTTAAAAAGTCGTTAAGTTGGCGACATTCCACCAAATAAGTCGCTAAAATCTCGCCAAGCGTTATGGATGGAGAAATAAGTTATTCTTATAGCAGATAAATGACTATTGGCGTTCAAATACAAAAGTATTACTCAAAGTATCTTTTCTCATGAATGGAATGAGCTAGATCCACGACAATGATGTCACCTAATTTATCGCGTGATATTACATATGAAAGGTGAGCATGTTGCTCAACAGTTAATATATTTTTTTTTATATAACTTTCTGATATTTTTTTTGAAAAATGTGCAATATCTCGTGAGCGGTTCATGCTAGCGTTCTAAAGTTTATGTCAATCGTTTTGTTGAAAAAAATTACATAAGAAATGTCTATTTGCGTAACTTTATTAAAGGTTTTGATTTGTTGATAATTTTTTCAAAATTTCACTCGAAAATTTAGGGGGATTCTGAACATTCGATTGTGTTTTAAGGCAATAGGCTTCCAGTATTCAGGGATTGCGATTTTTGTACTAAATCTCATTCGAATCGCTCCATTCGTTCGAGAGATATCGTCTCCACAGACACACACACACACACACACACACAGACATTACCTCAAAAATGTACGATTTGGGATCAGGAATGCTTGAAACGTGCTCTCCCGTCGAAAACTCGAATTCGAATTTTCGACTCCGTCATAATACTTTCCTTATACATTATGTATATAAGGAATGTAAAAATGTCTGGAAAATGTGGAAGAAGATCCAAGAAGAGTTGGAGTAAGAGGTTAAAGAACATAAGCTGGTAAAATTCGGAATGAAGTACGGAAGATCAGGGTTCTTTCAGGGCTGCAGTGTCACTGTGCAATGCAGTGTAGTAACAATTTCATGTTCACATTTTTAAATTTTTATTTTCTCTATATATCGTACTATATTCTCCATATAATACTTTGTCATACTATATTCTATAGTATGATAAAGTATTGTTTCCACAAAAAATTTCGATTTTGAGATTTTGAGGACAGTATATTTTTTAGGACTTCATGAACTCGTTTTGACTATTTTTAGGGTGATGTCTGTCTGTGGTCAATTTTTTGTATACACGACCGCTGCCACAAATATTATTGGATTTTTACGAAACCATTTATCCAGATTTGTTAACGAAAAATCTGGAACTAGATAAAAATTTTTGAAATTCAACTGAAAACTCCAAAATTTTATATTTCTTTTAACATGGTGGTATGAAACAAAATTTGACATAAATTATGTATGAAAAATATCATTTACGGCTCAATGACTACGAAACTTAACGGTTTCAATCATTGTAGTGAAATATATTTGTATATGTGACGTCATAAACCCCCTCGAGTTGGGGACAAATTACCTCTCCAGAGGAATCATTGTCAAACTTTGTTTCAATCGCAAGGTTTTTTTACAAATCCTTTAAACATGCTATAATTGTGATCATTTGAACCAACAACACAGATTTTTACTTTCCTTATATACATAATGTATAAGGAAAGTATTGTGACGGGGTCGAAAATTCGAATTCGAGTTTTCGACGGGAGAACACGTTTCAAGCATCCCTGATCACGAATCAAACATTTTTGAAGTGATGTCTCTGTGTGTGTGTGTGTGTGTGTGTGTGTGTGTGTGTGTGAAAGTATGTGTGTGTGTCAGTGAGTCTGTGGAGACGATAACTGACGAACGAATGGACCGATTCGAACCAAATTTGGTACAAAAATCACAATCTGTAAACACTGGAAGCCTATTGCTTTTATATGCAATCGAATGTTAAGAACCCCCCTAAATTTTCGAATGAAATTTTGAAAAAGTCGTCAAAAAATCAAAACCACTAATAAAGTTACGCAAATAGACATTTCTTATGTAATTTTTCATTAGAAAACGATTGACATAAATTTTAGAACGCTAACATGAACCGTTCTCGAGATATTGTTCATTTTTAAAAAAAAAATTATCAAAAAGTCATATAAAAAAAAATTGTTATTGAGAAACATGTTCACTTTTCATATGTAATACCATGCGATAAATTGGGTTACATCATTCTCGTGGAACTAGCTCATTCCATTCATGAAAAAATATACTTTTAGTAATACTTTTGTGTTTGAACGCCAATAGTCATTTATCTGCTGTAAGAATAACTTATTTCTTAGTGGATAACGCTTGGCGAGATTTTGGCGACGAATTTGGCAGAATGTCGCCAACTTGACGACTTTTTGAAATGTTGCCAAATTAACGAAAATCTCGCCAAATGGGTAAAAATGACGACTAATTGTCGAAAATTTAATATCTTGGAAAGAATATTAGTATCTACTATAAGAAAAACCTACTTTTTTTTACTGTAAAAGTAGTAAATTAATTACATTATATAAGGAAAGTCATGTGTTGCCCACATCAGATTTTTTTATATTGTTTCTCTTGCAAAATTTACAAAATTTTCGAAATTCGATCTAAAACTTCGAAATTATTTGTTTTTTAACATGGCAGCATAGAACAAAATTTGACATAATTATGCATAAAATGGGTTATTTATGTCTCAATTACAAAACTTTGCAGTTTCAATCATTGTAGTAAAATATTTTTGCGTATGTGACGTCAGTAGCCCCCCGCCCCTCGGGTGGTTAGCAAATAACCCCCTCCAGAGGATTGTGATATTTTGGACTAACAATACAGATATTTTATATTTTTTTTCTTGCAAAATTTGTAAAGTAAGAAAAAAAATTAAAGAAAAAAAATCTTATGTGGGCAGCACATGACTTTCCCCTCAGACTTAAATTCATATTTTCTTTATTTCTTTAATTCATTAAGTTTAATTGCACCAAATAACACTAAATTTGCATTTTTAATTCAATTTTTGTTTTTATTTGGTAATTGGACATTTTTCCGATAGCGGCGTAACAAAAATGCAAGAAATCTCAAATATCTTGAGAACGATTAGTCCTAAAGTATAATGGAGTATGTTATATTATTTTTCTCATCAAAAATAATTGCGTATAAAACAAGAATTTAATTGATACATATCAGCATACGTAGTCTGTTATTTTTTTAGATTTTTGTGGGCCATTTCGTAAAAAAAGGCGGATTCTTCTTTTCCGAATCATACCAAATTCTAATCAGCACCAGAGTATCCAACAAGTAACTTATTTACCAAATTTTGTGAAAATTGGTAAATTAGTATTTTAGCTAGAGCGGATAAATTAAATTTTTACGGGCCATTTCGCAAAAAAGGCGGGTTTTGTTTTTACGAATCGTACCAAAATCTAACCAGCATTAGGATCACACACATGTAACTTATCTACGAAATTTTATGAAATTCGGTCCATTAGTTTTTGAGTTGGAGTGGATACATTCATTGCACAGACAGACAGACACACAGACACACAGACAGACAGACACACAGACACACAGACAGACAGACGCACAGACAGACAGACACGCACACAGACGTCATGCTAAAAATAGATTTTTCGTATTCTAGAGGTCTGGAAACGTGTAGATCCGTCGAAAACTCGAGTTGTGATTTTCGGCATGATTCCAATACTTTCCCTATACTTTACCATGTATTGCAGGGAAAGTGAAAAAAAAAACGAAATTCACAAGCTACTTAAAAATGGATTCTGGTATGAGAAAGTCGAGTGGAGCCGCACTTCAGTTAATTTTCTTAGTCACTTTTTTGTACTTTTTTCTTCGTTCAATTATGATCCAAATCGTTTATTTGCACTGAATTATTTTGTTGCAATTGAGCTCTTAGTACAATGGGTATGCTTTATTAAATTAAGGAAGTATCTACACATAATTTTTCATAGCGGTACGTGCATTTATTTTTAAGATATCGTGTCCACATTTCAGACACATAAATATGGACTGATATTTTTCACAAAGCATTCGAGGTTATATTAAGGTCTTAAAACGTCTCCGTGAAAAACACGAATTATAAAATTTTCTTGGAAAAAATACTCTCTCTAAACAATGGCAGGCAGAAGCAAATATCATTTTAAGCCCTCGTAATTGACAATACAAATTTTTCCCATCTTAAAATTAATTTTGAAGAGTTTGCGCTCAAAATTTTTGTCTTATCTTCGATAACCTTACGAAGTTTCCTCGGTAAAATTAACAGAGTAAATTGCGTGAAGAGGAGGGAATTAATTAAAGATCTAACCACTTTAATTAATTCCTTCTTGCACTTCGTTTCGATCCCGTATTTAAAGCCACTCATGCGGCACATCGAAAGGAAAATACATAAGAGAATAAAAAAATCCAATCTCGGGATTTAAAATCTTTTAAGAGTAGAAATATGAAATTTTTATTGGGGAGTTTGAACAGTACTTTTTATGGCTCGCTTGATTCATGATTTTTGTTATCATTTTTTGGGTTTTTTTTAAAAATAAAAGTTGAGCTGCTTAGCTAATTTTTTTTTGCAGAAAGCGTTCCGTAGTATACTGGTTAAATGTTAGTTTTAATTCTGTATGATATTGACTTGCACAATTTGATGGCCTTCCAATAAATACTCACCTTGATGTTCATGATTTATTTTAACTATAATCAATCTTTTTAAATTTTAACCTTTTGCTTACGGGTGGGACAGCGTACATCCCAAACGAAGAACCTCTCAAAAAGACAGGTATTTGACATACCCTATCCCAAACAGTCCAATTCCCCCTTTGCGGACATTGGCGTCCATGGACGATATTCGAACCCGCAACCCGGCAATCCAGAGATCAGACGGAATCGCATGCCCCTGACCGCTCGACCACCGGATCGGCATAAAAGTTGGTAGGTAAGTCACTTGGGTGTGACCCTGGTGCTGAATAGTTTTTGGTACGATTAGGGAAAAAGGAAACCGTCTTTTTTTGCGAAATGGTCCACAAAAGTCTCATGGAATCACTCTAGATGAAATACTAATTGACCAACTTTCACAAAATTTGTTAGATAAGTTACTTGTGGGATCCTCTGGTGCTGATTAGATTTTTGTACGATTTGGAAAAGAACAACCTGCCTTTTTGTAGAAATGACCCTCAAAAATCTAAAAAAAAGACTACGTATGTTCAAATGTATAAATTAAATGCTTGTTAATTAAACGCAACGTTTGACGAGGTAAACAATAAGAACAACTCTATTACTCTAGGACTAACCGTTCTCGAGATAGTTGAGATTTTTCGCACTTTTGTTATGCCGCCCTTGAAAATATGTCTAATTACAAAAAACAGAAATTGAATTAAAAATGCAAATATAGTGTTATTTTGTGCAATTAAACTCAATTTAATGAATTATTAAAGAAATAAAGAAAAAATAAATTTGAGTCTGCAGGGAAATTCATGTGCTGCCCACATCAGATTTTTATTTTTAAATACATCGGAAAACGCATTTTACAAGTTATGTGATACTTATTTCGTTGCATCTGAAAAAAATCTGATGTTGGCAGCATATGACTTTCTCTGGAGATTTATACTCACGTTCTTTTTATTTCTTGAGTACTTCATTAAAATGAGTTTAATTGCACAAAAAAATGCTCATAATTATTTCAATTGACACTGAATTTGCACTTTTAATTCAAGTTTCGTTTTCATTTGGTAACTCGAGTTATTTTCAAAGGTAGCGTTTTGAAAACGCGAAAAAACTCTAATATCTCGAGAACGGCTAGTCCTAGAAAAATGGGGTAGGTCTTATATTCTTTCTATCGTCAAGAATTAAGTATAAAACAAGCAGTTAATAGATATATTTGAACATTAGTCTTTTATTTTAGATTTTGACGGATTTTTGCGGGCGATTTCGCAAAAAGGGCAGGTTCCTTTTTTTCGAATCGTACTAAATTCTAATCAGCTGCAGGATAATCTACAAGTGACTTATTTACTAAATTTTGCAAAACTTGGTTTATTAGTTTTTTAGCTAGAGTAGATATAAACAAATTTTGCGGGCCATTTCGCAAAAAAAAAAAGGCAGGTTTTTTTATTTATCCCGAATCGTACCAAAATCTAATCAGCACCCACGGAAATATACAAGTGACTTACATATAAAATTTTATGGAATTTGGTCTATTAGTTTTTAAGCTAGAGTGGATACAAACTCTGCATAGACAGACGCACAGATAGACATATACAGACACACACACACACACACACACACACACACAGACGTCACGCTAAAAATAGTTTTTTCGTCTTTTAGAGGTCCCAAAACGTGTAGATCTGTTAAAAACTTGAGTTGCAATTTTCAAATTGATTCCAATACTTTCCCTACACATTACCATGTGTTGCAGGGAAAGTACAAGGAAGATTAGCACAATTCTATAGTTTGGCAGAAATATGATTTTCTCATTCTGACAAGAATGTTCTTTTAATTAGTCTATTTTCTGATTTTTTGATAATTAATAACCAAAAGCATAAAAATCGAAATTTTTGATATTTTCTTTTCCTGTTTGTTGTGCGTTGCTATGGGAATAAGTGGTTGTTTGTGACAAATTATTGTGACAAATTATTGTGTGCGATTATACATTCATTGAAATGAAAGAGGAAATGAATTTTGTGCAAGAATTTGGTTCAAAATAAGCTGTTTGAAAATTAAGTGGTGTTATTTCCTCTGTATTATGTATGTAGCAGACGCTTATTTAAAACTCGGGCATGCCGGGTATATTTTCTCGTTTATTACTTTCCTTATATATGTACATAGTGTAATGTATAAGGAAAGTATTGTGACGAGGTCAAAAATTCGAAATCGAATTTTCGACGGGAGAGCACGTGTCAAGCATCCCTGATCACGAATTGAACAATTTTGGGGTGATGTCTCTCTGTGTGTGTGTATCATTGAGTCTGTGGAGACGATATCTCACGAACGAACGGAGCGATTCGAATGGAATTTGGTACGGAAATTACAAGCCATGAATACTGGAAGCCTGTTGTTTTTAAACACGATCGAATGTTCAGAAGCCTCCCAAATTTCCAAGTGATATTTTGAAAAAATTATCGAAATATCAAAACCTTTAAAGTTACGCAACTAGACATTTCTTATATAATTTTTCCCTAGAAAACGATTAACATAAACTTTAGAACGCTAGCATAAACCGTTCTTGAGATAATGCACATTTTTCAAATAAATTTCACAAAAAATCCCATAAATTAAAAAAAAATTAACTGTTGACAATATGTTCACTTTTCATATGTAACATCATGCGATACATTTGGTGACATAATTCTTGTGGATCTAGCTTGTTCTATTTATGGGAAAAGATACGAGTACTTTGAATAATACTTTTGTATTTGAACGCCAATAGTCATTTATCTGCTCGAAGAATAACTTATAACTTAATACTTTAAGAATAACTTATTTCTCCATCCATAACGCTTGGCGAGATTTTGGCGACAAATTTGGCGGGATGTCGCCAACTTGGCGACTTTTTAAATGTTGTCAAATTAACGAAAATCTCGCCAAATGGATAAAAATGACGCTAAATCAATGAAAATGACAACTCATTGACGAAAATTCAATATCTTGGAAAGAATATATATATCTACTATAAGAATAACGTATTTTTTTACTGTAGGAGTGGTAAATTCATTGCATTATATAAATAAAGTTTTGTGCTGCCCACATCAGTTTATTATAAATTTATGTTTTAGCGATATTGAATTATCAAATCAAATCAAATTTATTAATACAATAAACAAGACAATACAGACAAGCACAACAACAGAAAGAAAAACACAACCAAAACATAGAACACAAACACTTTGTTACCATGCGGTCTAGGGGTTAGAAAAATTTATTTAGGCTAAATTAATAAGGAGAGATCTGTAACAGTTGCAATACAATCATTAACAAAAATATACTACTTAGAATAATGAAAGTAATTCTCCCGTATTCGTAAATGAATAAAGATAATCCTTCAACTTTGACTTAAAACAGTTCTCTATTTTTCAGATTTATATTCATTTGGTAATAACCTCTAAAAACATAAATGTTTGAAAAACTCATTGAAAATTCAGCAATTTTAATAATGTTAAAAAAATAGTAATTTTTTACATAATGTATCATTAGAAAACGAATACCATCAATTTTAATAATTCTAGCATAAATCTTTTCCGAGATATAGCTCTATGGCGCCTTTTCAGATAAATTTATCAAAAACTTTACATAAAATAAGTTGCAAATATCCTTAAATAGGTTGGCATTGACTATAAACTTGGCAAAATATTGCTAAAAGTACAGCCATCGAAATATTTGTAGACTTTTTTCCAAATTGTTGCCAAATTGGCGAAAATGTCACCAAATTTGCAAAAATGGTTGACATTGACGATAAATTTGGCAAAATATCGCTAAAAGTACAACCATCGAAATATTTGGAGACTTCTTTCAAAATGTTGCCAAATTGGCGAAAATGTCACCAAATTAGCAAAAATGGTTGACATTGCTGATAAATTTGGCAAAATATCGCTAAAAGTACAGCCATCGAAATATTTGGAGACTTCTTTCAAAATGTTGCCAAATTGGCGAAAATGTCACCAAATTAGCAAAAATGACTCTTAATTATGAAAAATTACGCCAAATCTTATGAAAATTTAATATTTTTTTAATATAACTAATTAGTATATGGATTGGATTGTTTAGCGGATGGTAGCAATATTTCTAATTGAAAAGTCAGATTTGAGCGGAATATAAATTAATTGAGTACTTCGAAATAGTTTTATACATTGTCATCTAGAAAAATGCCCATTGTTAATGTATAATTCGATGTTCAAGACGTTGCGTCGTTAATGTTATGCATCATTAGTTTGCTGCGAAAGAGATCAATTCATTGCATTATGTAGGAAAAGTCATATGCTGCCTACATCAGATTTATTTTTAAGACTTTGTGTTCAAAGTATTCATCGTTAACTTTACGAATTTGACTCCGATAAAATTTCATAGAACCAAAAAATTGTTTGAAGGGGAATTAATTAAAATATCAGTAATTTAATTAATTCTTTTGTGCACTTCATTTCAACCTCGTAATAAAGCCACTCATGCGGGATAGCGAAAAGTAAATTCCCGAGAAATAATAATAAAAATAAAACACTTTTCCAAACTCATATCAAAGGATTCACAATCTTTTAGAAGTGAAAATAGGAAATTTATTGTGGATTTTAAAACATTTTTTTTTACGATTTATTTGATTAATAATTTTCCTATTTTTTATTATTTTTTTTTTTCGTTATTGCTACATGATTGGACGGCAATTCGTAAAGGAAAAATTGTGATTGAATTTTTACTTTTCCTAAAATGCGCAATATTTATACAAGGAAAAGTATTGCAATGGAGTAATAAATTCGACTTTTGGATTTAATGTTGTCTTTAAGCTTTCCAGAATACAAATCAACTGAATATAATGATGCTTTTTTACTTTCACTGCAATACATGGTAATGTATAGGGAAAGTATTGGAATAATGTCGAAAATCGCAACTCGAGTTTTCGACGGATCTACACGTTTTGAGACCTCTAGAATACGAAAAAACTATTTTTAGCGTGACGTCTGTGAGTGTGTCTGTGTGCCTGTGTGTCTGTCTGTCTGTCTGTGCAGATTTTGTATCCACTCTAACTAAAAAACTAATGGACCGAATTTCACAAAATTTGATAGGTAAGTCACCTGTGAGCGAGTCTGGTGCTGATTAGTTTTGGGTACGATTGGGAATAAAAGAACCCGCTTTTTTTTGCGAAATGGCCCGCAAAAGCTTGTATCCACTCTAACTGAAAAACTATTGGACCGAATTTCACAAAATCCGGTAGATAAGTCACTTGTGAGTTACCCTGGTGCTGATTAGATTTTGGTACGATTCGGAAAAAAATAACCTGCCTTTTTTTGCAAAATGGCCCGCAAAAATCGTCCAAATCTAAACTAAAGAACTTGGTATACTCAAATATATCCATTAAATGCTGATTTAATACGTAAT
>OX578145.1:126136424-126439804 GCA_951213105.1 Amaurobius ferox
GCAGCATTTTTCTATTAATGGTAAATCTCGGTATATATATATATATATATATATATATATTACAAGTTAAAATAAAAATCTCCAATTAATTATATATATATATACATATATATATATATATATATATATATATATATATATATATATATATATATATATATATATATATTACAGGCTATGTGAGGATGGTCATTTTCTCTCCTACGAAAAAATTTCCTTTCATTTTATACGTTCATTTCGTGAAATCAGCCCTGGATTTTTTCCATTTTTTTCCCTCACCTGTAAAAGTATCTTTCTGACAAGCACATTCTTCACGTAGGGAAGTATCTCTCACTTGACGAGAGTATTTCGCTGTCAATCGGTGCATCTAGACTCAACCGGTGCATTTAGACTATTCTAGTCACCTATACGCTTTTATAGCCATTTACACTAGAAATCTACGCTTAATAAATATTTTGAATATTAAAGACAAGTTCAAATGAATGCATAAATTACTACAGAATAGCTCCACTCGACTTTCTCATACCAGAATTCATTCTTTTTGTTCAGATTTTACAAGAAAGAATTTGAAAAATCTGTATCGGGGGTCCAAATAATTAAAACAATAGCGTGTCACCCTTCACTTTAAAAGACTTGAAAAATGTTTTCGATTGATACATGACAATGCTTGACAGTGACATACTTGACAATGTTTCCTCCCGGGGAAGTAACTTGCCCCCCCCAAGCGGGGCTAATGACGTCACGATCAAAAAATATTGTATAGTGGTTTTTTTTTTGCTTTCCTTATATGTGCATAATATAATGTATAAGAAAAGTATTTGACGGGGTTAAAAATACGAATTCGAGTTTTCGACGGGATAGCACATGTCAAGCATCCTTTAACACGAATCAGACGTTTTTGAGGTGATGTCTGTGTGTGTGGGTGTGTGTGAAAGTATGTGTGCGTATGTTTGAAAGCATGTGTGAGTGTGTGTGTGTGTGTCGGTGAGTCTTTGGAGACGATATCTCACGAATGAATGAAGCAATTCGAACAAAATTTGGTACAAAAATCACAATAGGTGAATACTGGAAACCTATTGTTTTTATACACAATTAAATGTCCAGAACCCACTTAAATTTTGAAATGAAATTTTGAAAAAATTATGAAAAATTAAAACATTCAACAATGTTATGTAGATAATTATTTCTTATGTAATTTTTCATTAGAAAACAATTGACATAGCCTTTAGAACGCTAGCATAAACCGTTCTCGATACATTGCTGTTGTTGTTACTGATGACCTTTTGTTTCGGGGAAGCCGATTCAGGACCAGTGACGCAGGAAGCAAGAAAGAACGAAGAAAGACACAAGACGAGAGAACAAAGTTTATTACAAGAGCGCATCACTGACGAAGGTCGGAGGGGGTGCAGCTTCACATTTAGACGAGGACCCAGAAGGCGGAAGACTGACTTTATCCTCGAGAACCATCGATGCCTTGTTCGAGATTCGAACCCGAGCCCACAAGACAGCAGCCGAAGACGCTATCCACTTTACCGCCTGGGCGGCTCGATACACTGCACATTTTTAAAAAAAAATTATCAAAAAACCACATAAAATTCATAAAATGTATTAACTATTGTGAAATCTGTTTACTTTTTATATGTAATATTGTACGATAAATTTATTATCATAATGTCTCGTAGATCTAGCTATTTCCACTCACGTGAGAAGATACTTTGGGTAATAGCATTCTAATATGATGTTATTAGTCCTTTATCTAATATAAGAATAAACTATTTTTGCATCCATAGTGCTTAGCGAACCTTTAGCGACGAATTTGGCGGAATATCGCCAACTTGGTGAGTTTTTTAAACGTTGCCACATTGATGAAATTATCGCCAAATTGATTAAAATGACGCTAAATCAATGACAATGACGACTAATTCATGAAAATTCAATATCTTGGAAAGAATATAAGAATCTACTATTAAAGTCCTTTTTATTAAAGGACTTTTAAACCTAATTTTGGTTGTCTTTGATTTTAAAGTTTACTAGCTGAATACCCGTTGAAAATCAACTGTCTCGCAATAAGCAACCCCTGAATAATGTAAATTTTTTAATAATTCGCGTTTCACATTTATTCAACAAATCGAATATTTTGGTGTGCAGAACCCCCCAAAGAAGAAAATATTGGGAAACTTAATTTTCCCGCATTTCTTCCTTTCGAATTATCTACCCTTACACCCCATTAAAGTCTATCTCATCCCGAGCCATCCCTATTTTACTAATTCTCTTTTCGAACTTTTTTCGGTGATGCACACCCAAAAATGAACATTTTTGAAAAACTCTGTTTGTCTTGGGTTTTTTATTAGATGATTGGCTCATATAACAAATATCAAGCCTCTGTCACATTTAAAAGGAAGCGAGCCTCATTTATTCGGAAAATCGAACTTATTAGTGTGCGGCACCTCTTAAAGTAGCAAATATTGGAAATCTAAAATTTCACACTTTCTTCCTTTCAAACTATCTACCCGAACACCAAATTTGAAGTCTCTATCCTATCGCAAAACATGTTTTTCTATCACTGCACCTTTCGAACGTTTTTCTGCGTAGCACCCCCTTTAAATGAACATTTTTGAGAAACCGTAATAATCTTAGGTTTTTTATCAAATGATTACCCTATATACTAAATTTCAGCCTCTATCACATTGTAAAGGAGGCGTTTTTCATTTGTTCGTCAAATCGACTATTTTAGTGTGCGACACCCCCCTATAATACCAAATCTTGGAAAACTGAAATTGCACATTTTCTTCTTTTCCAACCATTTACCCATATACCAAATTTGAAATCTCTATCTCATCGCGAAATATGCTTTTTTTTATCATTTCATCTTTCAAATGTTTTTATGTGGAGTACCCACCCCTTTAAGTATACATTTTGGAAAAACTCCATTTTTCTTATATTTTCTATCAAATGATTCACCCATATACCAAATATCAAGCCTCTATCGCGTTTTAAAAGGGATGTTTCTCCTTTCTTCCGAAAATCGAATATTTTGGTGTGCGGCACCCCCTAAAGTAGAAAATATTGGTAAACTGAAATTGTACACTTTCTTCCTTCCAAGCTATCTACCTTTGCATCAAATTTGATATCTCTATCTCATTCCGAAGCATGTTTTTTTTATCAATTCAGTTTTCGAACGTTTTACTCTGGAGCACTCCCTCAAACGAACATTTTTGAAAAACTATATTCTTCTTGGGTGTTTTCGTCAAATGATTAGCCCATATATCAAATTTCAAGTCTCTATCAAATTTTAAAGTAGCCTTTTCTCATTTATTCGGTAAATCAAACATTTTGGTGTGTGGCACCCCCTAAAGTAGAAAATATTGGAAATCTGAAATTGCACACTTTCTTTTTTTCGAACTGTTTACCCATACACCAAATTTAAAGTTTTTATCTCTTCGCAAAGCATGCTTTCCTATCATTTCACTTTTCGAACGTTTTGGTGTGCGGCACCCCCTTAAGTAGAAAATATTGGAAATCTGAATTGCACACTTTCTTCCGTTCAAACGGTTTACTCATGCACCAAATTTGAAGTTTCTATCTCATAGCAAAGCATACTTTCCTATCATTTCACTTTTCGAACATTTTGGTTCTGCGGCACCCCCTTAAGTAGAAAATATTGGAAATCTGAAATTGCACATTTTCTTCCTTTCGAACGATTTACCCATACACCAAATTTGATGTCTCTATCTCATCGCAAAGCATACTTTCCTATCATTTCATTTTTCGAACGTTTTGGTGTGCAGCACCCCTTCTAGAGAACGTTTTCAAAAAATTCGATTTTTCTAGGGGTTTTTATCGAACGTCCGAGCCGTGTACCAAATTGCAAGTCTCTATCCATTCGGGAAGTGCCTAAAAAAGCGTGACAGACGGACAGACGGACACTTGGCAATTAGTATATATAGATACTTTTGTTTTATTTTATTGTATCCAGAAGAGGGAAAAAACGTAAAGATTAGTAAGTTGATCAGTATATTTTAATTATTCAGAAAAAGTATGCTAAATTACTGCAGTGTATCCATATTCTCAACCTTTTATGAAAAGTGAAAGTGCGGCAAAATTTGTCTTATAAAAGTAGTTATATAGTGACTCCATTTTAAAAGTAGTTTGTAGTCACTACTTTTTAAAAAAGTAGTTGTAGTCGTAGTTAACTACATTTATCATAATGTAGTTGTAGATCACTACAATAATAAAGTTGTTCTTCCAACCACTGTTTGTATAAAAATTGAATTGTAAACGATACAATATCTGATGTGAGCAGCACATGACTCGTTTCCTATATAATTCAATTATTTCTTTTTTCCACAGTGAGCAGCAGATGATGTATAATATTCACGGTATGGTGCTTTTAACGTTGACTTGTACGCTTTCTACATTTGGCGTTTTTCTGGATGACAACATGTAAAACTATTTTGAAGTAGCCAATTAACTCATATTTCGCGGAACTCTAAATTGACAATTATCACTATTGATAGCATCCGTAATAAGCGATACAGCCTATATGAAAATATTTTAATAATCAATTCACCAATTTGGAGTCATTTCATAAACGTAGAATAATGTTTGCAATTTCGATTATATTTTCATTAATCTTGGACGACATATCGCCAAGTTGGCGATATTTCGTTAAATGAGTCGTCAAGTTCGTTAAAAGAGTCGACAAGTTCGTCAAATTTATCATCAAACATTACACTTTCCTTATATGTATAAATAACTAATGGCGAATTGTTGATCGTAATAATACAAAACTATTACACAGATATCCTTTGTAGTGAATGGAACAGTCTAGATCCACAAGAATGGTGCTGCGGATCTAGCATATTCGTTGCATAATATTACATGAAAAATGAACATATTTCACGATAATTGATACTTCTAATTTTATGTAATTTTTGATAAATTTATTAGAAAACGCACGATATCTTGAGAACGGCCCCTGCTATCCTTCTAAAGTTTATGGCATTAGCTTTTTAACGAAAGATTAAAATGATCTTATCTTTCGAAATCTCGAAAATTTTCTTGAAAATGATATTTTCTCTACACAGTAATATGAGAAAATTAAAATGCAAATCTGATACAACTTTAAATAAATGTTTATTTTTTGAGCTGTAAAATATGTTTCCTATAGCGGTAGATAACTAAATAAAAAATATGTAATAATAGTCATATTCTTTTTGCAATTCGATTTTGTTGTGAAGTTTTGAAATGCAAACGAACCTGGGTTTCGTCTTTTCATTTTGAACCTGAAAAAGAGAAACAGTGTAACAAACATTGAAAAAATAGTTTGTTAATTCAGTTGTAAAATAAGGATAGCTTTTTTAAGGATTCTTGTTTCTTTGCAGATAAAACTTCGTGACAACTCGGGATTATTTTGGAACTGGCTATTGTTTTTTATTACCAAGTTAAAATTGGAGCACCCACACGTCACATTTGTTTTAGAAATGTGTCTAAAAGTGAATTTTTATTCCAAACTTGGCCGACAGTCCATGTATGACGGCTTTTGTTTCATATTTTTCTTCTTATTTTTTAAAGATTATTTTTAGAGGTTGAAAATTGAAATTCGTTTTTCTAATGTATATACATGTTTTGAACATTCTATAAAGTGTATCAACTGTTTTTACCTTAGTATGTCTCTCTCTGATATGAGTTGACTCTAGTTGAAATACTACCCTTGCAAATTTTGTAAAATTTGGCTACCAGATAAGTCATGGGTTATATCCTGCTTCTGCATGGATTTGATACGATTTTTGAAAATTTAAGTAGCTCTTTTCATAAAATGGCTCATAGACTATTTTGTAATTTTTTGTGTATGGAAGTCGAAAATAGTACAATATCAAAATTAAGTATATAAAACGTCTATGAAAGATCTAATACGTATTTATAAATATAAATAAATTTATAAATAAATCTATAAATTAAAATAAAAAAATAAATCTATAAATTTAAACGTCTTGTTTATGGACACATCATATTTGATATTTCTCATATATAAGGTAATATTTTTCCTAAAGAAATTCAAGAAAGTTTGATCTAGGCTGTGGACGTAAAGGATATTAAAATAACATGTATTAAAACACATTCGTCAATTGTGACTTATTCAGCGACGTGACAGATCTATTGAATAATTCTCGATAAAAATAATTTTAAGCAACTACTATATCCTTTCAAATTTTTTTAAATTATTACTGTGAAAGTTGGGGTTGTATTATATTTTAACATTAATTATAAACAAAATTTCAAAAAAATATTATTGAACTACGTGTTTAAGTAAAATCTAAATAAAAAAAAAATCTGATGTGGGCAACACATGACTTTCCTTATATAATGCAATGAATTTACTACTTTTGCAGTTAAAAAAAATGTTATTCTTATAGCAGATATTTATATTCTTTCCACGATATTTTCTTCAATTAGCCGTAATTTTCATTTATTTAGCGTTATTTTTATCAATTTGGCGAGATTTTTGTTAATTTGACAACAATTAAAATTGTCGCCAAGTTGGCGACATTCGGCCAAATTCGTCAACAAAATCTTGCCAAGCGTTATGGACGGAGAAATAAGTTATTCTTATAGCAGATAAATGACTATTGGCGTTCAAATACAAAAATATTACTCAAAGTACCTTTTTTCATGAATGGAACGAGCTAGATCCACGAAAATGATGTCACCAAATTTATCGCATGGTATTACATATGAAAAGTGAATATGTTTCTCAATAGGAAATATTTTTTTTTTATTTTATATAACTTTTTGATAATTTTTTTGAAAAATGTGCAATATCTCAAGAACGGTTCATGTCAGCGTTCTAAAGTTTATGTCAATCGTTTTCTAATAAAAAATTACATCAGAAATGTCTATTTGTGTAACTTTATTAGCGGTTTTGATTTTTTGACGATTTTTTCAAAGTTTCATTCGAAACTTTAGGGGGGTTCTGAACATTCGATTGCGTATAAAAATAATAGGCTTCCAGTGTTTACGGATTGTGATTTGTGTACAAAATTTCGTTCGAATCGATCTATTCGTTCGTCAGTTATCGTCTCCACAGACTCACTGACACACACACACACACACACATACTTTCACACACACACACACACACACAGACATCACTCCAAAAATGCTTGATTCGTGATCAGGGACGTGCTCTCCCGTCGAAAACTCGAATTCGAATTTTCGATCCCGTCACAATTCTTTCCTTATACCTTATGTATATAAGGAAAGTAAAAATCCCTTTTTTTAATCCCTAGCACTTTTTCAAATCTTAATATCTTCGCTCTAATATTTTTTTACATTCCTCGCAATATATTGCATAAAATTGCGTTTGGATTTTCAGACGCCTTCTTGTACTAGATTTAATGTTAATTTCTGACTGTCATTTATGGTAAAAAGACGAAGAAAGTTAAATGTGTTTAAAAAATGAACCTCAATTCTTAATGTTAATTCCATGCACAATTTCAAAAAGCATATAGTAGAAATATGTAAAAGAAAATTTAAAACTGTCTCCATCGAAAAAAAGTGTTAGCAATTTTAAAACGTCGACAAAAAACTGAATTTAAAGTTTTCATTTGTGAGTTGTTTCATTTCTGTTATCGTGCAGGAAAACTTTAATAACTTCTTAAATAATAAAGATACAGATTTGATATGTCACCAGCATGTTTCGAAATGTTTTATAAATTGAGGAAAATACATAAAGAAGAAAAATGGTTATTTTGACTATTATTTGGGTATTGTGCCTCCTTAAGAAATTTTACAATAATTTTAAAATAACAACTCCTTGAATTGAAACAGTTGCTATAATCCGTAGATACCTGAATTATTTCAATTTGGTGTTATTTAGATTTCAGTTTTCCACCCTGGTCTAAATATGACCATGGTGACAAAAAATATCACCAGGCTAATTTTGGGGATGTGACAGGAGATTAGCGACAATGGTAACATGAGACTGTTGACATTGGTAACATGGTGACGTGATTGCTGATGTTAGTGATGTAACATTGGTAACTGGGATTTTGTTGCATGGTATTGCTGACATTGGTGACATAACATTGTTGCTCAGCATAACCATGTCATCAACTGTGTGACTAACTCATGTTGTGTGTGTTAATGTTACCAACAGTGACCTATATATGTCACCATATAAGCATGTCAGTAACCGTGTGGCCAATCTAACACGGTGATATTACCGTTGTCAGCTTAGGGATATTCAGACTAGAGCACTGCATCTAATCTATAAGGTAGCTTCTCGAAAGTCTACATGACTATGATGACTATAATTCCTTTTATATTTCAAGTAGATTCTACATATTAATTAAAGGACGTGATTTTGCGTATAATCAATAATATATAAACTGGATCATAATTTAAAATGTAGTTCAAGTAAAGATAAGTATGCATATTTACATTTCAGAAAACATTGACCTTTCTTCTTCAGTGCAACGAGCCTAGACTAAAACTCCAAAATTATTGCAGACTAAGCTGGATAAAAAAAATGGCAAAATGACAGAACCCAATATATTATTATATGGATTTCTTTTAAGCTTTTCGTGGCAATGAAAATTCCAGTAATCTGGTTAATGATTTGTCAATGACACCCTACTTCTTCAAGATATGGCATGACAACGACAAAATGATTGCAGACTAAGCTGGATAAAAGAATGGCGAAATGATAGAACCCAATATATTATTATATGGATTTCTTTGAAGCTTTTCATGGCAATGAAAATTCCAGTACTCTGGTTAATGAACTGTCAATGACACCACACTTCCTGAAAATATGGCATAACAATGTCTAATTTTTGTTTCTGTGTTTCGCTCTTTTCTGCACGTTGAGCTTATGTACTCTGCATTTTATTTATATTTTATTATTCGCTTTTCAAGTTCATATTACCTTGAATTTCTATTTTTTCTTGTTTTACTCCCCTTTGGCCACACTAGGTGGCGCTTCTATATTGGGTTTTGTTGTTTAGCTATTTTATATTTGACCGGCTTAGTCTGCAGTCAGAAGAAGGAAACCAAGAAGGAAATTGAAGATGGAAATCCAAGGATTTTCGAAATGTTCATATGCTTTCTTTGCCCTGCATTTTATGTTGTGCTCATCCAGTTTATTATAGATTCTAGTCAATCTGAAATCCTTTATTTTGCTTAAAAAATTTAACTCGGGCAGCATATAACTTCATCTATAGACTAAAATGCATTTTTTCTTGCTTTACATTAAGTTTGACTCTATCATAGAAATGAATACGATCAATATTGACTATAATAAAATAACTTCAAAATAACTCCACTTTCTTCTTATAATTAGGCGCACTTTGAAATAATGCTAAATCGCCAAAATTTAAAAAACTAAAATGTATTGAGGTCGACGGTTTACTCTGCATCTAACATAAGAGGGAACCAAATAATTCGAGTTCTGATGAATTTATTAAAGATTAATCACATTTAATATCATGGATATGATTCATATCCAAAATACATATATTGAAAATACATTCGAAATGTATTAATATGTTTCATATTTATAAGCACTAGCTACACCTTCTATTTGGTGTAGCGTTCTTGAGGTCCGCAATGGAATGGAGTATTCTTTAATTAAACGAAAGCATTTTTGATATAAAATATAGCATTAAAATATTGTCGGTACATATTAACGGTCGGCATAAATATTTCATTTTCTACTTTTAGAAATTTCATGTTTTGTGGGGGTGATAACTGTTATCTATTTAGGACTGTCCAAATGACTGTCGTTAAAAAAAAAATTGACCAGTCACCTTCGGGCCATAAATGAAATAAAATAAATATTTAGATCTGATAAGGTAGAATTAATAAGTAAAATACACTTTGTGCAAAGGAGAAAGAAAACTTGAGCAACGTATAAGCACTAATAACACAATGATGCAGCGTACTGTTGTTTCGAGGATACGCTGGATCCCTTTCGTCAGTGCAAGAGAACCAACAAATCCGAAAACCCATTCTTCTTTTGGACTTCGGGTTTTTTGGCTCGTTTGCACTGACGAAGGGAATCCAACGCATCCCCGAAACAGCGTAAGTTGCATTATTGTGTTATTTGTATTTGTACAGTGCGCTAAAAAAGTATAAGGACAAGCGAGGACTCGCTAAATCTAGAAATCTTTTAGACGGAAATGTATGCAAATTTCTTAAGTAAAAATATTGATAAAATTAAGTTTTTTTTCATGTAAATTTGTTAAATTTTCCAAAAACAAATATGTATAAATTTACTTTATAAATTTTAAATCCATTTGATCTTGGAAAAAAGTATAAGGACAACTGTTTTTCATCTAAAATTATAGTAAAATTTGCATATTTGAAAGCAGAAAATGACCATTTCAAATATAAAGACTGGTTTTCTAAACAAAATTCAGACTTGCCTTATTTCTTAAGGATTTTTGTACGATGCCAAAAGGAACTCATCTGTCTGATCTTGAAAAAGGGAAAGTTCTCGCTTTTAAAGAATGTGGATTGAGTGGGCATGGAATTTTGAAAAAAATTAAAAGATCTAAAAATGTAGTTCAGAATTTTCTAAAAGAACCTGGAATGTATGGAATGAAAACACGAACTGGAAGCCCAGATATTCTAACGCATCGGCAGAAAATAATAGTTGTAAGAAGAGCTTGCGAGAAAAAAGAAACTGCAAATGAAGTTAGAAGAAATTTGGACTTACCATGTCCCACACGAACAGTTCAAAATGCTTTGAATAAATATCCGAATATTTGGTATGGAAAGTAATGTCACGTCCGACTCTTAAAAAGGAACATAAGGAAATAAGACAGGGATTTTCAAAAAAATACATTTCTCTCGGTCCAAAATTGATTGATGTAATCTTTTCGGACGAAAAGAAGTTCAGTCTTGATGGGCCAGATGGATTTCGCTATTTTTGGTACAATCTGCGTAAAACCAAAGAAGTTTTTTCTGAACGTCAGTACGGTGGGGGCACAGTAATGATTTGGGGCGCTTTTGCAGCAAAAGGGAACCACGCCCATAGTCTTTAACAACTACAAAATGAACTCTGACAGATATGTTGATATGTTAGGCGAACATTTGTTACCTGAGGTCCCACTAATTACTTCAGGAGACTATATTTTCCAACAGGATAACGCTTCCATACACCTTTCTAAGAGTGCAAAACTCTGGTTTGAAGTTAATTCAGTAAATTTACTTGATTGGCCGGCGAGGAGTCCCGATCTCAATCCAATAGAAAATTTATGGGGCCTTCTAGTCCGAGAAGTTTATAAAAATGGCACATAATATCAGTATATACAGGATCTTATGTTAGCCATCAAACAAGCTTGGAATAACATTTCCATAGATACTTTAAAAGAACTTTCAGCATCGATGACCTCTCGGTTTATTCAAGTAATTGAAAATAAAGGTTGTTTTCTTGATTATTAAGAGAAATGTTAAGTAATTTAGAACATGTCCTTATACTTTTTTCTATATTTTCTTTAGTGATAATCTTTATAAGGTCAACTTTTGTAAGGTTCGTATTTGTTGTCTTATGTGTTGTAAATGTTATTGTATAATTTCATATTAGAGGTCAGAAATATCAAAAATTCATTTTGATAAAGTGAAAATAAAGTATATTTTCATTCAATTATACGTTGTCCTTATACTTTTTTCGCGCACTGTATACGTTGCTCACGTTTTCCTTAAGGTATAATTAGTGCCGATTGGAAATAAACACCGAAAAGTTATTTCAATTTTTAAAATTTTCCTTGGTCACTTTTTTACTTGTGAAAATAGTAATTTGGATTAAAATATTCTAATTAAAATTTTGTACACTCCCCGCTTTCATATTTATAGCAGTTAATACTATTTCAATACCTAAAAATTTTGAATGGGAAAAAATGGGCGTGGTCTAAACTATTAATAGATGGTGGCCCGGCTTTTTACAATTAAATCTTATAGATAGTTTCTAAATAATGCCTTCTTTTATAATTGAACATAATTATCAGGATTTTGAATTTGTTTAATTTCTGATAGGATTGTATGGCTCCAAAAATATTAAAATAAAAAATTGTTACATGCTTAATTGTTACATGCTTTTCTGCTAAGACGGATATTTGCTAAATACCAAAGTAACCGTAAGGAGTAATTAAAGCCATTTAAAAATTACACGTATGTTGATGAGGTAATCCAAATAGGCACCCGCCCTACCCGAAGGTATTCGGAAAAGATGATTCGTCGCCCATCCAGCCAATGCAGCGGCACCATGTTGATGAAGTTAAGGAATGGACCCCAGAATAAGTGCTACTCCCAGCATTCGTTCGTTTTGCGTAAGATTGTTAAATGACAGGGAAAAATAAAAATTATTATCGGAAAATAAAAATGACAGATAAAATTGGCATTTCACACTCCAATTTCATAAAGTGAAAAAACTTAATTATTACAGCCATTAATCCCCATTTTGAGATAGTTTGTCTTTCTGGATAAAATTAGGAAAACATGGTTGCGACGAGAAACCTGGTTCGTTTAAAAGTTCTGATATTTCAAGCTCAGTTCTGTTGCTATGGTTATAAATTTAATAAAAATTTACATATAAAAAATTGAGTTATAAAATATAATAAAAAAATAGCAAGAAAGATCAATTCATCATGCATAAAGCATTGATTATGAACCACTTTCCAAATGAAATGCAATTTTATTTAAACATCTCTAAAATGCGAAACATTGTGCTGATATTTTAAAATTATCACAGTGCTACGGTAATTTTACTATACATGAAAACTTAAAATTTCATCGAAAAAGATAATGCTCGCTGCACAAAATTAATTTTATTCAAATGGCGTCATCGGATTATAAATCGTTTGCCTCTCTATGTAAAATCAATGAAAATTTCATTCATATCACCTATATTCCAGATTCCAGAGCTAAATAAATTTGCGTGAAAAAAATTCGGCAATTCTTATATAACTCACCTTACAATAGCTTGATTTGCTTACATTCTGCATACTACAGTATTAAAATAAGGCATACTATAGTATTAAAATATAGTATTAAATCAATATAGTATTAAAAAATGTTTAAGAGTGAAGTCCCATAGGGTTCAATGTATTTCATTTGTTTAACCCGGATTAAATTCGAAACTAATTGGGTGATATTATTCATTTTCATTCCCAGACATCCCACAGACCGTTTCAACTACATACTAAAATTTATTTTCTATGAAGTCATTTTTACGCAGTTATCGTGCAAACGGACAGGTAGACAGACACAATGACCGAAGTCATAAAAACTTTTCAACTATGTTGGAAAGTTTTAAAAACGGTTGGTTGTGCATTAGTAGAGTGAGTTAAGGAAATTTAGAATATTTATTTTCTACGCATGTTGGTATAAAAAGGGTTTTTTTGTGTCTGACCATTCTCCTGTTATAGCTAGCTCTAAGAATGCTGGAACAAAAAATTCGCAGATTTATATATTTCTCGAACAAAATTCAAAGATTTCAGATTGTTCTCATTACTTATAAGTCCCACGTACTTTTATCAGTCAGTTTATCTTACTAATTTGTAGGATACAGATCCACAAAATTTTATTTATATATTTATGTATGTATAAATAACTCTAAAAAGATAATCTATTTGTAGATATCGGTATACACGAACCGGTTTCGCGCGTATTGTGGGCTCGTTAGCATGAAATAACTAATATCCAAGGTTAGACTAATATCTACAATGGCAGAAAGAAACTTGCTGTAATCCACTATTTTTGTGAACTTTCATGGGAGTTGAAAATTTCAGCCTTTCCACGTAGCCGATATAAAATTCGTTTAAAATTTAGCTCGGGCTATACGAAGCTGCAAAGGCAAAGTCGTAAGCACAAAACCCGCCCATAAGGCGACCAGCGTATAATAAGCGAGAAACCAGTCCATTGATATTTGTATCTACAACGGGAGTATCTTCCGGATTTTTGGAACGGCTCTTATAGGTGGGTTTTGTATTTATGAACTTTATTTAGTCAACAGTGATCTAAACCCGCCCATAAGGTGACCAGCGTATAATAAGCGAGAAACCAGTCCATTGATATTTGTATCTACAACGGGAGTATCTTCCGGATTTTTGGAACGGCTCTTATAGGTGGGTTTTGTATTTATGAACTTTATTTAGTCAACATTGATCTAAACCCGCCCATAAGGTGACCAGCGTATAATAAGCGAGAAACCAGTCCATTGATATTTGTATCTGCAACGGGAGTATCTTCCGGATTTTTGGAACGGCTCTTATAGGTGGGTTTTGTATTTATGAACTTTATTTAGTCAACAGTGATCTAAATTTTAATTATATACGTAGTACAAGTTCTTTATCGTGGGTATAAATGAGGTTAAACGGAAATTTTTTATAAAGATTGTTGTAAACGTGTAATATTTCCTGGCGTCTTTCGTCTCTTTCGAAGACCAGATAGGAATACACCCGCACAGGTATCTTTTCCCATGACGTGAGCATAGGTTTGCCATTTTCCGAAGTTCGAAGAAGGGTTGCCAGATTTGGCAATTTATCTCCAATTTGGCGACATTTTGCATCTTCCCGAAGGTTTGAAAACCATCTCGAAATAACGATTATTCTTTGTGATATGAGAGATTTCCAGAAGTTTCTATGGAGAGTATATGTATAAAGGAATCATTATGTGGTCGGAGTTGCAGTTGACGAGATATGAGCTACACTGAGCTGTGACCTTCGTCAATGTTTTGAGAATGTTGTGTCAATGTTTTGGCTGTTTTGTGAAATGACTTTCGTCAATATTTTGAGAATAGTTTCAGTTATTTTGTGAAATTAGTGAAGCCTTTAAGTGATGTTTGACTGTGTATTGTTTCTGTTTACGCTGTGCTTGTGAATAAACGTGTTAGTTATCCAGAAATTTGGACTCATTCTTGTATTCTAAGTGCCACCTACGTTTCGTCGCAACAATATATCAAAAGAATCTATCGTGGTGTGTTGAATAAGTCATGTGCTGCCCACATCAGATTTTTGAAGTGAAATATCTGAGAGCACAGGGTGCGGTGTAAATCATGAAAGAAATATAACGAGGAGGAAACTGAAGTATGTAGCGAAAATGCAACTATATTATTACGAATATTTAACAGGAAACTATTGTTATAATTTTAAGGTCCGGATAGAGTGAGCTTGGCGACAAATTTGGGGATTTTGACAATTAGTTTGGCGAAATATCGCCATCTTGGTGAGTTTGGGTGAGCTCTGGAAACTTGAAAAGTTTTGTAGATTGGCTAAGAACTTCTCAAGTTACGTACTCTTCCCAGAATGTCTGCAAAGGGTATATGAGGTCGTCATTGTTCAGTTAGATTGTTGACGCGGTATGAGTAAAAGTGTATTGTGAATACGTTTGTGTCTAAGAAAATCATGAAAAAAGAATGCGATGTAGATGAAAAGAAATTATGTAACGAAAGTACCCCACCACTCCTCAACCATAGCCACCTTTATCTAGGATAAAGGTGGCTATGCCTCAATTCAACACAGTACTCGATGTATAACTTTTTTTTGATTATATATACCATTTAGGCTGCATTATAAAATAATTCTAGTACAAAGTCTAAATGTTAATTTTAGATCTGTGACCCGACATTTGGGCTATACTTCTGTATGAGCTAATCACTTGTGCCGACCGCATAATTATCAGTAATTTCGTCTTTTGTGGTCCAATTTGGATAAAATAAACTGCATTATATTAATCTATCAAAACTGTATACTTAAAAATACTGGGTGGCATTTTGTTTACAACAATGGTGAAATGAATAACCATTGTTATAAGATAGTTAAAATAAGAGTCCAATTACCAGCTCGCTTCTATATACAGGGTGATTAAAAGAAGATGGGCCAAACTTTATGAGGTGGTAGTACACACCAAACTAAGCATTTTTCGCCATAGTTTACCGGGTCGGAAATGAAACGCAATGGCGTCAGTGGGCCCTTAATGATGAAACCGATGAGGTGAGGCGAAAACACAAGATTGACTTAGAAGTTATAAAATGGAATTTAATAATCAATGATTACAGTAATGGCTCAAAAGAGAGACCGCAACCATTGATCGGATTCGCTGGAGATTGTAGGGGTGTAATTGTTCTGTTCCCCATGCAGAACCCTTCATACTGTGGATTGTGGCACACCAAGGGTATGCTGCACCATTGCTCTTGTGCTTGTGCCTGGCTACTGTTTCCAAAATAGTCTGTTCCATATTTAACGTTCTAGCCTTCCTTACACGCCCTGCATCAGACCTGGTAGCAAGAAAAGATCTAAATTCACAGAGCTGCCGATGCAAGCGTTCGAATGTTTTACGATTGGGCAATCATCTATGAGGGGGAAACGTTCACTATACAGTCGTTGTGCCTTTCTGCCATTCCCATTTGCAACTCCATAGATGACATGCATATCGGCTTTTTCCGTATTTGTAAATGCGCCTTCTCAAAAGTTGGAGTTGCGAATAACTGCTGCAAACTGATAAGACCTTACATTCGGTGTTACGAAACGCTGCATAAGGGTTCTTCTTCTCTTCCAGATGAAATTTACATACGTGGTTTTCTTCTTCAACCAGAAAATAACAATCAGAATGACGCTTTTAAGTTTGCGGAGAGGACTCTTCTCAACGGGTAAGCTCCCTATAACGCCTGTACGTTTCATTTCCGACTCTGTAAACTATGACGAAAAATGCTTGGTTTTGTGTGTGCTACTCTACTACCACCTCGTAAAGTTTGGCCCATCTTTATTTAATCACCCTGTATATAAAAGATAAATTTTTTAACAAGTGATAGTAATAGGGAAGTTGAATATTGGACTCTTTTTTTCCAGATATGTAAGTTATATGTAAATAATAAAAGCGTGTAAACAAACAGTTATTGCTTTTACTTGTTGCTTTTCAAAGACATCAAATCACACAAAGCGAAAAAATGTGACAAACATTGAAAGAGAGTTTTGTTAATTCAGTCCTAAAACTGAGTAGCTTTTGAGGCTTCAAAACTTTACTTCTTTAAAGCTAAAACTTAACGACAATTCGGGATTATTTTGTTATTGGTTATTTTTTTTATCTAAAAGTTTAAAAATGGCGCAACGATCGTAAGAATTTTTTTGAGAATTCTTGGAAAAGTGGAATGTTATTCTAAACCCGGATTAGAGTCCATGCCTGGTGAATTGATGTACTTAAAGCAGTAATGATGTTTCATTTTTCGAAATTTAAAGCGTTAAGTAGGAAGTACTTAAGTTTATTTAATAAAATGTTTATTTTTATATTGAGATTAGAGTTGCATACATAACTTTGATTTGTTGTTATTGAATTCATCATTTCCCTTTATGTCTATAGGGCAGTCGATCGGTCAGGTGGCTGGTACATTTGAAAGTTTTATCTCACGAATGGTTATTAGATGCCTGTCATAGCAACAATATTTTCTTTTTCAAATTAAACAACGAAAAGTTAAATACATAAAAATTTAGTATGAAATTATAAAAATTTGGATTTTCAATTTTAGGAATCTATTGATTGGAATTTAAACTATCAGTTTTAGATAACAAAATATTAGTTTCCAATGATTGAAATCGTTTAATATATGGAATCTGTAGTTTAACGAATTATTGCCATTTTTCTAATTGTCAAGCTAGGTTTGCAAGAAATAGAAGTTAATTTGGTATATCAAAATAGTTTTAGATGCTGTCATCCAGAAAAGCGCTAAAATTTATTGTACAATCCAACGCCAAAAACATTGTGGTGGATCCTGTACATCATTATTTTGCTGTGGAAGGAATAATCATTGCATTGTGTAGCGAAAGTCATGTGCTACTTACATTATATATTTTTCCCTGCCCCATTTTATAAAATTCGTGACACTATTGTAATATTAGGGTCAGGCGGCAACACCAAAACATCCCTTGACAAAATGCGAGAGATTTCTAACTACAGTGGTGCTAAAAATAATTGATTCATCCATATATTTCCTTGATTTTGATATAAGGACAGTAACATTTGTAGATTTATAGACTGTAGATTTCATGACTTGTAGTCTTATATAACATATATATTCTTTCATTTGACTGGTTACACTTTATATTTTTTGGCAATTTTTCGGAAAGAAAACCCTTCATTACGTAAAGCAGTTGCAATTCTTTTGGGGTGCTAATTGAATGAACTTCGTTACAATGCGATGTTTGTTTTCCTAATCAGACTGTCCGTCCTACCCGAAGGTGCAAGGTACGTCGAATCGTACGTCACTTCTTACTCTGTCAGACACAATGCACTAATAAAGATAATGCAACAGGCAAGTTTGTTACGCGGTATTAAACTCGTTTGAAAATACCGAATCTTTGGGGGGTGATGCATTTTTATTTTAGCGTCACTGCAGAATACAGAACTCCCATCATTCTACGACAGCCTTAAATTGAGCAACGTAAAAAGATTCGCTGAATAAGGAGAAATTTAAAAGTTACTTTCTTTCCCGATCTAGTGGAATACATTGCGATATGTCGTTGTTGAAGAAATTTGAGCGAAAAATAAGTTTCAGCACGTTCAACTGAAATATTTCCCCGGTTTCTTATTTCTGCTAGCGAAAAACCGACGAAACCCGGTTTGCATAATCGTGTAACAACTGCTGTAAGAGAATATTTGATGTGGGCAGCTCATGACTTATCCGGTGTAGGCAGCTTATAAAGTGGATAGGCCATGGCCTAACTACATTGATAGAATTTGTTTTAATGTCAGCCAATTACGTGCAATATCTATTGAACATTGTTATTTGCTTTGGAAAAGTATTTATTATGTATGGAAAAGTGTTTATTAGTATTTATTATATATGTATATATATATACTCTCATGTCCAAAAGTTAAGCATAATTCGCAAAATGAGAAAAATTTGGTATTAATATGGATACAATGGTTCACAATCAGTTGTGGAGAATCGTGGGATGAAGGTAAATCATTGTGTATATACAAAAGAGTTCAGTCGACGTCGACATGCGCAAAGCACCGGCGCACGTCGGAACGAGTATAAAACGACCTCGAGCGACATGGCCAGTTGAGGCAGAATTTCGCAAATGCTGTGGTACGGAGCATTGTTAATAATCAAAAAGGTCGAAATATGTCACAAAGATGCCGACTGGACATGCTTCTGAAAGAACGAATTATTGGAATGCTGGAATCCGGTCGATCCCAAACCCAAGCGTCTAGAATTCTGAAAGTGCATCTGTGTGTGATCTCCAGACTGTGGTAGAGGTTCCAAACCATTGGGGATATTACGCGACAACCAGTACCAGATCGGCCAAGGGTAACAACCAGTACCAGGTCGACCAAGGGTAACGACCTCTGGGCAAGACCGATATCTGGTGATAACTGCGCGACGTCAGAGGAACCGTTCTGCCAGACAACTGGGTTCATCCCTGACAGCCGCTACAGGAGTCACTCTTTCCAGACAAACTGCTTATAGGGGACTCAGATACGTTGGTCTCTATGCCAGACGACCAGCAGTTTGCATCCCCCTGAGGTCTGCACAGAAACGCGCCCGTTTACAGTGCAGTGTGGAACATCGGCAGTGGAGTGAACAACATTGGGGGCAATGCCATGCTCAGTTGACGAGTCCAGGTTTAGCCTGTACACTGATTATCGTCGTATCACGATCTGGAGACAATGTGGAGCGCGTTTTCGCCCGGGAAACATCACGGAAAGACATCGTTTTCCGTTTGGGGAAGTCATGGTCTGGGCAGGCATCATGGACGGCCGCACAGACCACCACATCTTTGACACGATGTCGGTTACCGGTAAAAGATACAGAGACGATTTCCTTGAGCCTACCGTTCGATTGTTTCAAGGTGCTGTTGGTCCTGATTTCATATTCATTGATTATAACGCGCCTCCTGACAGTGCGACCTTGGTCGATGACTTCCCTCAAACTGGATGCAGTTGGAGCTGGCCTTTTTTGTGAGTGTTTTTTTGAGGAATCTTATGCTGTAGGATTAGGTGCCACAAATTTCGATGCTGAGATTGAGTCCATTAAGCGGGCCATTCTTAACTTTCCAAATATGTGTACACCACTTAGGAAAGTTGTTTTCTTTGTGGACTCACAGTCTGCAATTTTGGCTATTGTCTCGCATGTAGTAGGTGAATCACACCATGTGGAAGAAACAAAGTTGCTTTTTAGCCAGACAATTTCGTCTGGCTGGGGAGTCGTTCTTCGAAGGATTCCGAGTCACTGCAATATCCCTGGAAATGGAAAGGCTGACTTCCTGGCAAAGAATGGATGCAAGCTACATCAGCCTCTTTTTACATTGTTTTACAAACGGATTTGTGGAATAATTGAAGACAGATTTCAAAAGTCCCTCCGTGACAATCAAGTTGAAGCTGCGACGGGTAGGACCTGGAATTCTTTGTTGCATTCTCAGGTCCCTATGGGCCTTCCTCGCTCTGTCTTCACTGCAAATTTTAGACTTTTAACTGGACATGACTTTCTTCGAGGACACCTCTATCGTATTGGCGTGGTTGATTTGCCTGACTGTGTTCTTTGTTCTACTGACGCCATTATGGATTTTAATCATCTGACAAGCTGTCCTGCGCTTTCGTTTATGAATTTTCTCTTGACAACTTTTATAACAAGGCTGGCTTTTATTGGGCTGCCAGAGGGCTCATGGTCGATATGGCCTCCGCTCCGACGTAGGAAAAAAAAACTTCCCTCAAACTGAAGATATCCAGCACATGTAGTGGTCTGCCAACTCTTCTGATCTGAATCCAATAGAGCATGTATGGGATATGCTAGGGAAACATCTTGCAGCCCTCCGCTACCCACCAAGCTCCGTTCCGGGATTGTAAACTGCTCTCCGCGAGGCTTGGAATTCCTTGAGCACACAACTCATCCAAACCCTCATCGAAAGTATGGGAAATCTTTGTGCAGCATGCGTGCCTACCCGAGGTTCCACACACCGTATTAAACTGCAGCATCCCATTGTTTTAATCATTCGGTATCACTGAGGTTGATACTCGTATTGTGACCTTTTTCCCTTCAACAACTTTCTTTGGATAATAAAAGTCGTTATTATCCTTGTTTTGCATTGTTTTCTTCTTCTGAAACTCTATTGCACCCGCATATCACGTTTCCTTCCATTCCGATGTAGATTTCCTGAAATTTTCACATAAAGTGCAAGTATGCTTAAATTTTGGACATGAGTGTGCATGTGTAAACATATACATATATATATATATATATTTATTTCTTTGTATTTTGTAGAAAATTTTGGAATAGTGTATTATGAGTTACTGCATTCTTTCTAACATTGGATTTACTAATTTATATTTATATATATATATATATATATATATATATATATACACACACAAGGTAGGATCACAAAAGTTCGGGGACTGCTGATATCTCCAACCCTGAATGGAGGAGAGGGGAACTATTTTACTGTGGTGTAGAGGCACACGTAGCGCGAGATGTGGAAAGGAAGAAGCAGGTCCGCAGTGCAGAGTTTTTCTCGACAATGTGTGTCAGTGAACTATAGTCGTTCGCATTCGTCGAAAACGGAAATGACGTTTGAAGAACAATGTGAGAATATAAAATTCTGTTAGCTTTTTGGGAAATCGCCGATAGAAACATTGCACATGTTACAGCAGGTGTACGGTGAGAGAGCAATGTGTCGTGCGAAGGTGTTTTCATGGCACTCCCGGTTCACGGACAGCAGTGAATCCGTAGAAGACAATCCGTGTACTGGGAGGCCGTCAACATCAATTACGGAGAACAACATTCGAACGTTGGCGGAAATTAAAACGGAAATTTAAACGTTGGCGGAAATTGTGCGTGCCGACGTCATTACTGAAAAAGCAGAAATTTCGTATGGGAGCTGCCAAGCTATCCTGGCGGACAAACTGGACATGCATCGTGTGTGTAAACACATTGTACCAAAAATGCTAACCAAAGATCAGTGTGATGAGCGCATGCGGATCTGTGAAGAACTGATTGACGTTGCTGACAAAGATCCGACTTTTCTTTAAAAAATTATCACCGGTGATGAGACGGAGTGTTTCTTGTACGGCCCACAAACGAAACAACAGTCCTCACAGTGGAAGTCACCATCGTTGCCGAAGTCAAAAACGTTCCGTTTGGACCATTCAAAGGGGAAGGTAATTGCTGGAGGTGTTTTTTGACCAGAAGGACTTGGTGCCGGAGATGTATCCCATCTCCAGAACATCACCGTCAAGCATGTACTGTATGCAAATTTTCAGTGACAAGAAGCAGCAGCGACAGTTGCAGCTGATCAAGGTTCAGTAGACAGCCAGTCAAAGCAAACGTTGTTCTTTTAAAAGGGCACATCCTCAATGCCTCAGATTAATACCCGGATAACAATGACCGAAACGACTTCGGTAAGGTCATGGCTGATTACGCGTACGAGGAATTGGCAGATATGCATCTAATGTACGCTCAAGCAAATGGGAACGGACGCGAAGCACAAAAACTGTACAAGGAACGATTTCCGATGCATAGTATGCCAAGTCATCCTACCTTCGCCAGTGTTGATAGACGACTGCGGGAAACCGGCTCGTTAGCTATCTCCAAGGGAGATACGGGACGTACTCGAAGTTTACGAACGCTGGAAATGGAAGAGCTTGTCTTGGAGAGATTTGCAGAGATTTTTTTTCTTGGAGAGAGCAGCTCCTTCCATAAGCACGCGAGCGTTTTCAGCTAACATTTCTGTGTGCCACAATACGGTGCGGAATGAGGCACTCATGCACCCCTTCCAAGTGCAAGAGGTTCAATCTTTACACGCAGCTGACTATCCCCGCCGGTTAGAGTTTGTGAGGTGGATGCTCCAGAGGATAACTAACAACCCGCAGCTTCCTACCTTGCTGTTATTCAGTGATGAGGTCTTGTTTACCCGAGAGGACATTTCCAACACTCACAATGCACACGTCTGGGCTGAAAGCAAACCCCACGTAACTACTTTTAGTAAACACCAGCAGAGATTTGCCGTGAACATCTGGGCAGGTATCCCAGATGATTTTCTGGTTGGCTCATACCTGTTGTCTGACCGGCGCAGCGTACCGTGTCTTCCTGGAGCAAGTGCTGCCCGGTTTATTGCAAGCTGTTCTGCTCACCACACACAGAGAGACATGTGGTTGTTACATTATGAAGCTCCAGCACACTTTTCCAGTGCTGTCCGACACTTCTTGAATGTCACATACCCCGGACGGTGGATTGGACGTAGTGGAGCTGTGGCTTGGCCTCCACGCTTACCGGTCCTCAACCCACTGGACTTCTTCTTCTGGGGGCGCATAAAATCATTGGTGTACGAGACGCTTGTAGACTCCGTTGAGAATCTCGTCGCGAAAATCGTTGTTGCAGGATAAACACGATACCGGGTGTCTTCGAGAGGGTGCGCCAGTCGTTCATTCGCCGGTGTGAATTGTGCAACGGCACCCTTGACCGTCACTTTGAGCATTATTTACTTTGAGTCTTTCTCTGGTGTAAATAAATTGGATTGTGCAACTTATGATTACGTTAATTCTCCTTATTTTCACTGTTGAAAGTTCAACTTTCACTTTACGTTTTTCTGACACTCAGAGTGGAATGCGACCCTAGGTTCTATAGTGAATATTGTTCATCTTGATGGGTACTATCACCCCTCTTATATTGTCAAAATAGTTTACGAACACCCTGTCTATATTATATATATATATATATATATATATATATATATATATATATATATATATATATATAAATTAAAATAACAAAAACTAAAGTGCAAGAGTGTGAATCAGTAACCACAGTATCTAACCGCGAGCAAAATAAAAGCGTGTGTGAAAAGCAAAAAGCAACGAAGAAGGGCCGAAATATATATATATATATATATATATATATAAATATAAATTAGTAAATCCAAAGTTAGAATGTATGTAGTAACTCATAATACACTATTCCAAAATTTTCTACAAAATACAAAGAAATAAAAGAAATTAAGACATAAGGAGGAAATACTAAAGCGTAATGCAGGTCATAAAGACAAAGACAATCAACAAATTTCAAAAATGAGGATGCAAATAAAAAAACAAAAAAATCAAGCAAAAAAGCTTGCACATGGAAGAGATTTAGGCTTACGATAAGTTCATTTCGAAAAAATTCTCTTCGGGTCCATATATCCCTTCGAAATGAACACAAAAATGCTTGTTTCTGAAACACAAGATAGATTTTATCTATAAACATGTGTTATATGGACGACAAGCATATAGATTGGAACAATAAAGGAAACATAAATACCTTGAAATACATTTCAGTAGAGCAACCATGACAAGCAAAATATGGCTAGACTAATGTTGCCATGTGGAGAAATGAAAAGATGTGATTTGCTGTTGCCAAAGAGAGTAATAAAAACTGTACTGCGTAAAAGCAATAAAAAGAGATATTCAACAGTTAAAGCTTCAAGATAAAAAGATGAAAATATAATTTCAAGAGAATGAATAATTACGGCTAAAATAAGATAATAAGAGAATTTTAGGCTAATCGAAACTTATTAACTATACCATTTACTAAATATGCAGGATATTTATACATTTTACTGGTAATTTTGAGGTTATTAATGTGCAAAGCATGAAATTTTTTATCTGATAATCTATAAATTCTAAAAAGTTGAATAAGTATAATATTTCTAAACAATTGAATCGAGTTGCAGGAATTAAAAGGTAATAATTTATTAATAATAAATTAAAAAATTTTTTTTTTATCATATAAATTAGTAACTATCTCATGAGTAGGTTCTATAATTAGATTTATATATATATCCTATTCAAATGAAATGTATAAAGAAAGCAAAGAGAAAAAAGTGTTTTGGAAATGTTGGCGCTAAGCTGCCTTATTTTTTCGAACAATAGTATATTTATCCAAATGGAGTAAAAGGAAATACAATATAAGAATAAGTAAAGTACCACAAATTGGCCGGGGAGAGATTGACCTGCACTTCTCGGTTAAGAATGCTTTAAGCCGCGGCAACACACTCGGGAGACGGTACTTCACTTGCCAATTATCATTGGCTAAAAACAACCATACAACAATAAATCCACTTGAAAAGAAATTTCTACAGAAATTCAAAAATACTAGACCAAATCTATACCAAAACAAATACCGTACTTAAACGTACTACCTGGGAACGAGATCTATACAAAAGAGTCACTGTGACCGGAATGCATATCTAATATTAAATAAATCAAGATCTGAAATAGAAAATCCTTTTAAAGCAGAATACAAGCAATTAGTTTACAGTGTTAAATCCATACGATTTCAACATACAGGTATAACGTTGATTCCGAAAGTGCATAAAGATCCTATTAAATTTTGGCAAATAACAAATGGGTTCAGAACGTAGCTAATAAAATTCTCCTTAAAATTTTAATGGAAGTAATGGTTAAAATTAAAAATAAAGATGCATATTTCATTAATAACAGTAACGAAGACATCAAAAAAATAAAAAATATTCCTGAAAGTTTATAGTACAAAAGCTATGATTTTAATGATTTATTCACTAACATTAATATAAACGATTTGTTTGAAATTGTAATGGAGATTTATGATCAATACTCTATGCAAATCTGTATTACAAAATGTAAACGTAATAATTTAGTTGAATTGGTTCTTTTTGAAAATGTTCTACACGATGGTTCGAATTTCTATGAAAAACTATATGATATATCGATGGGAGGAGGATGTACCTTAATTCCGGCAGATATTTATTTAAAACAATACGAAGGAACCCATCTTTTAAGTGAATTGATGTACATTCGATATGTTGACGACATACTAGTGGCATGTTGCAGTAAGGCATATATTATGAACTTTGATTTTTAACACAAATGTTTAAATTATCTGAAACTCCTTTTAAGATCATAATTGAAATTTTCTCGATTTATCTATTTATAAGGATAAAAATGGTACAACCTGTTATCGATTATACGATAAACGTAGGGATTTTAGATTTAAGATCAACTATATTATATTATGGAATTCAGGTCTGCACAAAAACGTGTTTAGAAACATCGTTATTAACCAACTTTTACATAGCAAACGATTGAATAGCAATGGAAGTGATCGCTATGTATGCGATCACAGATTTTCAAAAAAGTTTTTGTGTGACATCATTTGGGGTTTCTTTGGCATAACCGTAACTGAAAGTTATGATTTGTACTTTGATAAAAGATCAGGTGAACAGTAAATTCACTAGCTTTGTGCCATGGCCGACTAAGAATGTCAGATTTATGTGGTATTTTCTGGACATTAGAGCTCTGGTAATGAAAGTGAAACATACTGTGTAGTTTGTGGGACCTCGTTTCAACCGTACATAAGGTATTTTAATATATTGCAGAGCAATGTTATTGTGGCTTTATTTATTGTGGTACATTTGTTTAATATCGTGTCACATGGCTGTGAATTGCTTGGTGTTAGTTTAATTTAATTGTTAATTGGCTTGTCCTAGTACATAACAATTTTTCTGTGTCTGTGATTCCGCCAAAAACCGGGCTAATCATATGACTTTGATTTACCTTGTATATATTGATACTTATGTATTCTATTTTCTGGCAAAGCACCGGCTACCGGGAGTGTCGTTACGACATAAAGCTTGCTTAACCGGGGGGCGGGGGACATAATCCCCCCGGCCTTCTTTTGGTACCTTACTTTCATTTCCGCTTCCTTCTTTTGTAGTTAGATATTTTTATCTTCTTTGTTGAGCAGCGTTGCGCCATATAAATGAGATTTCACGTGTTTTTATCTTTTCGGTATGACTTTTTTGTATGATATTTAGTTGGGGATCAGGTCAAGCTGCATCGCGCTAATTAACTTCAACTTTTAGTACTTTTTAAAATTTAAAAATTAATTAATTAAAGTGGGTTGTTGTTGAAACCCAGACCGTCCGACCTACCAGAAAGGTGTAAGGTAACTGTTTGGACGGTCGGGAAGTGCCACCCAATTTAGACCGGAACCCAGTGGGGGAGGCATCCACAGGGACCGTACCCTCCTTCCCCTACCACCAACCTCTCGGAAGGACTTTCGGACCCACATGTTTAACGTGATCGTACTCCGCATGAACACGGCGGCAGTTTTGGCAGTGGCTGGAATCGAACCCGGGCCTACCGAGTACAACTCCAGCGCGCTAACCAATGGGCTACCGCGCCCTCAATTAAAGTGGGTTGTATTCACTCTTCAACGGAGGGGGGGGGGAGTAAGTGATATGGCTTGTTGACCTTCGGGTAACATGATATCTTCAGGTGCTTTGATATCCATTTATATATTTGCTTGTTGTTATATGTTTTGCTTGCCACTTATGTGTGTAGGACCTTGTGGTTTAGTGTTTGTGATTTCTCATCTTGTATGTGTCGATTGATCTTTATTTTATACGGTATTAAATTTATATAAAATTTATAAAAAAATATTGAAAATACAAATTTACGAAAAAATTTATACGAGATAGTAAGAAAATTTTCCCACTTCGAAGGATTCAGGGGCATGTCTGTGCTTAAGCTATACGTGATTCAATGTGGTTGGATTGTAGTTATAATTTAGTTGATGTATGTATTACCATGCAATGGATTATCTTCATGTCGTTGCATGTTGATATTACAAATTTTTATATGTGCCTTTTTTGTCAGTTTTTGGGAATTTTTTTAAAATAAAAACCTCATACAATAATTTCGAAATGTCAAATATTAACAATTTAGCGACGGGCAACCTCGTAGCTGATGCTGCGATGGCCCGGTTGACTGGCAAAAGGGGGGATAGCCAATCGACAAACCTTAACCCTTTTGTGAACACCATTGATTAGTATTTTAGACCTTTGATTCTGGATAGTGAGAAAAGTAAAAAATCGTAACTGGGTGTAATCCCGTGGTTATGGACAAGTACCGATAGGGGAGATCTTGTAAAAGCAATTATAAAAATTTTGATGATTTCAAATACAAAAAATGTAATTGAATTCGGTGCAAATTATGTCCTATGGCGAGCCCCAAACAACTTTGTAATAATAGTACCAACTGTACATTTTGTAAGACCTACAACTGTATATATTGCATTGTGCGGTTTGAAGTGCATTGGACAAACGAAAAATGACATAAAAGTAAGAATCAATTTACATCGCAGTCAAATATACAAACTACAAAAAAAAAAAAAAAAAAAAATCCCACGGCTGCATCATCTTTGGAAATTAAACATTTCAAAGACCATGAAATTAGAGCAATGTAACTTACAATTTTGGATATTGTTATTGACTGAAAAAAAAGGATTATGGTGGGAAAATTATTACATCGATAATAAAAACACGATTTAACCTTACGGTTTAAATACGGTGAAATTTAATATTATTTACAATAACGAACACTTTCAAAAACACGATTCTACAATTATGATCAACAATCATAGCAGATATGAAAAATATGGAAAAAGAACTGAGAAATGCAAGAGGAGGAAGAAAGAAGAAAATAAATCTTAGCGCTACTATCAATAATTTAATGGCATTTGTAGAGGTTAATGCTACAAGGGATTTCATACCACTTAAATGGATCAGGAACATAGTATTTTGAATAAGAATCAAATATTTGATGGGCATTTGGGATTTTTGTAAAAGTGACACTTTTAAAAATGCTTTTTTCGAAATCTCTTTCCAAGACTTCAAGACTACATTAAGGGGACGGTGGACGTTGAAATTTTTTTTATTTATTTATTGACTTAGAAACATGAAAATTTGTATAAATATTCTTCTTAACATTACTATATAAAATATCATTCAATTTTTTCATTTTTGTTATAATCTTGTATTTTTTTTTTAAATTTAATTTTTCTAAAGAAAATTTGAAAATGCTCCTTGCATGCCATTTGTTCACATTTTTGATTAATTTTCCATTATGATCACTCAAAAACACATTATGAACACATTTGGGTATTCATTTTTAAATCCCTTAGAAAGTTAATTTTTTAAAAATATTTTTCTGCATTAAAACTTAATTTTCATCATTTAATTGGGTTATTGTTCCTTTTTTAATTACCTTAATAAAGTTCAATTATAAAATGTATACCCAGTTTCATTAAAAAGTATGAAATGTGTCTTCTTATCAAATTTCATGTATCTCAAACAAAAATTAATACGCATGGAGCATTTTAAAAATGTAAAACCTTAGAAAATTCCGTTTCGAAAAAACTGCATTTAATCTTTTGCTTACGGGTGGGACAGCGTCCATCTCAAACGAAGAACCTCCCAAAAAGACAGGTATTTGACTCGAACTGTTTGGAATAGGGTATGTCAAATACCTGTCTTTTTGGGAGGTTCTTAGTTTGGGATGGACGCTGTCCCACCCGTAAGCAAAAGGTTAAATGTGTAAAACAATGTTATATATTAAAAAAAATTTTTTTAGTCGATTTTTGCTCATTTCAACGTCCACTGTCCCCTTAAATACGATCTGAAAACTTTGGTATTTAGTTATTTAAAAATAAACCTATAAATCTTGTCAGGAAATCTATGATTGCAAAATATAAAAACAAAAGTTTTGATGATGTTAATATGTCAGCTATTTTAACAAAAAACCATGAAAAGTTACCTACAAGCAATGTAGGAGTTGGAATTGCTTATAAATACGTAAAACCTATATGTAGAAGATTATATAATTACAATAGTGTTTGTGAGAAGGTTGGTAACACCGTGCAGAATTGCATTTGCCATGAACACCATACTTTTAAAGATGAATACCATGGCCACGTCATCACTGGGAACCTGGAGTTATTGAAGGTACCTGATCTAAAGAAAGTGTTCGAATTGAGTACAGAATATCATTTTCACGAGTACCGATTTATTAGAAAGTCTATTGAAGATGACATAGATGGATTCGTGTCATGAAATATAGCTTACCCACCAAGGTTTTTAAAGACAGAAAGGAAGCTGTAATGGGGGACTTCATGAAGAAATACAATGGTGCAAGTGAGCAGTGTACATGGAAATACTATGATAGAGATACATTGGAGGCATTGCATAAAAACCTTGTAATAACTTCTGTCGATAAGGTAACCGCAAATTATGCATTTTCATGCATAGTTTTATACAAGTTACTCATTGAGTGTTAAGTGGCCGGAATACATATCTAATATTAAATAAATCAAGATTTGAAATAGAAAATTGTATTAAAGCAAAATACAAACAATTAGGATACATGTTAAATCCAAATGATTTCCATATATAACGTTGATTCCAAAACTGCGCATAAAGATCCTAATAAATTTCGGCTCATAGCAAATGTGTTCAGAACGTATTTAATTATAGCTAATGAAATTGTAATGGAGATTTTTGATCAATACTCTATGCAAACCTGTATTACCAAATGTAAATATAAAAATTTAGTTGAATTTGTTCTTTTTGAAACTGTACTACACGATGATTCAAATTTCTATGAACAACTATATGGTATACCGATGGAAGGAGGATGTTTCTCAATTCTGATAGACATTTATTTAAACAAATACGAAGAAGGAACCCATCTTTTAAATGAATTGATGTACTTACGATATGTTGACGACATATTAGTGGCATATTGCAGTAAGAAATATATTATGGACTTTGGTTTTTATCCCAAATGTTGAAAATTATCTAAAACTCCTTTTAACTAAGATCAGAGTTTAAATTTTCTCAATTTATTTATTTATAAGGATAAAAATGGTACAACCGGCTATCGATTATACGATAAACTTAGGGATTTTGGATTTGAGATCATTATATTATGGAATTCAACTCTGCACAAAAACGTGTTCAGAAACATCGTTATTAATCAACTTTTACGTAGCAAAAGATTGAATAACAATGAAAGTGATCGCTATGCATGCGACGACAGATTTCTGACTCGAACGATCAAACAGGGATTTCCAAAAAAGTTTTTGTGTGGCATCATTTGCGGTTTCTTTGGCATAACCGTAACTGAAAGTCATGATTTGTACTTGGATAAAAGTTCTGGTGAACAGTAAATTTACTATCTTTGCCATGGCCGACTATGAATGTTGCATTGGCGTATGACTCCCCTAGGCTTACGTCATGGGAAATAATGCGTGTATGTATGTTTTCTCCGTCTACTCTTCGAAAGCGACGAAAGATTCAAGAAGAAAGGGAATATCACATGTTCGTAACACTAAACACTCATGGGCCTTTCATTACAAAGTTACTGAGGTGTTTAAGGACTTTATTAGGAGTCCCATATAAATAACAAATTGCCGACGCGGTGGTCGAGCGGTCAAGGCGATAGTTTCCAAGCGATCATTCGACCGCCGCGTTGTGGATTCCAGTCCCACGTAAGGAATGGATGTTATGTTGTGGGGCACAGAGTGTTCCGCCCCCTCTGGTGCGCCTGGAGCAACGTTCTAGGACGGCTAAATGGTTCACGTTCCTGGCCGATATATAGGCGAATGATGGAAGTCAAGTGCCTGGCCATTTGATAAAAAAAATAAATAAATAACAAATTACCGTTAGTGTTTCGAAAATCTCGTGTCCTGCTACATCCTACATTTTTGACTCATATCAGCACAGCACCTGAAAATCACCCAGGCCATCCCGAAACGAAAGCGACGCAATGGGTGTGGGAATGTTTTGCTTCATCCATGAATAATAATCCCCAGAGTGAAGCTTTCCCGTCACGCATCTGAATGGGTTGTGGCACGCAGCGAAGCAAACTTTGGTGAGTTAATTTAGAATCGTTCGACGCCATGAATAAATAGGTATATTTCCGAGTTTATAACTTCACCGTGTCATACTGTTTATTGCAAGCAATTTAAGAGAAATTCCCAGGGAGTGGGCGAGAAGGAGATAAGACTCCTATGGATGAAAAACTGGAAAATACCACAGTCCTTTGAGAATTATATTTAGGGGCCGCTAGTCCCATCTGCTCTTATTTCACGCAAGAGGAAGACATAGTGCTTAGTAAATGTAATTTTGATTGCAGTCGATTAGTCTTAGAATTGTTGGGTTGATCTTATTCTTTTAGTTGTCAAAAATTGTAAGTAAGCATTTAATTGGTACATTTGAGCATATGTAAATTGATACATTTGAGTATATGTAAATTGATACATTTGAGCATATGTAAATTGATACATTTGAGTATATGTAAATTGATACATTTGAGCATATGTAAATTGATACATTTGAGCATATGTAAATTGATACATTTGAGCATATGTAAATTGATACATTTGAGTATATGTATAAATTGATACATTTGAGCATATGTAAATTGATACATTTGATCACATGTAAATTAATACATTTGAGCATATGTAAGTTGATACATTTGAGCATATGTAAATTGATACATTTGAGCATATGTGAATTAATACATTTGAACATATGTAAATTGATACATAAAAGCAATAAAAATACCTATTAATTACTGAAAATAAGAATTCTATTATAAAATGAAGCAGCCTGTTTCCGAAGCTATATGAGTTAACTTTATCAAATGAGATTCGATTACACAACTTTAAAATTACAAAGATACAACGAAAAGGAAATGCTTTCCTCAAGGAAGTATCAAACGATATTTACTTTCATATTACTTTCCTTATATACATAATGTATAAGTAAAGTATTGAGGCGGGCGTTTCAAGCATCCCTGATCACGAATCGGACATTTTTAAAGTAATGTCTGTCGGTGTGTGTGTTTGTGTATGTGTGTGTCAGTGAGTCAGTGGAGATGATAACTGATGAACGAATTGACCGATTCGAACGAAATTTGGTACAAAAATTACAATCCGTAAACACTGGAAGCCTATTGTTTTTATAAGCAATCGAATGTTCAGAACCCCCATAAATTTTCGAGTGAAATTTTGAAAAAATCGTCAAAAAATCAAAACCTCTAATAAAGTTACACAAATAGACATTTCTTCTGTAAATTTTTATTAGAAAACGATTGACATAAATTTTAGAACTTTAACATGAACCGTTCTCGAGATATTGCACATTTTTCAAAGAAATTATCAAAAAATCATATAAAAAAAAATATTTCCTATTGAGAAACATGTTCACTTATCATATGTAATACCATGAGATAAATTTGGTGACATCATTCTCGTGGATCTAGCTCGTCCCATTCATGAAAAAAGATACTTTGAGTAATACTTATTTGAACGCCAATAGGCATTTATCTGCTGTAAGAATAACTTATTTTTCCGTCCATAACGCTTGGCGAGATTTTGGTGACGAATTTGGTAGAATATCGCCAACTTGGCGACTTTTTAAAATGTTGTTAAATTAACGAAAAACTCGCCAAATGGATAAAAATGATTCTAAATCAATGAAAATGACTACTCATTGACGAAAATTCAATATCTTGGAAAGAGAATATAAGTATCTACTATAAGAATAGCATTTTTACTTTCCTTATATACATAATGTATAAGGAATGTATTGTGACGGGATCGAAAATTCGAATTCGAGTTTTCGACGGGAGAGCACGTTTTAAGCATCCCTCATCACGAATCAAACATTTTTGAAGTGATGTCTGTGTGTGTGTGTGTGAAAGTATGTGTGTGTGTGTGTGAAAGTATGTGTGTGTGTGTGTGTGAAAATATGTGTGTGTGTGTGTGTGTGTGCGTGTGTGTCAGTGAGCCTCTGGAGACGATAACTGACGAACGAATGGACCGATTGTAACGAAATTAGGAACACAAATCACAATCCGTAAACACTGGAAGTCTATTGTTTTTATACGCAATCGAATGTTCAGAACCACCCTAAATTTTCGAGTGAAATTCTGAAAAAATCGTCAAAAAATCAAAACCGCTAATAAAGTTATGTAAACAGACATTTCTTATGTAATTTTTCATTAGAAAACGATTGACATAAATTTTAGAACGCTAACATGAACCGTTCTCGAGATATTGCACATTTTTGAAAAAAATTATCAAAAAGTCATGTAAAATAAAAATATTTCCTATTGAGAAACATGTTCACTTTTCATATGTAATTCCATGCGATAAATTGAGTGGCATCATTCTCGTGGATCTAGCTCGTTCCATTCATGATAAAAGATACTTTGAGTAATACTTTTGTATTTGATCGCCAATAGTCATGTATATGTTGTAAGAATAACTTATTTCTTCTTCCATAATGCTTGGCGAGATTTTGGCGACAATTTCGGCGGAATGTCGTCAACTTGGCGACTTTTTGAAATGTTACCAAATTAACGAAAATCTCGCCAAATGGATAAAAATGACGACTAATTGACGAAAATTCAATATCTTGGAAGGAATATAGTTATCTACTATAAAAAATAATCTATTTTTGTTAATGTAAAAGTAGTAAATTCATTACATTATATAAGGAAAGTCATGTGTTGCTCACATCAGATTTTTTTAAATGTAAAAGTAGTAAATTAATTGCATTATATAAGAAAGTCATGTGCTGGCCACATCAGATTTTTTTAAGATATAAACTCTTAACTGTGTCAAATGTTAAAGTTATGCTGATGCATCATTTTAATTATCTGTTAATGTATGGTTGAAACTTATAATTCATTCAAAAATATTTGCCTTTATCGTTTCGCTCACACAGGAAGGAATGCAGCAAAATTTAAATTCATACAATTTTTGCGTTCTATCGCTGCACCACGAAATTTGCTTTTCATAAAACTGGGATTCATAAAAGCTGGTAAGTATCATGCAGTGGGGTTAAACTTTAGTAGGGCATATTTCCTGTGTTAGAAATAATCGCATTCGAAACTTTTGGATGTAAAACTTTATCCGCGAAATGAATGGGGTTTTGTCTACATTAATGCATGTGTCTCAAAAGAGTGCCAGCTTCAAAACTGGCTTTTGCAAGATATGGGTGCTTAAAGAGAATACATTTTTTTACGACCATATTAAAAGATTGTAAAGCGGTCTGATTCATACTAATAAGACAAGAGGATCGCGTTTAGTGGAATATTTTCACTTTCTCTTACTATACAGTGTCCCCCAAAAAGATTGAAACGCGATTTAATTCTTTATCTGTTGGAGATAAGTGGGCAATGTAAATTGCAAAAAATGTTGAAAGGAAGATAGGAAATAAGACTATGTTAAAGAAATAGTCCTCCCATTCATTTTCAAAAAGTTACAATTTTTAAATTTTTATACAACCCCCTTAGACAAATTTGATCAATCAGATAATGAAACAAGATCATTTAAAAAAACCGCATATCTGTATCTTTAAAATTGAGCAAGTTATATTTAATTGAAATCAAATCAATCATGGTATCAAATTAGAAATGTAAATTTGTGACATATTACATGGAAGATAAAACTAGATGATAATGCATAGGATATCCAACAGTTTACTACGGCTTCATATGACTTCCGTCTGTGTAATGCTTTATTTAGATGCATTTGTGATAAAAAATTTGGACACATATTAACGTATTTTTGATCTAAGCAATTTCCATCGTCAATTTGTTTATGATCGCTGTTTTTACTGATGAAATAGCCATTCACATGGTATGGAAAAGTGGCAAAAGTTAGATTTTTTCTTTTATCATAATTCAGTTGATTTTAAAGATACAGATATGTGGTTTTTTTAATGATCTTGTTGCATAAAAATAAAATTTTTTCTGATCGACCAAATGTGTCTAAGGAGGTCGTATAAAAATTTAAAAAGTAACTTTTTGAAAATGAATGGGAGGACTGTTTCATTAACGCAGTGTTATTTCTTACCTTACTTTCAAAATTTTTACAATTTACATTGCCCACTTATCTCCAACAGTTAATGAATTAAAGCGCGTTTCAATCTTTTTGGGCCACTGTAGAATATTATATATATAAACGGCATGGTAAACACGTCAACCAATAAACTTGAAAATCAAAGACAACCAAATAAGTGATTAAAAGGTTATTTATTAAAATCGCCTTACTATGACGTGTATAATCACATAGCCAAAGGGCTTTCGGATAATATCATGCCCTTCCTCAGTGGCGAAGTAAAAAAATCTGATGTGGGCAACACATGACTTTCCTTATATAATGCAAAGAATTTACTACTTTTACAGTAAAAAAAAAGTTTTTCTTATAGTAGACACTTATATTCTTTCTAAGACATTGAATTTTCATCAATTAGTCGTCATTTTCATTGATTTAGCGCCATTTTTATCCATTTGACGGGATTTTCGTTAATTTGGCAACATTTCAAAAAGTCGACAAGTTGGCGTCATTCCGCCAAATTCGTCGCCAAAATCTCGTCAAGCTTTATGGCCGGAGAAATAAGTTATTCTTACAACAGATAAATGACTATTGGAGTTCAAATACAAAAGTATTACTCAAAGTATCTTTTTTAAAGAATGGAACGAGCTAGATCCACGAATATTATGTCACCCAATTTATCGCATGGTATTACATATGATAAGTGAACATGTTTCTCAATAGAAAATATTTTTTTTTATTTTACATAACTTTTTGATAATTTTTTTGAAAAATGTGCAATATCTCTAGAACGGTTTAGGTTAGCGTTCTAAAATTTATGTCAATCGTTTTCCAATGAAAAATTACATAAGAAATGTCTATTTGCGTAATTTTATTAGCGGTTTTGATTTTTTGACGATTTTTACAAAATTTCACTCCAAAATTTAGGGGGTTCTGAACATTCGATTACATATAAAAACAATAGGCTTCCAGTGTTTACGGATTGTGATTTTTGTACCAAATTTCGTTCGAATCGGTCCATTCGTTCGTTATTTATCGTCTCCACAGGCTCACTGACACACACACACATACTTTCACACACACACACATACTTTCACACACACACACACACACACACACACACACTCACAGACATCACTTCAAAAATGTTTGATTCGTGATCAGGGATGCTTGAAACGTGCTCTCCCGTCGAAAACTCGAATTCGAATTTTCGACCCCTTTACAATACTTTCCTTATACGTTATGTATATTAGGAAAGTAATAAAGTGCGAACAAGTAAATTTCCTGAACTCGTTTTGACTATTTTTAGAGTGATGTTCATCCGTCTGTTTGTGGTTGATTTGTTGAGTACTCGATAACTGCTACAGATATTTATGGATTTTTACGAAACTTTATTTCCGGTTTTGTAATCGAAAAATCTAAATAGAATTATTTGAAATTCGAGCGAAGATATCGAAATTTCATATTTTTTTAACATAACAGCATAGAACAAAATTTCACAGATTTATGCATATAAATGGCTATTTGTAGCTCAATGATCACAAAGCTTTACAGTTTCAATTATTGTAGTGACAAATAACTGCGATACAATTTTTTTGTTCATGGCGTTATTAGCTCCCCTCAGAGGGTGTGTGTGTGTGTGTCAAGTTGCACCGCCCCCCCATCCCCCCGTGGGGATACATTGTCAAGTTTGATATCAATCTACAGATTTTTTCAAATCCTTTAACATGAAGGGTACCACGTTCTAGTTGTTATCAATTGGATTAATAATACATGTTTTTCAAAAATTTTCTTGCAAAATTTGCAAAAAAAGAAAAACATATTTATTACAAGCTGTCTAAAAATGGATACTGGTATGAAAAGATTAAGTTGATTCACATAACAGTTAGATTTTTCGACTATTTAACACTTTAAATATAATCAGGACGTTCACGGTGATTTAATTTTTGAGCCTATCGCAAAACATGCATATTCTGTCAATTGAAGTAAAAACAATTGGTGTATTTTAAATATATTACTTTCCTCTCGCTGATCTAGAGGACGGCATGGTGATAATGATGTGGCTTGTGCCAACTTTATAGCAGTAGATTAAGTGAACTTTTTACTTCAAGATAGGTATAAAGTATGATTAATAAGCGAAATGCACTTTGTGCAACGGATAAGGAAAGCTTAAACAACGTTGTTTAAGTTCTCCTTAAGAAAAGTGTGGTGATCATGATTTAATTACAAGTCGAGTTTTCATCGTAAATACATCGCTGCGATCTGGATCCAATTTGGGTGTCAGTTTTCCTATATTATGTAGATATAAACGCAGAAAAAAGTTCAGGAAAGTGTATAGTTAATCTGAAATTGAATTTTGTCAAAAACGTTGCCCATCGCAATCTTAAAATTCGCATAAGCGATTTGGATCTGATTTGGGTTGTATACTGCGTATATTGTATAGATGTGAATGCAGAAAATCTATTTTTACTTTCCCTGCAATACATGGTAATGCATAGGGAAAGTATTGGAATCATACCGAAAATCGCAACCAGAGTTTTCGACGGACCTACCCGTTTTGGGACCTCTACAATACGATAAAACCATTTTTAGCGTGACGTCTGTGTGTGTGTCTGCCTGTGCAAATTTTGTATCCACTCTAACTAAAAAACTAATTGACCGAATTTCATAACATTTGGTAGGTAAGCCACTTGTGGGCAAATCTGGTGCTGATTAGTTTTGGGTACGATTCGGGATAAAAAAAACCTCCTTTTTCTGCGAAATGGTCCGCAAAAACTGCCTGTATCCACTTTAGTTGAAAAACTAATGCACCGAATTTCACAAAATTCAGTAGATAAGTCGCTTGTGGGTTACCCTGGTGCTGATTAGTTTTGGGTACGATTCGGAAAGAACAACCTGCTTTCTTTGTGAAATAGCCAGCAAAAATCGTCTAAATCTAAAATAAAAAACTGTATGCTTAAATATATCCATTACATACTTGTTGTATACGTAATGTTTAACGATAAAAAGAATAGGATCAACCCCATTACACTAGAACTAACCGTTCTCGAGATATTTTAGTTTTTTCGTATTTTCTCTACGCCACCTTTGAAAATAAGTCCAGTTACCAAATGAGAACGAAAATTGAATTAAAAATGAATTAAATGTAATTAAAATATAGAGAACGAAAATATGAATCTGCAGGGAAAGTCATGAGCTGCCCACATCAGATTTTTACTTTCCCTGCAATACATGGTAATGTATAGGGAAAGTAAAATTGCAACTCGAGTTTTTGACGAATCTACAAGTTTCGATAACTCTAAAATACAAAAAGAACTATTTTTAGCGTTACATCTGTTTGTGTATCTATGTGTGCGATGTATGTATACACTCTAACTGAAAAACTTAGTTGGCCAAATTTCACAATATTCGACAGATAAGTCACTTGTAAATTACCCTGGCACTGATGAGATTTTGCTAGGATTCGGAAAGAAAAGAAAGTATTTTTTTAGCGAAATGACCCGCAAAAAAAGTATGTATCCACTTTAGCTGAAAATCTAATTGACCAAATTTCACAATAGTTGGTAAGAGGGTCACGTGTTGAACACTCTGGTGCTGATTAAATTTTGGTATGATTTGAAAAGAAAAAAACTGCCTTTCTTTTGCAAAATGTATCGCAAGTATTGCCTAAATCAAAAATAAAGGACTACATATAGTCAAATGTATCAATATAATGCTTGTTTTACACGCAACTTTTAACGGCGACAAGAAAGACCAACCTTATAACTAAGCTTAACCGTTCTCGAGATATTTTAGGCTTTTTTTTTTTTTGTAATTTTGCTCCGTCGCCTTTAAAAATACTTTCATTAGCCAAATAAAACCGAAAAATGAAAAAAATAAACTGTAAATATTGTAAAATCTGTGTAATTTCAAATAATTACTCGTGTTATTAAATTCAATTAAATGAATTATAAAAGAAAGAAGAGAAAATGAATTTGAGTTTGAGAGGAAAGTCATATGGTATCCATATCACATTTTTAAAAATGCTTATAGTTTGGCTAAGAGCTATAATGCCCACTTATTGTGTTCCCTACGACACAAAGAAATGTATTGGGCAATCACTGGATTCGTGTCGGAAATCGGAACTCAAATTTTCGCCAAATTCACACGTTTCAGGCACTCTAGAACACGAAAATACTGTTTGCAGCATGACGCCTGTGTGTGTGTCTGTTTGTGTAATGTATGTATTCACTCTAACTTCAAAACTATTCAATGACATTTCACAAAATGTGGTAGGTAAATCTCTTGTTGGTTATTCTGGCGCATATTAGATTTTGGTACGATTTGGAATTATAGAACCTGTCGCTTTTTGCTAAAAGGCCCTCAAAAATCGTCAAAATCTGAAATAAAAGACTACATATGCTTAAATGTACCGATTAAATGCATGTTTCATACGTAATTTTCGACAACTAAAAGAATAAGACCAACCGCATTACTTTAAGATTAGCCGTTCTCGAGATATTTGACTTTTTTCGCATTTTTGTATGCCGGTTTTGAGAATAAGTGCAGTTACCAAATGAAAACGAAAGCTGAATTGAAAGTGTAAATACAGTGTAATTTCAATTAATTATGCGTGTCATTTAGTGCAATTAGACTCAATGCAATGAATTATTAATGAATTAAAGAGAAAATAAATTTGGTTCTGCAGTGTTCTCTAACACGTCTCGAAATACTTAAGTTTTTTAGCATTTTTGCAAAGCCACCTTTGAAATGACGTCCAATCACTAAATGAAAACGAAAATTTAAATTAAATCGCAAATTCAATATAATTTGAAATAATTATCCGTATCTCATTTTGTTCAATTAAATCCAATTTAACAACTTATGAAAGGAAGAAGGAGAAGACGAATTTGAGCATGCAGGATAAGTTACATGTCGTCTACATCAGATTTTCACTTTCACTTACGTAGTATTGAGACAGAATTGTTTTCACGAAAATTTTCGATTTCTAGATTTTGATGCAAATATGTTTTAAGACCTCCTGAACACGTTTTGACTATCTTTGGAGTGATGTTCGTCTGTCTGCGATGTGTGTGGTCAGTTTCTTGTATACACGATAGCAGCCACCAATACTAATGGATTTTCACGAAACTTTATATCTGTCTTTGTTATAAAAAATCTAGATAGCATTTTTTTAAAATTCCAGTGAAAACTTTGAATTTTATTCGAAATTTTATATAATTTTTTAACATGGCAGAATAGGTCAAAATGTTACATAATCTTGACGTGAAAGGCTTTGTGTGACATAAAAGGGTTTCTTTATAGCTCAATAATCACAGGACTTAATAGTTTCAATCATTGTTGTGAAAAATAGCAGAGGTACAATGTTTTTTGTTAGTGACGCCTTTGGCTTCCCTTGTGGGGCAAGTGCCCCCCTCTGGGGGTACATTGTCGAGTATGGTATCAATCGAAAGCTTTTTTCAAGTCCTTTAAAGTGAAGAGTAACACGCTATAGTTGTAATCATTTGAACCTTTGATACCGATTTTTCGAATTTTTTTTTGTAATACTTGAAATAAAAAATGAATTTAGTATGAGAAAGTCTAGTTGAGCCACATTCTAGTTAATTATCATGAAAAGTCTTTGGCTCATTCTTTTAGTACATTTAGTTATCTTTTTTCCATTAAAGTTTTTTCAATTTCCCTCCTTAATGGGATAATCATTATATGTTTAAAAAGCTATAGAACACAATTGTTTTAAATAGAATAATTTATTTATATTACAAGATAGTGATCAAAATAAAATAATCTGTGGCATCAGAAAGTATACCGACGCTGTATACTATGACATCTTATTATTCAGTTTTCAAACAATGTCTTAAAATAGTAAATATGATTACACTTAGCGCTTACAACCATGAAATGCCTTCTTGATGAACTTGTACGTTTTAAATGCAATTACCTCGTAATAACTGAACATCCATTGTGAATATAAACCTTTTCGTTTATACTAGTCTCTTAGGGTCATTTGACATTTATATCTTGATATTAATTTGTCCCTTTAAGATTTATAATATCATAAATTTTGTTTTTGAAAACAGCCGACAAATCTCCAATTTGATAAACTATTTAATAAGTCTGAATCATAAAATAGTACTGCAATGAACCAATTTCAGTTATTGAAGTGCAAAGGAGTAGGCATAAAATTATATCAAGTTTCCATGTGAATGTCAACGACTTATTACTGATAGATTTCGTTCAGAAATCTTTTCATTTATGTCCCGTCGCTTTTACTACTGTCTAAGATAGTGGCGTGGCAGTACAACAGCTAATTTTGTGAAAGATATTCATGAATAGTTCTATCAACAGACATTTATGAATAGTTCTATCAGTGAATAGTTCTAGCAACAGAGAGAATGCAATCAATTCGAATATCATATTCATATATGTAACTATAAAGTCTTAAGAAGAAAATGAAGAGAATATGAATGTGCAGTACATGGCATTTTCTTGATGTAGATAGGTCACTTCCATCACAAAATATCTTTATGGAATATTTTCCAGTTTTATTTACACAAAATTTTATGCAATCTTTCAGTCGTCACAGTATGATGAAAATGTTTCCAGAGAATATTACTTGGAGATGACCACTGGTCCTCCTCTACACGTCGTTTCATCTCACTTAAGGCTGGAATAATGATAGTACAACGGCTCTTTTAGAGTATGATATTCTGCTGTTAATGTGGATATATTTTGTCAGCAGAGCATATGAACATAATGGTAATGAGCCGATCGTGAATGTAATTCACCTACATGTGGGTGCACTGACAAAAATATAGCGAATATACAATTTAGGTTATCACTATGTGATAGAAGAGTGATTATTTAAACTAATCTTTAAGATACTCTTAAGATTAAGACGCAAATAAGATAACATATTTGTTTTTGATTACGGCATCAAGTTTTTCAAGACAACTTATCCGTTGTCAACAAACGAAAGCATTTCCTGTGAACACTATTTGGAGGTGGATTACTTATGTTGCGTCCACATCTAACTTCTACCACTGCCAGGTTGGTGGAGTTTGTTATTTTGCTGAGGATGCGGAGACCTTTTATCAACAAATCATAATGTATATCATTCACTTGCATGTGGGCGCGCAAACAACAATAAGGAACAAGACTATACAACTAAGGTTATCACTACTAATTTAATCACAAAATATCATGCCGATTAAAATATTTGCAGTCTGTCATAACCAAGTTTTACAAAATCACTTATGAGTATTCAATAAATGAAAACGTTGCTAGAAACGCCACTTGGAGGTGAATTATTATTTCACCATTACTTTGCTTCAACCCATTTAAAACTGTATATTTTATAACTGATCTGTATAGAAAAGTAGTCAGGTGCTGGTGGCGCGAAAGCTTTTTGATAATATTTCACTTGCGATTGTTGGATTGCGTTAAATTAACGATTATATTCAACAGATACTAGTTAGTGAGAAGTCATAAGTGTAATATGGTAATACCAATCCAACACTAAATTCTTTTATCTTTGATATTTATAAATTGATTTTTCGTCACACACGTCAAAGAAGGTCAGGATAAATAGTTTTCTATTGCAGTTGGTGGATTTTTTAAACAAGCGCAACAGTTGAAACATGTACGCTACTGAAATTACGATGGTGAATACTCTTGAGGACTGGAGCAACATATAAGATCCTGCCACGGGTCTATTTGAAGAAGCTGCAAGTGTTCATCTACTGCAACAACAAAAACTTGACTGTTTATCCCTGAAAATAAAGTGAACAATAATTTTATGAAGAAGCCTTTATACTGTAGCAAATTGTGCACACACTTCATTTTTGGAGGATCTATTAAGTATTTTTCTTGTTTACCATATTTATTTCGTATAGTTATACGAATTGACGGAGAAACAGTCAGTGACATTTCCAGAAGAGTAAGTAGAAATACTTGCTGAATCCTTCTATCCCCTCTAGAATTTGATTCTAATTCCATATATGTCACCATCTAATCGCTACTTATAAACAATCTGGAGAAATAGCTGTTTCTAGAAATTTTTGGAACTAAAAAAGGCGAAAAATCGGGAGTGGAAATCCTCCCCAATTTTTCTCCAGAATACGATGTTCAAATTCAAATAAAGTTTTAATTATTTATCATTGAAGAGTTAAGAAACTCGTTTACAGTGGTGTAATTATGAATTTTAGACCCTTAGGCAAAATATGATAAGGGGCACCCCAAAATTTCTGTTTTTCCAAAAATTTAATTTTGGTCCCTCCCCCCCCAACTTCCATTTAAGAATATACTTTTATTTTGAAGGACTCCCATCCTCCAAATTTAAGTTTTGGGAAAACTAACATTTTGGCTGCACAAAATTTCATTTTTGGCTCCCCCAAATAAAAGCATTGAAGAAAATGCTTTTGTTTTCCGGGGTTATTTTCATAAGTGAGAAATTTGAAATTTTTGTGTTTTCCTTTTTTCTCATCTTTTTCTTTTACTCCTCTTTTTTTTTGCTTAATTTTACTTAAATTTTTGTCAGCTACAGGTAATTGAATGAAAATTATTTTCAAATGTTATGAAAATGCTTTAAGACAATATTCACTACTTATATAAAAAAAACCCACCGGAATCTTAAAACATTTGCTTTTCCTGTAATATTCCCCGCTGTGAAATAAAGGTAATTGCGAAGTGCAGCCATCGCAAAACGTATTCCCACGCTTTTGATCTAGCTTTGGTTCGCGCTTGAAATGTCCTTGCGTTTTTTACATTTTGAGAAAACATTTTATTTGTATTTAATACATAATGGATATTTTGTGAAAAATTGATTTCGTATTTATCATAAAAAGCAGTTTAATCTGTCATAAATAACTTAATACGTATAATAGTTATAATGAAAATAAAATATTTTTATATTTTAATAAAATACTTAAAGAAAATTGCTTTGAAAATATCCCAGCTCTCTCCGTGCTCCTATACTTCTTGGGCCCTTAAGCGTCGCTTAGCCTTGCCTGATACTAGTTACGCCACTAGCTACGCCTGATGCTAGTTACGCCACTAGCTACGCCTAATACTAGTTACGCCACTAGCTACGCCTGATGCTAGTTACGCCACTAGCTACGCCTGATGCTAGTTACGCCACTAGCTACGCCTGATACTAGTTACGCCACTAGCTACGCCTAATACTAGTTACGCCACTAGCTACGCCTGATGCTAGTTGCGCCACTATCTACGCCTGATGCTAGTTACGCCACTAGCTACTCCTGATACTAGTTACGCCACTAGCTACGCCTGATGCTAGTTACGCCACTAGCTACGCCTAATACTAGTTACGCCCCTAGCTACGCCTGATACTAGTTACGCCACTAGCTACGCCTAATACTAGTTACGCCACTAGCTACGCCTGATACTAGTTACGCCACTAGCTACGCCTGATACTAGTTACGTCACTAGCTACGCCTGATGCTAGTTACGCCACTAGCTACGCCTAATACTAGTTACGCCACTAGCTACGCCTGATACTAGTTACGCCACTAGCTACGCCTGATGCTAGTTACGCCACTAGCTACGCCTAATACTAGTTACGCCACTAGCTACGCCTGATACTAGTTACGCCACTAGCTAGTTAAAATATCGAAATTAGAACTATTTTTTCAAAGTAGTTTAACATTTAGCAATATCAAAATTATAAACTCTATTTTTAAAATTACATTAATGGTCCTAAATCAAATTAATTTCACGTCTCTTGTATTTTTCATAGCTATCATTTTTAGTTTTTAAGATTACATATTTTTATTCTGAAAATTTTCAATCTTCTTCAGTTTGAGAAGACGATTGCTCCCAAATTATACGAGTTTTATGGAAAGACATTATCAAGAACACAATTATAAGAAAAGAGCTATGTTAATGTACAGTTAGTTCAATGCCAAAAACATTGGGTCGTGGATCCTCGCTGTGAAAGATGCAAAGTCATCGTATTATGTAGAGAGAGCCATGTTCCGCCTACATATTTTTACTTTCTCATATGTAGTATTGAGAAAGTATAGTTTTCCAAAAAATTTTAGAATTCGAGATTTTGATGCCAACATATGTTTTAAGATCTTCTGAACACGTTTTGACTATTTTTGGAGTGATGTCCGTCTGGGATCTATTTCTTATGTACACAGTAGCTGCTACAAATTTTAATGGATTTTCACGAAACTTTATACCTTTGCTTTGTTACAAAAAAAATCCAGAAACTATATAGACTTTTTTTAAATCCGGGCGAAGACGTCGAAATTTATTCGAAAATTTATATTTAAAATCATTGTTGTGAAAAAGAGCTGTGATACATTTTTTTTTTGTTCGTGGCGTCATTAATCCCCTTGGGGGGGAGGTTAAGTTGCACGTCCCACCGGGGGGTACATTGTCAAGTATGGTATCAATTAAATGGTATTTTTAAGCTCTTTCACGTTATAATTGAAATCATTTGGACTCATGACACCGATATTTCAACACTTTTCTTGTAAAATTTGAAAAATAAACGCTACTAAATTTGGATTCTGATATGACAAAGTCGAGCGGAGCTGCACTCAACAGTTAATTTTTCTTGATATTAATCCGGCTAATTTTATTATCTGAAGAATATGTATATAGAAATAAACTTACATGTAGAGTCTCAAATGCAACATATCCTTTGTTGTGTCGTTGACCATTTTCTTCCAGTTTTGTATCTTCACTTTCGCCAGGGTTTCTAAGGAGTTCCAAACCAATCCTTCTTCTGGTATGTGGATCAGATAGGCTGATACATTTGTAGACCGCAATTCCGCGTGCGAGATTTCCTGCCAGTGCGACCGCACCATTTCAATCTTGCAGCGAAACCAGCTCCTGGCTCGCATCCAGTTGGCTGGATTTCGTTCCATCGCAAAAAAATCGCCATCAATGGTAATTGCGAGTTTTGCGCAAGCTCTCCTTTTTCTGAAAGACAAGAAAGATGCATTCAAGTTTACTACGATGAGGAAAATATTAAACAAAAGTATTATAAAGGGGCTTTCATGTAGTGGCAAGAACGCTTCCTTTTCTACAAAACTGTTAAGCATTTTTAACACTTTACAACAAAGTTGAAAAGTGTTTATGACTTTGTTCATTCTGTCTGTCTGTCCGTTAGCACGATAACTGCCGTAAACATGATTTAATCAAAATGAAATTTTAGTATGTTGTTCAGACGGTCTGTAGGACCTATGGGAATATAAATCAATAATATCACCCAATTAGTTTTGGATTGAACCCGGTTGAGAAAATGAAATACATTGAGCCCTATGGGACCTAATTTTTCAAACATTTTTTAAGCGGATTTAAAATTCACAAATTGCTTCGAAAATTTTAGGTAATATTCAAATTGTCCCATAAAATATATAAAAAATTCAGCGAAATATATTCAGTAGTTTTTTAAATAAAAATTAAAATAGTAATTACACCTCTTATATGAAGCGATCACGTGGCCATGATATGAAAAGATCACATGACCCACTTCAAAATGATATATGGCATCCATCTTGTCTTAAAATCGTGATTTCTGGGTTCCGGTCTAAATTGGGTGGCACTTCCCAGCCGTCCAAACAGTTACCTTACACCTTTCTGGTAGGTCGGACGGTCTAGGTCTCAACAACAACAACAACAACACCGTGGAATCGGCCACACATTAAGTAGCTATATGCCTTCGGGTTAGTCGTGTGGTCTGGGTCTTCGACACCGTGGAGGAACAGTTTCCTTATACCTTTCTGGTCAGACGGTCTGAGTCTCAACAACAACAACACCGTGTTACCTTACACCTTTCTGGTAGGTTGGACGGTCTGGGTCTCAACAACAACACCATGGAGGAAGAGACCACATCATTAATTTTGCATATTCCGTGGTCCGTTAAATTCAAAATGGCTCGCGAAAGTTAAAAAATAAACAAAATAATAATAATGTTTTGTACTAAGGAATTATTCGTCCTCTATAATTTTGAGTATGAAAACAGCCGCAGCCGCATTGTGCTATTGTACAATGTGTTTAAGATATCGATAATTGACGGTTGGAGCTTTATCTGGCTAGTTGTCATTCAAAATAGCGCCATCTAGTCAATATACGCGTAACGAGATTGGAAGTATGAATACAAAACTCGGTAAAATGGCTCTCGGCTTCCATTGCGTGCACAAATTAGCATTGCTCCAGGTGTGGTAAAAGAAGCTTTTAGTAAAATGAGGGAACTATGATACATACATTCTGTTTTTGTTCGCTCGAGAAATTATAGCATCCTGTTTCCATTGTAGATCGTTCTCAGTTTCTCGGCCACATCGGGATCTGGTGGGGAAAATATATAACTGTTACTATATTTGCAGCAAAACTAACTTAACTATTGTAAACTTACTATGTAATAACTACAGGATGTCCCAAGAAGGACTTCCGAACTTTAAAAACGAATATCTCGGAAACGGTTACAGATAAAAGAGTGAAATAAAGTGTATGTATATTTACGTACTGTTGTTTTCAAAACATAGTTCGGATTTTCGCCAATAGATGGCGCTGCAGACGACTAAATTTTCTTTAAATTGTGGTGTATTCTGCAGTTTATTAGTCTTCTTTACGTTTCGCTGTCGAAATATAAAAGAATATTTTGTACAGTGAACGAGGTGGACAGAAACATTGGAAGAGAGTTGTATTCGTTGGATAAAAAGATTTTCATGTGCTTGAATACTATTGGTTGAATCGCAGCCCGACGGAGACAAGGTGTAGGTTCGAATCGGGAAAAAATTCAATATTTGTTCACAAAATTTGAAAGGACAGGAAGCGTTGAAGTTGATTTGACTATATATGCCTATCAGCGCTACCTGTTGGCAAAATTTTCAACTATTTTTTGAAACCACAGTATGTAAATTTTACTGCCTGCCCAATAAACATGCAGTTTATTTCACCCTTTCATCTGTAACCGTTTCCGAGATATTCATTTTTAATGTTCTTGGGACACCCTGTATAATAATACTTAAACAAACTATGTAGAGAAAAAAATTGTAAGCCACCTCTGCTAGCTATACCCTTTGTTCGTGAATGTACACCTTGAGACTTATAGTAATGTTACGTAAATGATCATTTTTTACGTAATTTTTCATTAGAAAACGAATGACATACACTTTAAAAGGGTAGCACGAACAGTTCTCAAGATATTGCACGGTTTTGTAATAAATTTATTAAAATAATACATAAAATTAAAAAGTATTAAGCTTCCTGAAATATGTTCACTTTTCATACAATGTTATGCGACAAAATTGTTAACATTATTCTTTTGGATTCAGTTTGTTCCAATCACGAGAGCAGATACTTGTGTAATAGTTTTGTATTTTTACGATCAATAATTCGCCAATAGTCATTTATGTATAATAAAAAGTCCTTCTCTTCGTCTGTGTGTAACACTTAGTGATCAATTTGGCATATTGGCATATTTATGGATTCATCTAGTGAAATATCGTCAACTTGGCGATATGTCATCTCAAATTGATAAAAATGGTAAAAATTGTAAAAATAATTCTAAATTAACGGAAACGACGCCAAATGGATGAACTAATTATTACAATACTTTAATATGTGGACTACATTGCCTATTGCGGATGCTATCAATATTGATAATTGTCAATTTAGAGTAGCAGGAAATATAAGTTAATTGGATTCTTCGAAATATTTTTAAATGTTGTGCCCCGGAAAAGCGCCAATATATTGTGCAGTGGACATTATACATCATTAAATGTAGAAGAAGTAAATTAATTTCATTATATAGGGAAGTTCATATGCTGCCCACATCGGATATTTTTACTTTCCTTATATACATAATGTATAAGGAAAGTATTGTGACGGAGTCTAAAGTTCGAATTCTAGTTTTCGACGGGAGAGCACGTTTCAAGCATCCCTGATTACGAATCGAACATTTTTGAGGTGATGTCTGTGTGTGTGTGTGAGAGAGAGAGAGAGAGTGAGTCTGTGGAGACGATATCTCACGAACAAATGGAGCGATTCGAATGAAATTTGGTACAAAAGTTACAATCCGTGCATACTGGAAGACTACTGTTTTTAAACGTAATCGAATGTTCAGAACTCCCCTAAATTTTCGAGTAAAATTTTGAAAAGATCATCAAAAAATCAAAACTTTTAATAAAGTTACGCAAATAGACATTTCTTATGTAATTTTTCCTTAGGAAACGTTTGGCATAAATTTTACAACGCTAGCATGAACCGTTCTTGAGATATTGCACAGCTTTCAAATAAATTTATCAAAAAATCCCATAAATTAAAAAGATATATAAACTGTTAAGAAATATGTACACTTACTTTTCATATATAATATCATGCGATAAATTGGGTGACATCATTCTCGTGGATCTAGCTCGTTCCATTCATGAGAAAAAATACTTTGAGTAATACTTTTGTATTTGAACGCTAATCGTAATTTATATTCTAAAAGAATAACTTATTTCTATGTCCATAGCACTTGACGACGAATATGGAGGAATGTCGCCAACTTGGCAAGTTTTAAATGTTGCCAAATTAAGTAAAATCTCACCAAATGGATAAAAATGACGCTAAATCCATGAAAATGAAGACTAATTGACGAAAATTCAATATCTTGGAAAGAATATAAGTATCCATTATAAGAATAACCTATTTTTTTTAAGGGAAAAGTAGTAAATTCATTGCATTATATAAGGAAAGTCATGCGTTCCCCACATCAGATTTTTTTTTATAGAGAGAAGTAAGCTCGTATTGTTTTCGAGTCAGATTTTTTTACTTTCCCTGCAATACATGGTAATATATAGGGAAAATACTGGAATCATACCGTAAATCGCAATCCGAGTTTTTAACGGATCCACAAGTTTCGAGACCTCTAGCGTACGAAAATACTATTTTTAGAGTGATGTCTATGTGTCTGTCTGTGCAATGTATGTATCTACTCTAACTCAAAAACTAATGGACCAAGTTTCATAAAATTTGATATGTAAGTCACTTGTATGGGACCCTGGAGCTGATTAGTTTTTGGTACGATTCGAGATAAAAGATTCCGCCTATTTTCCGAAATGGCCCGCAAATATTGCCTGCATTCACTCTGGCTGAAAGACTAATAAAATTTTACAAATTTGGTGGATAAGTCACTTGTGGGTTACCCTGGCGCTGATTAGATTTTAGTACGATTCGAAAAAAAAAGAACCTGCCTTATTTTGTAAAATGGTCCACAAAAATCGTCAAAATCTAAAAAAATCTGACGTATGCAGCACAAATCTGACGTGGCGTGACTTTCTTTCCATAATGCAATGAATTTACTACTATTACAGTAAAAACAAAATTGGATATTCGTATAGTAGATACTTATATTATTTCTAAGATATCGAATTTTCGTCAAATAGTCGTCATTTTCGTTGATTTAACGTCATTTTTATCCATTTGGTGAAATTTTCGTTAATTTGGCAACAATTAAAAAAAAATGCCAAGTTGGCGACATTACGCCAAATTCGTCGCTAAAATCTCGCCAAGCGCTATGGACGGAGAAGTAAGTTATTCTTATAGCAGATAAATGACTATTGGCGTTTAAATACAAAAGTATTACTCAAAGTATATTTTCTTTTGAATGGAACGAGCTAGATCCACGAGAATGATGTCACCACATTTATCGAATGATATTACATATGAAAAGTGAACATATTGCTCAACAGTTAATATTTTTCTTTAATTTATGGGATTTTTTGAGAAATTTATTTGAAAAATGTGCAATATTTCGAGAATGGTTCATGCTAGATTTCTAAATTTTATGTAAATGGTGTTGTTCTAAGAAAAATTTCATAAGGAATATTTTTTTGCATAACTTTATTAATGGTTTTGATTTTTTGATGATTGTTTCAAAATTTCACTCAAAAATTAGGGGGGGGGGGGTTTCTGCACTTTCGATTGTGTTTAAAACAATAGACTTCCAGTATTCATGGATTGTAGTTTTTGTACCAAATTTCATTCGAATCGCTTCAATCGTTCGTGAGATATCGTCTCCAGAGACTCACTGACACTCCCGTCCCCCACACACATACATCACCTCAAAAATGTTCGATTCGAGATCAGAGATGCTTGAAACGTGCTCTCCCGTCGAAAACTCGAATTCGAATTTTCGACCCCGTCACAATACTTTCCATATATATTATACAAGGAAAATAATAAAAACTACGTATGCTCAGATATATCAATTAAATGCTTGTTTTGTAAGTAATTTTTAACGACCAAAAGAATAAGACCAACCCCAATATACTAGGACTAGCCGTTCTCGAGATACTTTAGCTTTTTAGCATTTTCGCTGCACCACTTTTGAAAATAAGCCCAGCTATCAAATGAGAAAGACACTTGGATTAAAAGTGAAAATTCAGTGTCATTTTACATAAGTATAGGTGTTAATTTTTGCAATTAAACTCAATGTAATGACGAAATAAAGAGAGCGTGAATATGAGTCTGCAGGGAAAGTCATGTGCTGCCCACATAAGATTTTTTAAATTTGCAATCTTTGCTTAACTTTGGAGGCAAACTATATGACGATTTGTTCTCGAAAACCACTCACTCACCTTTCGTATTTTAGACGCCGTATCTCTAGGGTTGTACGGTTGGCTAGATCTACCCAATCCTCTATCATCATCTTAAATTCAGGCGCTATTTGCGAGGTCTTATCAGTCAAATTCGTCACGTCTAAACAGTAAGGTTTTATATCCTGAGCCGTCGATGTGTCCCTTTCAGAGCTTGACCAGTACCTTTCAGCCAGTTCCATTTTCCGTTTGAACTTCTGAGCGAGCATCCACAACTCCTCATCGAAGTCAAGCATTCCAACATAAATATCGTTGCCGAGTTTGGCGCTGTCCTCCATGTATCTGGAAATGGCGAAGTAAGTTGTCAATAATGGGGTGGCGCCAAAACATAACTTTTACAATAAAAAACAATAAAGATCAATCAGGCAAAGCACTGGTTATGAAACACTTTCCAGCTGAAATTCTATTTTATTTAAACAGCTCTAAAATGCGATACATGCAGCAGTTATATACAGGGTGTTCCAAAAAGATTGAAACACGCTTTAATACTTAAAGATAAATGAATAAAAAATGGTATCACCTCAAGATTGTGTAAACAATAGAATTTTTACCTGATTAAAACCAAATTAGGACACAATGCATGGCATAGTATTCTAAATTATCATACAAAGTTTCAAATTATTTGATGTCGTAGGTCCGGCGTTAGCCTTAACAGCAAATTTCTCTATTTCAAATGAATTTTGTCAGCGGCGGCTGTAGATAGATTCTAATTAATATAGTGAGAAATAGTTTTTACTAAAAAAAGTTTTCCCAAAAAGATTGAAACGTGCTTTAATTTTTTACCTGTTGGAGATAAGTGGGCAATGTAAAGTATAAAAATGTTGAATGTAAGGTAAGAAATAAGACCATGTTAATGAAATATTCTTCCCATTAATTTTCAAAAAGTTACACTTTTTAAATTTTTATACGACCTCCTCAGACAAATTTGGTCAATCAAAAAAAAAAATTATTTTTAATGCAACAAGACCATTAAAAAAAACCTTATATCTATATCTTTAAAATTGAGCGAGTTATATTTAACCGAAAATTGAACATTGTGAATGGGGATCATATGTCAAATTAGAAATGTACATTTATGACATATCACAAAAAAGATAAAACTGGATGATAATACATAGGATACCCAACCGCGTAGTGAGTACCACTGCTTTATATGATCTCTGTCTGTGTAATGCTTTATTTAGACGCATTTGTGATAAAAAATGTTAACACACATTAACGCATTTTTGATCTAAACAATTTCCATCGTCAATTTATTTATGGTCCCTATTTTTACTGATAAAACAGCCTTTCACATAGTACGGAAAGAGGCATAAGTCAGATTTTTTCCTTTATTATAATTCAGCTGATTTTAAAGAAGCAGATATGCTGGGTTTTTTAAATGATTTTACTGCATTAAAAATTGATTGATCAAATTTGTCTAAGGAGGTTCGTATAAAAATATAAAAAGTGTAACTTTTTTAAAATTAATGGTAGGACTATTTCATTAACGTAGTCTTATTTCCTTCCTTATTTTCAACATTTTTGCAATTTACATTGTCCACTTATCTCCAACATGTAAAGAATTAAAGCGCGTTTCAATCTTTTTGAGACACCTTGTATATATTTAAATTATCATAGTACTACAGTAATTTATTATACATGGAAACTTCATCAAAAAAGGCAATGCTTTAAATCGTCTGCTTCTCTTGCAAAATCAATGACTTCAAATGTAAAATCATTGATATCACTTAAATCAATATAAAATCATTCATATCACTTATATTGCAGACTCCAGAGCTAAATAATTTTGCATGAAAAAAAATCAGCAATTCTTATACAACTCATCTTTCAATCACTTTATTATAATCGCTCTTACAATATCTCAATCATCTTACAATTGCTCAATTAGTAATACTAGAATTTCACGAATAGTTTTCTGTGTATTAAACACAAGTACAGATTATAGATACTATTGAACATGCACTTACCTCTGTCACAAGTACGTATTCCTTTTAAATTGAGTAAGTCTATAATAATGTTATAATGCAGTATGCCTGCTTTGATAGTTTGACGTAAGAATGTAAGTATGTGTTTTTCTATGCAGTAGATTCGGCCATACCTCGGCAGCCCACTAAGACCACCATGAAATATTTTTTACTAAATCTCAATATCGTTCAAAACTTACAGATGAGCAATTTCAGTCAATTTTCAAAAGCAGTACATTCCGTTTTAACGCCACGCATCGATGACATAATGAAGCTGAAGATATGTAAATATCTGGATCTTAGAAATAATTCGCTGTTTTGTATCCGTTATGACTTAATGCCATTTTAATTTGATGTATATTTTAAATTTACATAAAACATATTTTTTTTATATAAACTTAGTGTTTAATTGAATCCCGGCCCCGATATACTTTTAAAAGAAAAAAATCGTTCTTTAGAAGATGGAGTTTGACACTTGTTAGAGCTTTTCAACAATGCTCTATGACGAAAGAGGGTAAATGCGATTCAATTGAAATCAAACTACACGGGGCTGCAAAGAACAGGTTCATCTTAAATAATAAAAGGCAATGTCTGTGTGTGTGTGTGTGTGTGCGTCTGTCTGTCTTATACACTATACGTTTCGCGACCGCGCGTCGGAGAGCTACGAAATTTGGCAATCGGACACCCGGGGGGGAGGGAAGGGGACACGTGAAAACCGATTTTCAAAATTCTAATTATTTTTTTATTTATTTAATGTTTTATGCGATTTCGACCGTTTTTTGCCCTTTTTGTACTTTTTTCTCCACGATCGGGACGTCGTAGAAATAAACAAATCACACCATCGGAAAGAGCAGACAATTGCGAGTAAAAATATATACATTTCAAATTTCAATTTCGATTTCTAATATTTTTTAAAGATTTTAAAACAAAAGTCACTTTCGGTTCAAAAAAACCAACTTTTGTTTTTAAATCCTGCCATCGTAAAAACTACTCATAATTTCGACTAATAATTTACATTTTTAGAAAGGCCAAAGATCTGGCATTCTTACAAGTCTAATCTGGTTAAGAAATATTGAAAATTGCCTGCAGGATCGCAATTTTAAAGACGTGATGATTTTATATTTCTTGCCCAATACTCGGCGAAGAACCGATTCTTCCCCGACATTTTTCCCCCCGCAGTAGTTTTTCCCCCGTTTCCATGGAGACCAGGCTTCGGGTTTTAAATGTAGCTTAGCATTTGTATTGGATAGATACATCGGGTGAAATTATTATATTTATATGATATTTTAAATGGATATTTTAAATTATTTAAATGATTGAATTATGGTGGATAGAATTCTGGTGATGTATTTGAAATTATTAGATTTATGGATTGGTGGAACGATATGGATGATTCATAGAATGATATGGATTTTTTAAATGGATATTTTAATTTATGGTTATTTTAAATGAATATTTGAATTTCTGGATATTTTAAATGGACATTTCAATTTTATGGATATTTTAAGTGATGGAACGATGGATATTTTAATTTTATGGATATTTTAAATACCATATGGTCATTATAAAATTAAAATTAGCGCACGGGAATCGCACTCGGTAGATCCGGGTTCGATTCCCGCCACTGCCTAAACTGCCTCCGTGTTCAGGCGGTGTACGATCACATTAAACATGTGGGTCCGTAAGTCCTTCCGAGAGGTTGTTGGTAGGGGAAGGAGGGTACGGTCCCAGTGGATACCTCTCCCACTGGGTTCCGGTCTAAATTGGGTGAATAAAAAGAAAGTGGTGGAGAATGTCGCGGAGGGCGAAGTAACCCAGTGGTTAGAGCGCGGGATTTGCACTTGGTAGGCCCGGGTTCGATTCCCTCCACTGACAAAACTGCTGCCGTGTTCACGCGGAGTACGATCACGTTAAACATGTGGGTCCGTAAGTCCTTCCGAGAGGTTGGTGGTAGAGGAAGGAGGGTACGCACCCTGTGGATGACTTTCCCACTGGGTTCCGGTCTAAATTGGGTGAATAAAAAGAAGGTTATGGAGATTGTCGCGGAGGGCGCGGTAGCCCAGTGGTTGGCGCGCGGGAATAGCACTCGGTAGGCTAGGGTTCGATTGCCGCCACTGCCAAAACTGCTGCCATTTTCACGCGGAGTACGATCACGTTAAACATGTGGATCCGTAAGTCCTTCCGAGAGGTTGTTGGTAGAGGAAGGAGGGTACGGACCCTGTGGATGCCTCCCCTACTGGGTTCCGGTCTAAATTGGGTGAATAAAAAGAAGGTTATGGAGATTGTCGCGGAGGGCGCGGTAGCCCAGTGGTTAGCGCGCGGGATTTGCACTAGGTAGGTCCGGGTTCGATTCCCGCCACTGCCAAAACTGCCGCCGTGTTCAGGCGGAGTACGATCACGTTAAACATGCGGGACCGTAAGTCCTTCCGAGAGGTTGGTGGTAGGGGAAGGAGGGTACGGTCCCTGTGGATGCCTCCCCCACTGAGTTCCTGTCTAAATTGGGTGGCACTTCCTGGTAGGTCGTTCCTTCTGGTAGGTCGCGCCAGCGAGTGTGCCACGGTTAGAATTTGCCACGGTCATAAATAATAAAAGGCAATGTCTGTGTGTGTGTGTGTGTGTCTGTCTGTCTGTCTGTCTGTCTTATACACTATACGTTTCGCGACCGCGCGTCGGAGAGCTACGAAATTTGGCAATCGGAGACCCGGGGGGGAGGGAAGGGGACACGTGAAAACCGATTTTTAAAATTTTAATTATTTTTTTATTTATTTAATGTTTTATGCGATTTCGACCGTTTTTTGCCCTTTTTGCCCTTTTGTCTCCACGATCCAGACATCGTAGAAAAAAACAAATTACACCATCGGAAAGAGCAGAGAATTTTGAGTAAAAATATATCAATTTTAAATCTGAATTTCGATTTCTAATATTTTTTAAAGATTTTAAAACAAAAGTCACTTTTTGCTCAAGAAAACGATTTTTGGTTTTAAATTCTCGCATCGTGAAAAGTACTCATAATTTCGACTAATAATTTACATTTTCAGAAAGGTCAAACATCTGGCATTCTTACAAGTCTAATCTGGTCCAGAAATAATGAAAATTGCCTTCAGGATCGCAATTTTAAAGACGTCATGATTTTAAATTTCTCGCCGTTCCGCTCGGCGTGACGCTTCGTAATCTCCCCCGCTGAAGCAGGGAAGGTGGTGGGTGGGGACGTCAAGGTGGAGGTGACGTCACGGTTCTGTATATGTATAGCGATGGGTGGGACAATAAGAAACCGAATTAGTTTTTACTTTCCGTTTCCCGCGCTTCCGATTTTAAATGAAATAAGAGCTTAACATATGCACTGTAGAAATTATTATATTTATATTTTAAATGATGGAACGATATGGATTTTTTAAATGGATATTTTAATTTTATGGATATTTTAAATGATGGAACGATGGATATTTTAATTTTATGGATATTTTAAATGATGGAACGATGGATATTTAAATTTTATGGATATTTTAAATGATGGAACAATGGAATGAGGATGATGGAATTAAGAGCTGAGAGAGCATATGGTCATTTTAAATTGTAAATTAGCGCGCGGGAAGTTAGCGGTAGGCCCGGGTACGATTCCCGCCACTGCCAAAACTGCCGAAGTGTTCACGCGGAATACGATCACGTTAAACATGTGGGCCCGTAAGTCCTTCCGAGAGGTTGGTGGTAGGGGAAGGAGGGTACGGTCCCTGTGGATGCCTCCTTCACAGGGTTCCCATCTAAATTGGGTGAATATAAAGAAAGTTGCGGAGGGCGAGGCAGCCCAGTGGTTAGCGCTCAGGAATTGCACTCGGTAGGCCCGGGTTCGATTCCCGCCACTTCCAAAACTGCCGCCGTGTTCACGCGGAGTACGATCACGATAAACATGTGGGTCCGGAAGTCCTTCCGAGAGGTTGGTGGTAGGGGAAGGAGGGTACGGTCCCTGTGGATGCCTCCCTCACAGGGTTCCCGTCTAAATTGGGTGAATATAAAGAAAGTTGCTGAGGGCGAGGCAGCCCAGTGGTTAGCGCTCAGGAATTGCACTCGGTAGGCCCGGGTTCGATTCCCGCCACTTCCAAAACTGCCGCCGTGTTCACGCGGAGTACGATCACGATAAACATGTGGGTCCGGAAGTCCTTCCGAGAGGTTGGTGGTAGGGGAAGGAGGGTACGGTCCCTGTGGATGCCTCCCTCACAGGGTTCCCGTCTAAATTGGGTGAATATAAAGAAAGTTGCGGAGGGCGAGGCAGCCCAGTGGTTAGCGCTCAGGAATTGCACTCGGTAGGCCCGGGTTCGATTCCCGCCACTTCCAAAACTGCCGCCGTGTTCACGCGGAGTACGATCACGATAAACATGTGGGTCCGGAAGTCCTTCCGAGAGGTTGGTGGTAGGGGAAGGAGGGTACGGTCCCTGTGGATGCCTCTCCCACTGGGTTCCGTTCTAAATTGGGTAAATAAAAAGAATGTTATGGAGATAGTCGCTGGGGGCGAAGAAGCCCAGTGGTTAGCGCGCGGGAATTGCACTCAGTAGGCCCGGGTTCGATTCCCAAAATTGCCGCCGTGTTTACGCGGAGTACGATCACGTTAAACATGTGGGTCCGTGAGTCCTTCCGAGAAGTTGGTGGTAGGGGAGGAGGGTACGGTCTAAATTGGATGAATAAAAAGAAAGTTATGGAGATTGTCGCGTAGGGCAAAGTAGCCCAATGGTTAGCGCGCGGAAATTGCACTCGGTAGGCCCGGGTTCGATTCCCAAAATTGCCGCCGTGTTTACGCGGAGTACGATCACGTTAAACATGTGGGTCTGTAAGTCCTTCCGAGAGGTTGGTGGTAGGGGAAGAAGGGTACGGTCCCTGTGGATGCTTCTCCCACTTGGTTCCGGTCTAAATTGGGTGAATAAAAAGAAAGTTATGAAGAATATCGCGGAGGGTGAAGTACCCCAGTGGTTAGTGCGCGGGATTTGCACTTGGTAGGCTCAGGTTCGATTCCCAAAATTGCCGAATAAAAATAAAGTTATGGAGATTGTCGCGGATGGCACGGTAGCCCAGTGGTTAGCGCGCGGGAATTTCATTCGGTAGGCCCGGGTTCGATTCCCGCCATTGCCAAAACTGCAGCCGTGTTCACGCGGAGTACGATCACGTTAAACGTGTGGGACTGCAAGTCCTTCCGAGAGGTTTGTGGTAGGGGAAGGAGGGTACGGTCTCTTTGGATGCCTCCCCCATTGGGTTCCGGTCTAAATTGTGTGGCACTTCCTGGCCTTCCAAGCAGTTACCTTACACCTTTCTGGTAGGTCGCGCCAACGAGTTTGCCACGGTCAGAATTTTCAAGGGTAGCGAACAGGCTGGTCGCCAAAGGCGGCTAGTCTATATAATAAAAGGCAATGTCTGTGTGTGTGTGTGTGTGTGTGTGTCTTATACACTATACGTTTCGCGACCGCGAGTCGGAGAGCTACGAAATTTGGCAATCGGAGACCCTGGGGGGTGGGAAGGGGACACGTGAAAACCGATTTTCAAAATTCTAATTATTTTTTTATTTATTTAATGTTTTATGCGATTTCGACCTTTTTTTGATCTTTTTGCCCTTTTTTCTCCTCGATCCAGACATCGTAGAAAAAAACAAATCACACCATCGGAAAGAGCAGAGAATTTCGAGTAAAAATATATCAATTTCAAATCTGAATTTCGATTTCTAATATTTTTTAAAGATTTTAAAACAAAAGTCACTTTTTGCTCAAGAAAACGATTTTTGGTTTTTAAATTCTCTCATCGTGAAAAGTACTCATAATTTCGACTAATAATTTACATTTTCAGAAAGGTCAAACATCTGGCATTCTTACAAGTCCAATCTGGTCCAGAAATAATGAAAATTGCCTTCAGGATCGCAATTTTAAAGACGCCATGATTTTAAATTTCTCGGCGTTCCGTTCGTTTCTCCCCCGCTGAAGCAGGGAAGGTGGTGGGTGGGGACGTCAAGGTGGAGGTGACGTCACGGTTCTGAATAGAGCGCCTTTGCTCTATATAAATTATTATATTTATATTTTAAATGATGGGACGATCTGGATTTTTTAAATGTATATTTTAACTTTTGGATATTTTAATTTTATGGATATTTTAAATGATGGAACAATGAAACAATGGAATGAGGATGATGGAATTAAGCATATGGTCATTTTAAATTGCAAATTAGCGCGCGGGAAGTTAGCGGTAGGCCCGGGTTCGATTCCCGCCACTGCCAAAACTGCCGCCGTGTTTACGTGAAATACGATCACGTTAAATATGTGGGTCCGTAAGTCCTTCCGAGAGGTTGGTGGTAGGGGAAGGGGTAGGGGAGGATAGGGGAGGATACGGCCCCTGTGGATGCCTCCCCCACTGGGTTCCCGTCTAAATTGGGTGAATATGTAGAAAGTTATGGAGATTGTCGCGGAGGGCGCGGCAGCCCAGTGGTTAGCGCGCGGGAATTGCACTCAGTAGGCCCGGGTTCGATTCCCGCCACTGCCAAAACTTACGCCACGTTCACGCAGAGTACGATCACGTTAAACATGTGGGTTCGTGAGTCCTTCCGAGAGGTTGGTGGTAGGGGAAGGAGGGTACGGTCTAAATTGGGTGCATAAAAAGAAAGTTATGGAGATTGTCGCGGAGGGCGAAGTAGCCTAGTGGTTAGCGCGCGGGAATTGCACGCGGTAGGCCCGGGTTCGATTTCCGCCACTGACATGGAGTACGATCACGTTAAACATATGGGTCCGTATGTTTTTCCGAGAGGTTGGTGGTAGGGGAAGGAGGGTACGTTCCCTGTGGATGCCTCCCCCACTGGGTTCCGGTCTAAATTGGGTGGCACATCCTGGCCGTCCAACCAGTTACCAGGCCCGGGTTCGATTCCCAAAATTGCCGCCGTGTTTACGCGGAGTACGAGCACGTTAAACATGTGGGTCCGTGAGTCCTTCCGAGAAGTTAGTGGTAGGGGAAGGAGGGTACGGTCTAAATTGGATGAATAAAAAGAAAGTTATGGAGATTGTCGCGTAGGGCAAAGTAGCCCAATGGTTAGCGCGCGGAAATTGCACTCGGTAGGCCCGGGTTCGATTCCCAAAATTGCCGCCGTGTTTACGCGGAGTACGATCACGTTAAACATGTGGGTCTGTAAGTCCTTCCGAGAGGTTGGTGGTAGGGGAAGAAGGGTACGGTCCCTGTGGATGCTTCTCCCACTTGGTTCCGGTCTAAATTGGGTGAATAAAAAGAAAGTTATGAAGAATATCGCGGAGGGTGAAGTACCCCAGTGGTTAGTGCGCGGGATTTGCACTTGGTAGGCCCGGGTTCGATTCCCAAAATTGCCGAATAAAAATAAAGTTATGGAGATTGTCGCGGATGGCACGGTAGCCCAATGGTTAGGGCGCGGGAATTTCACTCGGTAGGCCCGGGTTCGATTCCCGCCATTGCCAAAACTGCAGCCGTGTTCACGCGGAGTACGATCACGTTAAACGTGTGGGACTGCAAGTCCTTCCGAGAGGTTTGTGGTAGGGGAAGGAGGGTACGGTCTCTTTGGATGCCTCCCCCATTGGGTTCCGGTCTAAATTGTGTGGCACTTCCTGGCCTTCCAAGCAGTTACCTTACACCTTTCTGGTAGGTCGCGCCAACGAGTTTGCCACGGTCAGAAATTTCAAGGGTAGCGAACAGGCTGGTCGCCAAAGGCGGCTAGTCTTCTTAAATAATAAAAGGCAATGTCTGTGTGTGTGTGTGTGTGTGTGTGTGTCTGTCTGTCTTATACACTATACGTTTCGCGACCGCGCGTCGGAGAGCTACGAAATTTGGCAATCGGAGACCCGGGGGGGACGGAAGGGGACACATGAAAACCGATTTTTAAAATTTTAATTATTTTTTTATTTATTTAATGTTTTATGCGATTTCGACCGTTTTTTGCCCTTTTTGCCCTTTTTTCTCCACGATCCAGACATCGTAGAAAAAAATAAATTACACCATCGGAAAGAGCAGAGAATTTCGAGTAAAAATATATCAATTTCAAATCTGAATTTCGATTTCTAATATTTTTTAAAGATTTTAAAACAAAAGTCACTTTTGGCTCAAAAAATCAATTTTTTGTTTTTAAATTCTCGCATCGTGAAAAGTACTCATAATTTCGACTAATAATTTACATTTTTAGAAAGCTGAAATATCTGGCATTCTTACAAGTCTAATGTGGTCCAGAAATAATGAAAATTGCCTTCAGGATGGCAATTTTAAAGACGCCATGATTTTAAATTTCTCGGCGTTCCGTTCGTTTCTCCCCCGCTGAAGCAGGGAAGGTGGTGGGTGGGGACGTCAAGGTGGAGGTGACGTCACGGTTCTGAATAGAGCGCCTTTGCTCTATATAAATTATTATATTTATATTTTAAATGATGGGACGATCTGGATTTTTTAAATGTATATTTTAACTTTTGGATATTTTAAATGGATATTTTAATTTTATGGATATTTTAAATGATAGAACAATGAAACAATGGAATGAGGATGATGGAATTAAGCATATGGTCATTTTAAATTGCAAATTAGCGCGCGGGAAGTTAGCGGTAGGCCCGGGTTCGATTCCCGCCACTGCCAAAACTGCCGCCGTGTTTACGTGGAATACGATCACTTTAAATATGTGGGTCCGTAAGTCCTTCCGAGAGGTTGGTGGTAGGGGAAGGAGGATACGGCCCCTGTGGATGCCTCCCCCACTGGGTTCCCGTCTAAATTGGGTGAATATGTAGAAAGTTATGGAGATTGTCGCGGAGGGCGCGGCAGCCCAGTGGTTAGCGCGCGGGAATTGCACTCAGTAGGCCCGGGTTCGATTCCCGCCACTGCTAAAACTTACGCCACGTTCACGCAGAGTACGATCACGTTAAACATGTGGGTTCGTGACTCCTTCCGAGAGGTTGGTGGTAGGGGAAGGAGGGTACGGTCTAAATTGGGTGAATAAAAAGAAAGTTATGGAGATTGTCGCGGAGGGCGAAGTAGCCCAGTGGTTAGCGCGCGGGAATTGCACGCGGTAGGCCCGGGTTCGATTTCCGCCACTGACATGGAGTACGATCACGTTAAACATATGGGTCCGTATGTTTTTCCGAGAGGTTGGTGGTAGGGGAAGGAGGGTACGTTCCCTGTGGATGCCTCCCCCACTGGGTTCCGGTCTAAATTGGGTGGCACATCCTGGCCGTCCAACCAGTTACCAGGCCCGGGTTCGATTCCCAAAATTGCCGCCGTGTTTACGCGGAGTACGAGCACGTTAAACATGTGGGTCCGTGAGTCCTTCCGAGAAGTTTGTGGTAGGGGAAGGAGGGTACGGTCTAAATTGGATGAATAAAAAGAAAGTTATGGAGATTGTCGCGTAGGGCAAAGTAGCCCAATGGTTAGCGCGCGGAAATTGCACTCGGTAGGCCCGGGTTCGATTCCCAAAATTGCCGCCGTGTTTACGCGGAGTACGATCACGTTAAACATGTGGGTCTGTAAGTCCTTCCGAGAGGTTGGTGGTAGGGGAAGAAGGGTACGGTCCCTGTGGATGCTTCTCCCACTTGGTTCCGGTCTAAATTGGGTGAATAAAAAATAAGTTATGAAGAATATCGCGGAGGGTGAAGTACCCCAGTGGTTAGTGCGCGGGATTTGCACTTGGTAGGCCCGGGTTCGATTCCCAAAATTGCCGAATAAAAATAAAGTTATGGAGATTGTCGCGGATGGCACGGTAGCCCAGTGGTTAGCGCGCGGGAATTTCACTCGGTAGGCCCGGGTTCGATTCCCGCCATTGCCAAAACTGCAGCCGTGTTCACGCGGAGTACGATCACGTTAAACGTGTGGGACTGCAAGTCCTTCCGAGAGGTTTGTGGTAGGGGAAGGAGGGTACGGTCTCTTTGGATGCCTCCCCCATTGGGTTCCGGTCTAAATTGTGTGGCACTTCCTGGCCTTCCAAGCAGTTACCTTACACCTTTCTGGTAGGTCGCGCCAACGAGTTTACCACGGTCAGAATTTTCAAGGGTAGCGAACAGGCTGGTCGCCAAAGGCGGCTAGTAAATAATAAAAGGCAATGTCTGTGTGTGTGTGTGTGTGTGTGTCTATTTGTCTGTCTGTCTTATACACTATACGTTTCGCGACCGCGCGTCGGAGAGCTACGAAATTTGGCAATCGAAGACCCGGGGGGGAGGGAAGGGGACACGTGAAAACCGATTTTCAAAATTCTAATTATTTCTTTATTTATTTAATGTTTTATGCGATTTCGACCTTTTTTTGCCCTTTTTGCCCTTTTTTCTCCACGATCCAGACGTCGTAGAAAAAAACAACTCACACCATCGGAAAGAGCAGACAATTGCGAGTAAAAATATATCAATTTCAAATCTGAATTTCGATTTCTAATATTTTTTAAAGATTTTAAAACAAAAGTCACTTTTTGCTCAAGAAAACGATTTTTGGTTTTTAAATTCTCGCATCGTGAAAAGTACTCATAATTTCGACTAATAATTTACATTTTCAGAAAGGTCAAACATCTGGCATTCTTACAAGTCCAATCTGGTCAGGAAATATTCCGTATTGCCCACAGGATCGGGATTTTAAAAGTTTCCGAATTTCGATTTCTCGGCGTTCCGCTCGGCGTGCCGCTTCATTTCTCCACCGCTGAAGGAAGGAAGGTGGTGGGTGGGGACGTCAAGGTGGAGGTGACGTCACGGTTCTGTATATGCATAGCGATGGGTCGGACAATAAGAAACCGAATTAGTTTTTACTTTCCGTTTCCCGCGCTTCCGATTTTAAATGAAATAAGAGCTTAACATATGCACTGTAGAAATTATATTTTAATATTTATATTTTAAATGATGGAACGATATGGATTTTTTAAATGGATATTTTAATTTTATGGATATTTTAAATGATGGAACGATGGATATTTTAATTTTATGGATATTTTAAATGATGGAACGATGGATATTTAAATTTTATGGATATTTTAAATGATGGAACAATGGAATGAGGATGATGGAATTAAGAGCTTAGAGAGCATATGGTCATTTTAAATTGTAAATTAGCGCGCGGGAAGTTAGCGATAGGCCCGGGTACGATTCCCGCCACTGCCAAAACTGCCGAAGTGTTCACGCGGAATACGATCACGTTAAACATGTGGGCCCGTAAGTCCTTCCGAGAGGTTGGTGGTAGGGGAAGGAGGGTACGGTCCCTGTGGATGCCTCCTTCACAGGGTTCCCGTCTGAATTGGGTGAATATAAAGAAAGTTGCGGAGGGCGAGGCAGCCCAGTGGTTAGCGCTCAGGAATTGCACTCGGTAGGCCCGGGTTCGATTCCCGCCACTTCCAAAACTGCCGCCGTGTTCACGCGGAGTACGATCACGATAAACATGTGGGTCAGGAAGTCCTTCCGAGAGGTTGGTGGTAGGGGAAGGAGGGTACGGTCCCTGTGGATGCCTCCCTCACAGGGTTCCCGTCTAAATTGGGTGAATATAAAGAAAGTTGCGGAGGGCGAGGCAGCCCAGTGGTTAGCGCTCAGGAATTGCACTCGGTAGGCCCGGGTTCGATTCCCGCCACTTCCAAAACTGCCGCCGTGTTCACGCGGAGTACGATCACGATAAACATGTGGGTCCGGAAGTCCTTCCGAGAGGTTGGTGGTAGGGGAAGGAGGGTACGGTCCCTGTGGATGCCTCCCTCACAGGGTTCCCGAAAGCCCAGACCATCCGGCTCGTCCTTGGACTTAGAGCATCTGAATGAATGGTCGGGAAAATTTTTGTAAGAGGAGGCCATCCGCCATGGTACCCTACTTCAGCCCGGAACAACCAACACCAGTTTATTTTAACTAAGAAAGGGTGGTTACAGCGTTATAGGATCGGGTAACAAATATTACAGCAGTAAACAGGAGCTGTATTCTGGTTGTTGTTGACATTTTTCCATTATTTAACTTGTTCTAACATAATTGATTTTCTGGAGTATTTACAATCATAATCTGTGGGTAGACGGCACACAGATATAAAAACTCACAACAAAAGGAAACACATAACAAACAGGTCACAAAACAGGAATACGAACAGATCACCAGAAATCAACAGGCATGGAGTCAAACAAAGTTAAAAATAAAAAAGTTATATATAAAGTTTCTCAAGTCCTTAAAAATAATTATTTATAGAAAATCACTAAAATTTCTAAATTTTTATAATTTTTGAAAAATCTAAAAATTTTTTTTTTTTTTTTTTTTATTTTATTCAATGTACAAGAAAGTGGGGAAGCCCCGACGAAAGTAACAAAAGAGCAAGGAGCTTCAAGGGCTAAAAAATAAAGTTGCCAAATGCAAAGGAAGGAAGAATTATAAAAGTTGTAAAGATTTAAATCTAAAGTTAAAATGCGTTACCATTACTATAAAGAGGAGTTAAGTATTAAGACAGGTTACAATTCCAATTAAATAAAATTATAATTTAAAATTCCCTTATTTTTTAAGGGACGAAAGACAAAATGCCAGAATTTCAATATCAGAGGGGAAGGGGGAAAAAGTGAGAACTCCAAAAAACAGGGCAAAATTATGTAAATATAAGTGAACTTGTTATAGCCAAGTTGGTTAAGGAGATGATATATTTAAATTTTTACAGAACACACCAAAGCATAAATCAGCGATAATATATTTCTCTCAAAAGTAACCAAGCCTCCGTTTCACAAGCATGAACAATCAGTTGACGGCTAAGTAAGCACAATATATCATTTCCAAGAGCATAAAGCTTCCACAGCACAAAAAGTTGTACTCTCATAGGAGCCAGGAAGATATGTTGAATTGATGTGAGAGTGTCACTGGTGTCAAATAAAGTATAATGTATCATTTTTTTTAAAAAACACAAAGCACTTCCAACTGTACAAAATATCATATTCAAGAGCAATAAGCACCCTCTTGTCAAAAGTTATTTGCACTTCGATGCTCGGTTCAAACGTTCAATCTTTATAATGAATCATACTGATAAAGGATAAAGTTCACGCAGTATCACAATGAGACGCAAGGCAAAAGTATAATAAGTTGTATGTGCAGCTGGAAACCAGTAAAGTTGTATGTACAGTTTAAGATATCAGAGTATCAGTTGTAATTACGAATCACCGAAATGATGCACACTGGCAAAGAATATAGTTCACGACAAATCGTAAAAGGACACAAGTCTATGTGTAAAAACGTCTATATGTACAAGTTGAATGTGCAGCTGGAGACAAGTAAAGTTGAATGTACAGTATGAGAGCAGAATATCAGTTGTTATAACGGAGATCAGCAGTGCTAAAAGAAAGCAACATATCGTAGAAAACACGTAAGCTGAAATGTATAAGAGATCCGAAAGTAATCGTTAAGTTCGTAAAGTTTATAAAGTTCGTAAAGTGCAGAGTTCACATTTCAGTTCTGCAGGTACACACGGAAGTCACCAAACAAGTCTCAAGAGATACTGAAGTACGAAAGGTAAAAAGGGGGCACAAGAAGGGAGTCTCACGAAAGGGAGTTTCCCAGGAGCGGGGGAGAAGTAAACAAAGAACAGTAAATAAACAGTAAATAAACAGTAAAGGGTAAAAGAACACTTAACATAGCATGTATCAAAATCTACAATTAACAAATAGTAAAGGTATATAAGTATAAATAATACGATGTGAAACCTCAAAGAGTTTTTTGAAGAGTTTTAATACGGAGTAGTTCTTTTTTTAGAGATGAACATTTTGTTCGATCCCTGGTGTTATGGTCGGTAGACCAGGCAAGGGTACTGTCTTTAGAATTAGCTGAAACACAGTTGACACATTTTGGTGATTTATCTCTGCAAGTTTTGAACGTGTGATCAGCACCCGAACACTGGCTGCAATGGCTGGTTTCACTTCGACAGTATGCTGCAGAGTGACCATAACCCTGGCAGCGGAAACAAGTCTGGATAGCAAGAAATTTTTTGATGGTAATAAGTTTGAAATGGTAGTAGAATTTCCTTTTCTTGAGCAGCAGCTTCCCAACATTTTCCTCCACCAGGATAACCCAGTTGACATGGTTCTCTCGAGTAGAGAATGTTCTAAGAACCTTAAATTCTCTCTCGTCGAAAGTAGGTTCGCTTACGTGGATCAGTAGTTTAACATGTCCCTCATCAAAGGTGGAAGGTACATTGAATAATATTACGGCCAATTTTTTCTTTGGTGGTTGAGTAATTTTAAAATATTTGCTCAATTCAGTGTTCTCAAACTTCGGAAGAAGGGTATCAACCTCTTCTTCCGCACAGGTAATCTTCAATGTTCCGTTGTTGAAAGCGGAAATGTTATGGATTTTGGTATCCAGAGGGCGATGAAAAAGTTGGAGGTCTTGTATTAGTTGAGAACTGTCTTTAGGTTGATCAATGCTCTGCAGCAGAACACTGGCGTAAGAGGGGCGATTGTCTGGCAAAGGAGAAGGGACAGTAGTGGAGAGATTCCTGGTGACAGTAGTCTCAATCAGCGATGGCAGATCATGGGTTAACTTTTTTGTGAAGTTATCGAGGTTCGCAGCAATTGAATCTTTTAGTAGGCCCAGCTCTTCAGTAAAGGACTTGTTTAAATTTTGGAGGGAAACTGAAACATCGGGTTGAACAGGAGTGGAGATTTCTTGGATTTGTGTCTCGAAAGTTGAACATGCATTATGAATTGATCCAAATTTATTGTCTAAATATTTCTTTTGAGTTTGAGTAGTTCGGACGTATCGGGAGATGTATCCCTTCATTTGGTTACAATATCTACGAACTTTCAGGAGAAAAAGGTTACGAGGATCAGAATCTCCCTCACCAAGATCATCGGAGGTGGTGGAGAGTAAATCGTCTTCACCTGCCAGAGACTGTGAGATTTCCGAGCAGGTATGTTCCGGTAAAGAATCATGTTCAAGGTCCCCAGTAGAAGCCATAGCAGAGGGAGACAAAGGTGGAGCACGATGTGCAGGAGGATTGGAGAACACCGTAAAAACAGGTTTAGATACGTCAAAAACAGGTAATTTCACGGACCCATGTTGAGTACGGGATAAGGCAGAAGAATACGAATGCACAGAGGAAGTCCGTAAATTTTCCAGTTGAACAGTAGGTTGCATCAGAGGATTATCAGAAGGTATAAATGGTGAATCAGTTTTGTCATCAAGAGTAACCGAGCCAGGGTTGGAGGATATCATATCAGACTTAGAAATTAATGGAGAGCAGCCAGGAGTAGATGAATGGTCAGTAGAAGTAAGGCTAGGATACATGCGAAGATACGAGGAGGAAAGTTCACGATCATCAGCCATGGCAAAGGCAGGAAAAAGTCTGATTTAAAGTTATATTGACTGATAGTATAATCACACAGAGTATACACTACTTAGATATTAACAGGAGAGTAAATATAAAGATATGCAAAGGGCAAAAAAAGAGAAAGGTGAGCAGTAGCGAGCAGGGGGATATGAAAAGAACAGAAAGTGAATACAGAAGTCAATGGAGAAAAAACCAGGTCGAAAACTGCAAGGGGAGAGGAGGGAGAGTCAAAAAACCAAAGTTAAGCTAAAAGTAAAACCAAAGTTAAGCTAAAAGTAGAAATGTTGCCACAAAAGATAATTTGAACGGGAAGTGCTAGAGGTTAGTAAACAATATCTGGGTCCGAGGACGGCAAACGGGCTCTAAGTGCCGAAGGAATAGTAAATACAAACGGAAATTAAAACTTTAGCGTTGCCACTAAAGAAAATCTAAATGCAGAGTGCCAGAGGTTAATAAAAAATATCTGGGGCAGAGGAAGGCAAACGGGCTCTATGTGCCGAAGGAATAGTATTTATAAGCAGCAGGTAAAACTTTAGTGTTGCCACCAATTAAAACAGCAAATACAAGGCCTAAACCTTACAAAGTTAACAGGGGGAAAGAAGGGGGCAAACAAACTCTAAGTTTCGAAGGAATAAGCTTTTCAGCCATTTTGAAAAAATTAAAGTTTTTAAGAGATTTTTCAAATATTTTATGAAATTTTTGGAATAATTATTAGAATCTAGCCATAAGCCGAAACCAGATAGGAAAATTAAGTATCTGATATTCAACAAATTCTAAAAAAGGAAGAAGAGGAGAGAAAAAACCGGAAGTTGTAAAAACCCAATGGGATTTAGTATGTTAAATTTCAATACATGAAATTGGATAGGATCTTAAATAGTGAATATTTAACAGAGTGTCCAAAAGGAAGAAGAGGAGAACAGAGCTTGAGAGCAAAACGGGAAGGGGACCATTACAGAAGGAAAGGGGGGATTCGCAGAAGTACAGCAACCAAGACCAGTTACAAGTCAGCAAAAGGGGGGAAAGGCGGAAACAGAAGTAGAAAACATGAAAAGATACAATTATAAAATACAATTTACACATATTAAAAATGCTCCTGGGAAAAAATTACAAGTCATTTAATAGAGTTTAAACTTCAATTTAACTATATTTAAAGGGTTCAGTCTCCTCACAGGGTTCCCGTCTAAATTGGGTGAATATAAAGAAAGTTGCGGAGGGCGAGGCAGCCCAGTGGTTAGCGCTCAGGAATTGCACTCGGTAGGCCCGGGTTCGATTCCCGCCACTTCCAAAACTGCCGCCGTGTTCACGCGGAGTACGATCACGATAAACATGTGGGTCCGGAAGTCCTTCCGAGAGGTTGGTGGTAGGGGAAGGAGGGTACGGTCCCTGTGGATGCCTCTCCCACTGGGTTCCGTTCTAAATTGGGTAAATAAAAAGAATGTTATGGAGATAGTCGCTGGGGGCGAAGAAGCCCAGTGGTTAGCGCGCGGGAATTGCACTCAGTAGGCCCGGGTTCGATTCCCAAAATTGCCGCCGTGTTTACGCGGAGTACGATCACGTTAAACATGTGGGTCCGTGAGTCCTTCCGAGAAGTTGGTGGTAGGGGAAGGAGGGTACGGTCTAAATTGGATGAATAAAAAGAAAGTTATGGAGATTGTCGCGTAGGGCAAAGTAGCCCAATGGTTAGCGCGCGGAAATTGCACTCGGTAGGCCCGGGTTCGATTCCCAAAATTGCCGCCGTGTTTACGCGGATTACGATCACGTTAAACATGTGGGTCTGTAAGTCCTTCCGAGAGGTTGGTGGTAGGGGAAGAAGGGTACGGTCCCTGTGGATGCTTCTCCCACTTGGTTCCGGTCTAAATTGGGTGAATAAAAAGAAAGTTATGAAGAATATCGCGGAGGGTGAAGTACCCCAGTGGTTAGTGCGCGGGATTTGCACTTGGTAGGCCCGGGTTCGATTCCCAAAATTGCCGAATAAAAATAAAGTTATGGAGATTGTCGCGGATGGCACGGTAGCCCAGTGGTTAGCGCGCGGGAATTTCACTCGGTAGGCCCGGGTTCGATTCCCGCCATTGCCAAAACTGCAGCCGTGTTCACGCGGAGTACGATCACGTTAAACGTGTGGGACTGCAAGTCCTTCCGAGAGGTTTGTGGTAGGGGAAGGAGGGTACGGTCTCTTTGGATGCCTCCCCCATTGGGTTCCGGTCTAAATTGTGTGGCACTTCCTGGCCTTCCAAGCAGTTACCTTACACCTTTCTGGTAGGTCGCGCCAACGAGTTTGCCACGGTCAGAATTTTCAAGGGTAGCGAACAGGCTGGTCGCCAAAGGCGGCTAGTAAATAATAAAAGGCAATGTCTGTGTGTGTGTGTGTCTGTGTGTCTGTGTGTCTGTCTTATACACTATACGTTTCGCGACCGCGCGTCGGAGAGCTACGAAATTTGGCAATCGGAGACCCGGGGGGGGAGGGAAGGGGACACGTCAAAACCGATTTTCAAAATTCTAATTATTTTTTTATTTATTTAATGTTTTATGCGATTTCGACCTTTTTGCCCTTTTTTCTCCACGATCCAGACGTCGTAGAAAAAAACAACTCACACCATCGGAAAGAGCAGACAATTGCGAGTAAAAATATATCAATTTCAAATCTCCATTTCGATTTCTAATATTTTTTAAATATTTTAAAACAAAAGTCACTTTTGGCTCAAAAAAACGATTTTTGGTTTTTAAATTCTCGCATAGTAAAAAGTACTCATAATTTCGACTAATAATTTACATTTTTAGAAAGCTGAAATATCTGGCATTCTTACAAGTCTAATCTGGTCCAGAAATAATGAAAATTGCCTTCAGGATCGCAATTTTAAAGACGTCATGATTTTAAATTTCTCGGCGTTCCGTTCGTTTCTCCCCCGCTGAAGCAGGGAAGGTGGTGGGTGGGGACGTCAAGGTGGAGGTGACGTCACGGTTCTGAATAGAGCTCCTTTGCTCTATATAAATTATTATATTTATATTTTAAATGATGGGACGATCTGGATTTTTTAAATGTATATTTTAACTTTTGGATATTTTAAATGGATATTTTAATTTTATGGATATTTTAAATGATGGAACAATGAAACAATGGAATGAGGATGATGGAATTAAGCATATGGTCATTTTGTATATTTTAACTTTTGGATATTTTAAATGGATATTTTAATTTTATGGATATTTTAAATGATGGAACAATGAAACAATGGAATGAGGATGATGGAATTAAGCATATGGTCATTTTAAATTGCAAATTAGCGCGCGGGAAGTTAGCGGTAGGCCCGGGTTCGATTCCCGCCACTGCCAAAACTGCCGCCGTGTTTACGTGGAATACGATCACGTTAAATATGTGGGTCCGTAAGTCCTTCCGAGAGGTTGGTGGTAGGGGAAGGAGGATACGGCCCCTGTGGATGCCTCCCCCACTGGGTTCCCGTCTAAATTGGGTGAATATGTAGATAGTTATGGAGATTGTCGCGGAGGGCGCGGCAGCCCAGTGGTTAGAGCGCGGGAATTGCACTCAGTAGGCCCGGGTTCGATTCCCGCCACTGCCAAAACTTACGCCACGTTCACGCAGAGTACGATCACGTTAAACATGTGGGTTCGTGAGTCCTTCCGAGAGGTTGGTGGTAGGGGAAGGAGGGTACGGTCTAAATTGGGTGAATAAAAAGAAAGTTATGGAGATTGTCGCGGAGGGCGAAGTAGCCCAGTGGTTAGCGCGCGGGAATTGCACGCGGTAGGCCCGGGTTCGATTTCCGCCACTGACATGGAGTACGATCACGTTAAACATATGGGTCCGTATGTTTTTCCGAGAGGTTGGTGGTAGGGGAAGGAGGGTACGTTCCCTGTGGATGCCTCCCCCACTGGGTTCCGGTCTAAATTGGGTGGCACATCCTGGCCGTCCAACCAGTTACCAGGCCCGGGTTCGATTCCCAAAATTGCCGCCGTGTTTACGCGGAGTACGAGCACGTTAAACATGTGGGTCCGTGAGTCCTTCCGAGAAGTTGGTGGTAGGGGAAGGAGGGTACGGTCTAAATTGGATGAATAAAAAGAAAGTTATGGAGATTGTCGCGTAGGGCAAAGTAGCCCAATGGTTAGCGCGCGGAAATTGCACTCGGTAGGCCCGGGTTCGATTCCCAAAATTGCCGCCGTGTTTACGCGGAGTACGATCACGTTAAACATGTGGGTCTGTAAGTCCTTCCGAGAGGTTGGTGGTAGGGGAAGAAGGGTACGGTCCCTGTGGATGCTTCTCCCACTTGGTTCCGGTCTAAATTGGGTGAATAAAAAGAAAGTTATGAAGAATATCGCGGAGGGTGAAGTACCCCAGTGGTTAGTGCGCGGGATTTGCACTTGGTAGGCCCGGGTTCGATTCCCAAAATTGCCGAATAAAAATAAAGTTATGGAGATTGTCGCGGATGGCACGGTAGCCCAGCGGTTAGCGCGCGGGAATTTCATTCGGTAGGCCCGGGTTCGATTCCCGCCATTGCCAAAACTGCAGCCGTGTTCACGCGGAGTACGATCACGTTAAACGTGTGGGACTGCAAGTCCTTCCGAGAGGTTTGTGGTAGGGGAAGGAGGGTACGGTCTCTTTGGATGCCTCCCCCATTGGGTTCCGGTCTAAATTGTGTGGCACTTCCTGGCCTTCCAAGCAGTTACCTTACACCTTTCTGGTAGGTCGCGCCAACGAGTTTGCCACGGTCAGAATTTTCAAGGGTAGCGAACAGGCTGGTCGCCAAAGGCGGCTAGTTAATAATATAAACACCTTGATTTATGTGTCTATCTATCTATTTCTGGATAACGCTTGGCGAACATTTTGACGACGAATTTGGCAAGACATCACCAACTTGGCGACTTTTTTTAAATGTTACGAAATTAACGAAAATGTCACCAAATCGATAAAAATGAAGCCGGATCAATGAAATTAATTACGTTTTGAAAGAGAATAGTATTGTAATGATGTTTCCCTAGCGTTTGTCTGTCAAGTCCAACCATTCCACTTGGCGGCAAATTTGGCAACTTTTTTAAATGACGCCAAATTTTTCAAATGTCGCCAAATCGATGAAAATGTTACCAATTTGTTAAAAATGTCGCCAAATTGATAAATGTGACTCCAAATCAATTAAATTAATTTCGTTTTGAAAGGGGATTGTATTGTAATGATATTTTGGCAGCGTGTGCCTGTCAGACCAACCATTCCACTTGGCGACAAATTTGGCGAGTTTTTAATTGTCGCCAAATTTATCAAAATATTGCCAAATTGATGAAAATGTCGCCAAAGCGATAAAAATGTCAACAAATCGATACAAATTTCGCCAAATTGATAAATATGAAGTAAAATTAATGAAATTAATTGTATTTTGAAAGGGGATAGTATTGTAATGATATTTCGGTAACGTGTGCCGGTCAGTCCAACCGTCCCACTTGGCGACCAATTTGTCTAAATTTTTAAATGTCGTCAAATTAATGAACAATGTTGACAAATCGATAAAAATGTTAACAAATTGATAAAAATGACTTCAAATCAATAAGTTTTGAAAGGGATAGTATTGTAATGATGTTTCGGCAGCGTTTGTCTGTCAGTCCAATTATCCCACTTGGCAACAATTTGGCGAGTTTTTTAAATATCTCAAAATTGAACAAAATATTACAAAAATTAACGAAAATGTCACCAAAACGATGAAAATTCAATATTTTGGAAGGAATATAAGAATCTACTATAAGAAAAAGCAATTTTTCTGTTCGTCCGTCCATGATGTTTGGCAAAGATTTTGGAGGGATGTCGCAAATGGCTAGTGGTCACTGAATGTGACACCTACATTCTTAATAAAGGCTCCGAATATCAAAAACTGTTTTAAATTTAAGTATAAACATGGTGCATATTTTATAGTGTTGTTAACATGGAAGTGGCGGTAAGTAAAACGCTATTTCACCTCTGATCACTGTATGTTTCATTATTTTAAACGATTTTAGACATTAAAAGTTAAAAATCAATTCATTAATAATCACTTAATCATTTTTTTCAATAGTTTGATTTAAAATATATCCATTAAACGATTTGGTATTTAAAATGTATTTCGGTTAACCTAGTTATCAAAGCTATAATTAAATTACCCTAGGAATCAAAACTATAATTAAATTCATTGATAAAACATAATAAAAACATTGTCTGCTGTATCTATAAATAAACATATCAAGAACAGTTGATTCTACACCATTAGAGTTAATTAAGTAGCATTACGTTATTATCTTCTGCTCATGGTAGTATAAAAATAAATATTGAGTGTTTAGCTGTTCCCAGGAAATATTTGAAAAGGACGAAAAATATTTTTATTTTTTTTTAACAACGGCCAGGCATACATCAACATCATTCGCCTGTACATCGGGCAGAATCCTGAACCATTTAGCCGTCTCATGACATAGCCCCTGCGCACCAGTGGGGGCGGAACATACTGCGCCCAACAGCACAACATCAATGCTCACAGGTGGGACTCGAACCCACAACCCGGCAGCCGAGTGAGTATGAGAAAACGCTTGTCTTTTACCGCCACCGCGTTGACTCAAAATACTCCTCGATTTATATATTTTTTGAACGAAATACAAAGGTTTCAGACTTTTTCCATTATTTATAGATCAGGTCCCACGTATATGCAAAGTTCAAGCTGTTGTCGTCCGAAGTTTGGGCTGTGCCATTCATCCTTTTTTCAATCACTCTTATTAAGCTATACAACGATATAGATATAATGTTAATATCTATTAATTGAAAGCATGTACTATCCATTAATTGTAAAGATATATAATTTTTAATTAATACTGACAATTAATAAATGATGGTACAAAAATATTTTGTCCATTTCTAAGAAAAGTTTTTAGAAACGGTACTAGTGTATGAAAAATACGCCACTTACATTTTGATTCTTTGCGTAATCGCATTTTTGGCTTCACAATCCCAAAATTCCGCATCTTCGTCTTCACAGTAACAGCAGCACCTGGTGGTGGAGAAAAGTACTAGAATTCATAAAAAGAATATTAAATTCTGTCTAGTCATTGGTATTAATCATTTTGTATTCATTTTCATAGGCAAAATGTTAGTTTGTAATTATCATGAGACGAGGTTTGCTAAAAGACCGTAAAGAAACTCATAGAATAAATGAAGCACAGTTTTTTTAATATATTGTAGAATTTTGATGATACCATACTTTTAAAAACTTACAAAGGAATTACAAAAAAATTAAAAATAAATAAATAAATAAAAACCTTCGTGTTGTAATTTTACATAATTTTTAGTGTTCCAAGAGCTATATATTTATATACTTTGTTATAAGAAATATTCATCCCTTATTTTTAATGTCAGAAAATCATGAACTTGGAAAATTTGAAAGAATTTAAGAAATAGTTTGATTTTTCATTTTTGATATATTTAACAAATCTATGAATTATAACAAACTTCTCTGGTTAAATAATGAACAAGTGAGAAAATATCAAGTTTCAGGATTCACATTTTTAATTTGAAATGCATTAAAACGAAAAAATAAAATTCTACTTAAAAAATTTATTTTAATATATTTCAATTGTCGAAATAATTGACAATATATATTAAGCAATCCATAAAAGTTAAAATTAACATTTTCTGTCTGATAATTCGGCGAAAAAAACAAACTCAACATATTTTTGATAAAACATTTATTATAACACAGATAGATAATTTCAAACAGTATTTATACTTTTTATTATTAAACATTAAAATTCCTGAAACTTCACGCATTATATAATTCTTTAATTTACCAATGTTAAAAATTTTTGAGCTGTACTACACTTTTTAATAAAATGTTTATATAAGAAATAACTACATTTTCTTATATAAAATGTTTATGAAAGACAGTTTTGCCCCTAAAATTATTTTCAAAATTACATTTTATACTCGATGTATTTCAATATCACGTTCAAAAATTTCTTATTGATAACACTGCATATTTTAACTTATGTATGATGAAGCAAAGTAAATTTGAAAATTGTAATTTTGAAAAATTATTTTCAAAATTACATTTTATACTCGATGTATTTCAATATCACGTTCAAAAATTTCTTATTGATAATACTGCATATTTTAACTTATGTATGATGAAGCAAAGTTAATAGTTATTTTTCTGTTCAAAATTTTTACGAATATGAAAGAACGAATGTTCTTAAAAATAAATGAACTTTTAATTCACAACGTCACATTATCTTAAATTGAGAGCAATTAGCTTGGATTCTTGAATCTTTTACTGCCATAACGTTAGTCAATCGCGTCAAAATGGGAACAAGATGATAAGGAAACGGGACCCTCATAAAATTTCAAGTCGTTTCTGTTTACTTTATTTACAATGTATGCCACGAGTTCCAAATGTTAAAGAAGAACAAGTAAAAGCAAAATACATAGTTTTTTAAAGTGACCTCTTTCATTATTTACATAGTATAACTTAAATGCAAAAAATACGAATGCAACATAAATGTATGAAAGATAAGGCATACCAAATTGGACATTCCAGTTTCTCCGAATCCTAAGTTATTCCCAAGCAACGAGTGCCCTCCCATGGCGGGCCCAGGACAGGCTAAGCCGGTAAAGTTATAGAGAAATAAATAAAATACACGATACAAAGACAACTACTTTTCTAGTTGCTCCGGTTTTCGAATTATTCCTCGAAAATGAGTACATTTGTATGGCGGGCCTAAGATAGGCAAGCCCGACAAGGCTTAAAATCCAAAGAATTTAAATATACCAGAAAAAACATTGACATGTTAAATCTGGGTTTTCTAGCTACTACGGTTTTTGAGTTATTCCACAGCCAGTCTACACACAGGCCGTGGCGCCACCGAGGAGAAATTGTCGTGACGTCACGGTAAGAGGGGAGCATTCGGAAAGAAGAGAACAAAAATCCAAGCGCGGTCAGCGTCCCTCGTGGGTTGGTTCATGATTGCAAAACGTTTTTGAGGTTTTCGGAATGTTCTATTAGTTTTATAGCATCGTGTTTTGCGCATAATAAGTTGTTCTTATGTTTTATTATCATTTAACTAACGTTCATGGGTGCTTTAGAGCCATTTTTTAAATAGTTTATATCTGCGTAATTATCAATGCCTCGCACGTGTTCCGTTCCCGGTTGCCGGTCGAACTATACGGCAATTTCTAAAAGTATAATGACTTTTCAACAAGAGCAGCAAAACAACAGCTTGCCAACTTTAGAAGATATCAAGGTTAATTTTGTACTATTCAAGGAGAAAATTGGACCCACCTTTCAATCGATGACAAGCTATATCTTTTTAAAGTTCGCATTAATGCATCATCTGTGCCATGTGTTATTGCGAGTATCAGCATATGCCAAGAAAAAACGTTCGATGCGTTTTTTGAAAATCTCCAGTGCAGCGAGAAGCAGCTACAAAAATGGGGAATACAATTTAGCCTAATTACAAATAAACTTGATCTGGATTTATTAATAAGTGCATGTGAAACTGTGCATTCTACTCCATCACAACTTATTATATCGAAGCCGCAGTGAAGCTGTTGGAGAAACAGAAGCAGGTATGTTTAGCAATTTGCACCGCCAAATTAGACTTTTTAATTGAACAAGTAAAACTGCTAGAAAAACCAAAAAATCAGCTTCGATTTTCACAAGAACTGTTTAATCTATGCTTTAAAATATACTTATCTAGTTCTTCGTGCTATAAGGCATTTAGAAATTCAAGGATGTTGACATTGCCTCATATGAGAACATTAAGTAGAATTTCAAAAAAGTTAAATGTGGATTCAGATTTTTTTAATCCGTGTAATAGTTATTTAAAACGTAGTGTACAATGTTTAAACGAAGACCAAAAATTTATCTCTCTCTTAATTGTTGAGATTTATGTTGATCCAAGGTATACGTTTAAATGTGGTAAAGTTACCGCTGATTGTTTTGATAGTAATGAAAAAGCAAAAAACATGTTTCTCAATAGGAAATATATTTTTCTTATTTTATATAACTTTTTGATAATTTTTTTGAAAAATGTGCAATATCTTGAGAATGATTCATCTTAACGTTCTAAAATTTATGTCAATCGTTTTCTAATGAAAAATTACATAAGAAATGTCTATTTGTGTAACTTTATTAGCGGTTTTGATTTTTTGACAATTTTTCAAAATTTCACTCGAAAATTTAGGGGGGTTCTGAACATTCGATTGCATATAAAAACAATAGACTTCTAGTGTTTATGGATTGCGATTTTTGTACCAAATTTTGTTCGAATCGGTCCATTCGTTCGTCAGTTATCGTCTCCATAGTCTCACTGACACACACACACACACACACATACTTTTACATACATATACCTTCACACACACAGACATCACTTAAAAAATGTTTGATTCGTGATCAGGGATGCTTGAAACGTGCTCTCCCGTCGAAAACTCGAATTCGAATTTTTGACCCCGTCACTATACTTTCCTTATACATTATGTATATAAGGAAAATAATACGTCCTGGGGATTATCAGGAAAGTAATAAAAATACGTACTGAAAATCTAGCACTTTGATCACCAATGTATACTTTTATGTAAAAGTGAGACAAGAATTGGCGGTGGCTCTAGTACAGCACTGTGAAACTTAGGCCCGGTAAATACATTCTATATAAGGCAAAGGCCCGGTCCCAGCAAATTGACTCGTAATTACTTCTTAAGTTTTTTTTAAATTCATACATTGAACTAACATAAGTATTAATAATTAATCATGGCATAATCATAAAGCGTATTAGTACATTTATGTATACGGTGTGGTATGTTGACACATATAAAATTACATTTAAATAAGTCATCAATCACTGGACTCATGAATTCGTGTAGCCTATTGAAATTTCCTCATGTCAACATCATTCAATTAATTTTTCTGATTTTCTTTGGCATTTCCCATTCTGATCACCAAGAATTTATAATATTATTCAGTAAAAGATGGATTATTGTATTATTAAATTGATTTTACTGATGTTGGTTTGAAAAAAAGAAACGGTATTGAGAAAAATATTTGTCCATTGTAAATCACCATAGAAGTCAACTGAGCAGTTTCTTATTCATATTAAAATTGAATGCATTTAAATAGTAATTTCTATTCTTGAACAAACAAGAACAAAACGACAATGTTTTCGTTGCACAGAATGAATTTGAAGTAAAATACGGGGGGGGGGGGGGGGGGCTTATTTTTCTCTTTGATTTTATTGCAATTTCATACATTTCTGGCAATGCCAAGTAATACATTTACAATTATGTAATTGTAATGCACCAGAATGCCACTTATTATACACGGTACAATGAAATTACGCACATGATACAAAGAGTGTATTAAATTACATGGAACATTTGATTACGAGAACATTAATGCCACTAGTGGCTGAAGTTCTGATTAATTATCGGTTGACACTTTTTGCGCCAACAGTCCAATTTCAAGGGGCGGGATTTTTGTGCCCCCAAATTTTTCTTACATTAAGAGACAATTTTTTCTTGTTAATTTATATTTAATTGAATACTTGTTCAAATAAATTATAATAAAGTGGTTTGATTAATAAATTTCACATTTAATATTTCTGTATCAGATATATCAAATTCACATAAAATGCAAAATTTGGTATCATTTTGGGCAAATTTTTTGTCATTTGAAATAAAAGATAATTTGCTGACAGTATGTTGACAGTATTTTAAAATTCTGATTTATATAAGAGTTACTTATAAAAGTCTGTAAGCATCATATCAATGAAAAATTTATAAAATTCAAAATTTGAAAGAAATGCATATTTATGCTAATATTATAATACATGACCTCGCCAAAGGTTTTAAATTTCAATTAATATTGAAATACTTACAATGTTCTATAGCAGCGAAGATAAGTTCTTTCCCTCCATTCCATTTTTCTCAATTAAGACAGTTTCCACGGCAAATTTGACAGAATTCATTAAGAGATCGCGCAAAACAGCTGACATTTTTAACCAAAACGTAAGTAATCCTACTAATGAATAACATATACAGTTTATTTCCTTTCGTAATCTCAACATATATCATGGATATATTGAAGCCACTTTATTTAACACAAATATCGTGACTTAGCTTTCTCAGTATATTATTAAAATAATCATTATAAATCTTCTACAGAAGCTCAAACTATGAAATTAATATTGTACAATCACTTAATTTTTTACATATAAAAATGTGATTATTTAGTTAACTCTTTCTTTAAATATTGCTATTTATAAGCGCATAAATGCATTTCTGGAAACTTCTGGTAAAAATTTATGTGAAATTAACTACAATAGAAGAGCAGCGAATGATATCGTTGGTGTCAGCCGCCCAATGGTTGTTTTTATTTATCTCATTATATAAATGCCAACTTTTTTTATAAAAAATATCAAAGTTTAATAGTAAATAACATGGAACATCTATTTTAATAATCCAATCATTTATTTAATTTTTAAGCATAATATCGGCTGCAATCGGTTTATTCATTCACGTTTTTTTTTTTTTTAACTCATTGGTTTTTTTCCTGTTGCTAGGCAACACGATATTAATTTTTTTTCAAATCAGAATTACTATACTGGAGGTAAACATGAAGCTAAAGGCAAGCAGCTGAAACTTCAAATTGAAAAAATGCCATTATCGTTTGAGTCAATAATTTAGGTGGTGCTGGGATAAAATAAGTAGTCATGCATTGTGAGAATTTATATGGGGAAAGTCTAAAATATTTATTTAAACTGCCAATTTTGTAGAAATAAGATATTAGAGCGATACAAATTAGAGTTGAAACAGTAAAGAATATATCTACACATTTAAAATTATTTTACTTTTCAATTTAATTTTATATATTATGTACCCTGTCCTACAACTACGAAAACTAACTGATTAATTATACTTATAACAAGCAAAAAGCTGGGCTTTGAATGGACTTGCGCGTATGAAGTATGCGAGCTGTGGAAGATAAAAAATCTGATGTGGGCAGCACATGACTTTCCTTATATAATGCAATGAATTTACTACTTTTACAGTAAAAAAATAGATTATTTTTATAGTAAATATTTATGTTCTTTCCAAGATATTGAATTTTCGTCAATGAGTCGTCATTTTCATTGATTTAGTGTCATTTTTATCTATTTGGCGAGTTTTTCGTCAATTTAGAAACATTTACAAAGTCGCCAAGTTGGCAACATTCTACCAAATTCATCGCCAAAATCTCGCCAAGCTTTATGAATGGAGAAATAAGTTATTCTTACAGCAAAAAAATGACTATTGGCGTTCAAATACAAAAGTATTGCTCAAAGTATCTTTTTCATGAATGGAACGAGCTAGATCCACGAGTATTACATATGAAAAGTTAACATGTTTCTCAATAGGAATTTTTTTTTTATGACCTTTTGATATTTTTGAAAAATGCGCAATATCTCGAGAACGGTTCACGTTAGCGTTCTAAAATTTGTGTCAATCATTTTCTAATGAAAAATTACATAAGGAATGTTTATTTGCGTAACTTTATTAGAGGTTTTGATTTTTTGACGATTTTTTCAAAATTTCACTCGAAAATTTAGGGGGAGGGGTTTGAACATTCGATTTCGTATAAAAACAATAGGCTTCCGCTGTTTACGGTTTGTAATTTTTGTACCAAATTTTGATCGAATCGGTCCATTTGTTCTTCAGTTATCGTCTCCACAGACTCACTGAAACACACACACAGACATCACTTCAAAAATGTTCGATTTGTGATCAGGAATGCTTGAAAAGTGCTCTCCCGTCGAAAACTCGAATTCGAATTGTCGATCCCGTCACAATACTTTCCTTATACATTATTGTATATAAGGAAAGTAAAAATTAATTTCTATGCTTGAGAATCCTAACACAAAAGATCTTACAAATTTTTATAATTCGAATATTATGTTAAACAAATTATAATACAGGAAAACAATGAAATCAAAGTAACACATTTAAATAAAACAAAACGCATTTCCTTAGATTTGCGTTTTGTTATTGCATATGTCAGAGGTACAGTGCCTATAGTCACTGTAGTCAGAGGTAAAGGGTAACTCTGACTCCATGCTATGTATTTTGTTTCGTCACGTTCTTCTAGAAACCGTGTAAAAAATATAGGGCAGCGAAGCTTAATATTGGACTATTTTTCAGACTTTTGTCCAACAATGGCTATTCATATCCGAAGTGCCGCTAGGCCTATATTTTACTTTTAGATGTTATTTGTAAGAAGCGTAGTTGTCATGCGTAGTTTAAAAATGGGTGTTATTTGTTAAATTTGAGATTCTGTAAATCTGCGCGCAATGTTACGTATATATGCAAAATTTCATTTTCTTACCTATTGTAGTTTTCGAGTAAAAGGGATAACAAAATTCAGGCAAATGATGATTTTCTCTTCGTTAGGAATGAAGAATAACTTTCACTTTGCTCGTCCATAATTAGTAAACATTAATTTCAAAATATTAAAGAATACATATATTAAATACTACGTCTTCCTGTGTGTGTGCTAAATGAAAACAAAGTGCGTTTTACTAACACTAGCGACACCTAGATATAATTCTCAAAGCATTATATCATTTTTAAACATTTCATCTATAGAAATTTTATCTCGTTCTATCTACCTAGTAAAGCTAATTTGAATACACTGTAGACGGTATGATTGTTTAATTCCTCAGTTTTATCTTCATACTAGCAGCAATTACCCAGCGTTGCTCGGAATTTACCATGCAAAACTATGATAAAAATTACACTGGAACATATAGGGCCGATTGTGATATATTATCGCTGAATGTATCGCATTTTAGAGATGTTTAAATAAAATTAAAGTTGAAAAGTGTTTCATAATCAATGCTTTATGCATGATTGATCTTTCTTGTGATTTCTTAATACTTTTCGTTGTTGAGTAAGCCTGTGAGACATAAACCATGGTGAAAGTGTCCATTTAAATTCATATCTCAATCCTGCGATTTTCAAAATTGTCTAATACGTTCAATTAATTCCCACAAAACTCAATGTTGAGTAAGCCTGTGAGAAATAAACCATGGTGAAAGTTTCCATTTAAATTCATATCTCAAACCTGCGATTTTCAAAATTGTCTAATACGTTCAATAAACTCCCACAAAACTCAGTGTTAAGTAAGCCTGTGAGAAATAAACCATGCTGAAAGTTTCCATTTAAATTCATATCTCAAACCTGCGATTTTCAAAAGTGTCTAATACGTTCAATAAACTCCCACAAAACTCAGAGATTTAATTGACTTTCACGTTTTAAACCAACAATATCCAATCTTTTTCGTTGTTAATCATGGAGTTAGAGAGTAGAACTCCTAGGAAAAGTGTCGTTTTTCACTAATATCTCGAGAACCACTGGTCGTAGAATCTCAGAACATGGCCTATATTTTTATGGGGTGATTTCAAGACTACCAAGACAAATTTCATGAAATTCGGTTCAGTCATTCTCAAGTTATGGTGGATCATACGTGCACACTTTTCTTCTTTATATATGTAGATGTTAATTATGTATACCATGGAGTTAGAAAGAAGGAGATAAAACTCCTATGGAGGAAATGCTTGAAAATGCCATAATGCTTTGAGAATTATATCTAGGTGTCGTTAGTGTCAGTAAAGTAGCTGCTATCGTTAGTTGATACAACAGAAAGGCGTAGTACTTATTATATGTATTTTTGATTATTTTTAAATTAAGGATTCCCTATTTATGACTATAATTAACCAGTATTTTGTCTTAGTTGTAGAACAGGGTACAGAATATATGAAAATAAAAGTAAATTAAAAGCTAAAATAATTTTGAATTCGTAGACATATTCTTTATTGTTTCAGTTCTACTTTGCATTATGCTAATTACTTTTTTTTACAAAATGGACAGTTTAAATACATATTTTAGGTCTTTTGTCATAGAAATGCATACAATGCAGGAGTATTTATCTTATCCAAACGTCACCTGAATGATTGTTTCAAACGATAGCGGCGTTTTCTTAATATGAAGTTTTAACTCCTTACTTTTACCTCCATGATGCGTAATTATTCTAAACTGATATTTAAAGTTTTTTTTAAATGTCAAGTTAGAATAATTTTAATTGAAATATAGAAAAATCTGAGTAGAAGTTTAGATATATATTTTAGAAATCAAGTGATTTGAATTTGATCTATCTTTTTTATAAAAATAATTATAGATTTCAATTGAAGCGCAGCGAAGTACGAGCATCATGTCCTCAGTACCGTCACAAATACGTTTTTCCTGATAAGGATGTTTTTCAGTGACTGTTCTGATTTGCACAAAATTTTGAACGTGCACAAAGTTGCAAGTCATGACGAAACTCGAATTTTAAAATTCGATATGTGGACTGAGATAATTGAGGTCAAAAGCCGCCATGTTAAGTCTATTGGGGAAAATTGTTTTTGAAACTTTCACTCTCTGTATCCAGAAATAAATCATTGTTACCATTTAATATTTTGATACGTGAAATATAGTTTGCATTTAATTGAAATGATTTTCATATGCTTTAAAAAACAGATCCCGTTACACGTGATAGACCTTATTATTTAGTATTAATGTCGAAGAACAAACTGTTTAGATATGAGGCTATAATAATTTATTCTGGGGCTCGGGATACAGTTAAGTAGAGCTCCTCTACTACAGGCTGACTTATCAAGCATATTGAAGCCCATAGGGTTCCATACTACAGTTACAGAAATTATAAAATAAGTGTTCAAAATAAATATTTTATATAAAAAAAGAAGTTTCAATTAGAATATTGTAGAACTTAGCTCGCACAAGTATGCTCCAGTACCGGGTATCCAATTATTTATTAGCCATTGTTTTCTTCTTTCTTCGTTTTTAGGAAAGCGAAATAGCCTAAAACCCTTTCTAAAATGATTAGAGCAGTTCGGTGCAGAACAACCACCCATAATTATTTCAATTATACTTTCTAAAGTGAAAATACGAGTAGAGCTAATGCTAATGGATTGCGCTTCCAACTATGGTGGGCTTCAATATGCTTGATGAGCCAGCTCGTATATAGAGGAGCCTTAGCTCCTCTATATACCTTAGCTCCTCTATAGCCTTAGCTCCTCTCTAGCCAGCTCCTCTATAGCCAGCTATAGCCTTAGCTCCTCTATAGCCAGCTATAGCCTTAGCTCCTCTATAGCCTTAGCTCCTCTATAGCCAGCTCCTCTATAGCCAGCTATAGCCTTAGCTCCTCCATAGCCAGCTCGTATATAGAGGAGCATAGCTGGACCAAGGCTTAACTATGAGATCTAGCTACTAGGATTTCTGATTAAACATTTAAATTTCAATGTTTTTAAAATGTTATTTTATTTTTGTGGTAGTTTATCTATTGCGATCAACGAGCTTATTATATACATAGAAACACTACTCGCATTCAGGCAACATTATCCGGTATAAGTCTCCGTTCGCGCTGCCGGTGACGTCACAACCAGTCAATTTATTTGTTATTCTGAAAATTGAAATCAAAATATATGAAATTAAAACAAGATGTACGAAATAAAATTTGAATATTAATAGATTCATTCACTAGCAAATAGCAAGATCGTAAAGTTGAAGTGGTAATACTGATAGTTGACTTTTTGTGACGTCAAGCCAAGAAAGAACTTATGGCGCGGGCGCCAGTAGTGTCTGCATGTATGGCTCGTTGATTGCGATTATTCATTTGTTAAAATTAGCCAAAGTTAGGAAGAGGGATATAAAAATCGTATGGATGAAATGCTTGAAAATGTCACAATGCTTTGAGAATTATGTCTAGGTGTCACTGGTGTTAGTAAAGTAGCTACTATTATTAGTTGATATGATAGAAAGTCTTAGTATGTAGAATATGTATTTTTGATTATTTTAAATCACGGATTCCTTAATTAAGAGTATAATTAATCAGAATCAGTATTTTCTCATAGTTGTAGGACAGACGGCAGAATACAGGGAGATAAAAATAAATTGTAAGGCAGAATAGTTTTGAATACATGGGAATAGTCTGTATTGTTTCAGTTCTACTTTGCATTGCGCTAATAATTTAATTTTACAAAATTGACAGTTTACATAAATATTTTAAGCCGTTCGTGATTGAAATGCATACAATGAAGGGCTACTTACTTATCCCAGCGCCACCTGAATTATTGTTTCAAACGATATTGGCATTTTCTTAGTATGAAGTTTGAACTCCTTACTTTTACCTTCATGAAATTGGCATTCTGTTTGTTTTCTTTCAGTGTAATGCGTCAAGTTATCTTGTATATTCTATATCAGAAAAACCCTTTTCCATGTCTGTTTGTAACACCTTGTAATGAATTTGACTACTTTTTGGAAAATTTAGCCAAATTAAAAAATATCGCCAAAGTTAACAGAAAAGGTCCCCAAATTTACGAAAATATCACACATACATAAAAAAAAAACAATATTCAATGAATTGAAAAATTACTTTTTCTTGAGATAGTGGAATAACTGACATAAAATTTTTCTTCTAACTTTGATGTCAAATAGTAAGCAATTAATGAAATGTTATTTAACAAAGAAATATTTTTAATTAATTTGAATACAGTGGTTATGGTAAGAGGATCGCACGTGTCCCGTTTTCGATACCCAATTCCGCCCCAAAACTATTTAAATAACTAGTTAAGTGTTATTTAAAAACCAAAGTTGATTTAGCATCACCTGTTCAGTAAAAAAAAAAAAAAAAAAAATAGAAACTTTTCCTTACAAAACAGACAAACATATAAAAACAAATTCTGTTTGTTCTCTTACGTCATGCATCAAACTGATTGCTCTGTTGGGAGACTAGAGAGCACCTTCAGACACAGTGTTTTATTGCTACCACTAGATAGCACTACTATGTCTGCTGTGTTTTTATTGCTACCACTAGATGGCACTACTATGTCTGCTGTATTTTTATTGCTACCACTAGATGGCACTACTATGGCTGCTGTGTCAATAGTTATAGCGTTTCCCAAATTACTTCCTTTTTTCTCTGAATTCTGTATATTTCTCTAATACTTCTCGCATGCTTCTTTAAATTCTGTATATTTATATTGCTGTAAGTATTAACCACTAGCATTATATTTAGAAATTCTGGAAGAACAAGAACTTTCCCCAGATTTGATTCAAACTCAATTGTTCGAGATTCAAATCAATCGTCGAGCTTTTGTTTGACGACTTCTTTTCTACTGTTCGATAAACCTGTTTAATGTCAGCTGATTCCTGAACATCCTCCGTTCATGTAATTACAGCGGAAAGAATTTGATAAACGTCAACTAATTTATCGCCGTACAAAAGATGGCTGCCCATTCGTGTGACAAGATTGGGGCAAATTTGGGGGAAAGAAAGTCTGGGGGGAACGCGGAGTTAATTAAAATACTGTCCATCAATAGATATATGGGTCTTCTTATGATCGTATAGTAGGAATTTTGGAACATGTATTTCTAGGGTTATAAAAAGATGAAAATGCATTCGAATTGAAACATTTTAAAAAATATATCGTTATGGTATGGATGTAATTTTAATATGGTAATTTATGGTGTCTGACAAGTGGAATTAGAGAGAGGAAGATAAAACTCGTATGTATGATAAGCTTAAATATACTATAGTGATTTGAAAATTAAATATAGGTATAGTTAGTAGTGTTACAAAAGTTCCATCTGCTCACATCTGATATAACAGAATGGCGCAGTTAGTGTTTAGTAAATGTATTTTGATTATTAAAAGCTTCAATTTAACTCGTTATGACCGATGTGCGTATGTTTTAATTTCTTTGATGACATTTTAAATATAAGTATTCTCCTACATCCTGGAGAGTTGAAATTTGGAACACAGCTTAGTCTAACAAAGCATTCTAATCTATTAAAATTAAGCGGATCCTTCAAAAATAGAATCGGCATTTTTTTTTTTTTTTTTTTTTTTTTTTTTTTTTTTTTTGCGAAATGGCCCCCAAAAATTCCAATATTGTAAAATGCTGCTCATGGCAGGTTAATAATGAAAGCTTTTATCCCAAGCACGAAGTTTTTATAATAACGTGTTTTTAAATTAAATTTTCCTAATTATGAGTAGAAATGATAAGCACTTTTCTCAGTTGTAGAACAGGGTATAGCAGTTTTTCAGCTGTAGAACAGGGTATAGAAGTTTCTCAGTTGTAGAAAGGGTATATGGTGAGAAAAATAAATTGAAAGGTACAATAAATTTGAAAATGTAGGAATGTTCTATTTTGTTTGAGATGTAATTTGTATTGCACTGATAATCTTTTTCTGTATAAAAGTAACAGTTTAAATAAATATTATTGAATTCAATACGAACTTTTCGCCATAGCAATATATTCGTCAGCAATACATACAATGAAACAGTATATGTATTTTGATTATTAAAAGCTTCAATTTAACTCGTTATGACCGATGTGCAGCTGTTTTAATTTCTTTGATGACATTTTAAATATAGTGTTTTCCTACATCCTGGAGAGTTGAAATTTGGAACACAGCTTAGTCTAACAAAGCATTCTAATCTATTAAAATTAAGCGGATCCTTCAAAAATAGAATCGGCATTTTTTTTTTTTTTTGCGAAATGGCCCTCAAAAATTCCATTATTGTAAAATGCTGCTCATGGCAAGTTAATAATGAAAGCTTTTACCCCAAGTACGAAGTTTTTATATTAACGTGTTTTTAAATTAAATTTTCCTAATTATGAGTAGAAATGATAAGCACTTTTCTCAGTTGTAGAACAGGGTATAGCAGTTTCTCAGTTGTAGAACAGGGTATAGAAGTTTCTCAGTTGTAGAAAGGGAAATTTCTCAGTTGTAGAAAGGGTATATGGTGAGAAAAATAAATTGAAAAGTACAATAAATTTGAAAATGTAGGATTGTATTTGAAAATGTATGTTCTATTTTGTTTGAAATATAATTTGCATTGCACTGATAATCTTTTTCTGTATAAAAGTAACAGTTTAAATAAATATTATTGAATTCAATACAACTTTTCGCCATAGCAATATATTCGTCAGCAATACATACAATGAAACAGGATATATATATTATCCCAACGCCGTAGGAATTATTGTTTCAAGCGATTTGAGCGTTTTCTCAATATAAAGTTTTAACTTCTTCGGAATTTCAGCCTACAGCGGGGCTTGCGATTACAGTTTATTTCGAAGTTTATTATTTGATCAGTAAGTAAAATCCACTTTGTGGAAAGATATTGAAAACTTGGGCAAAGCATATAAGCACAAATGACGCAATAATGCACTAAGCAGCATTATTGTGTTATTTCTGCTTATACAGTGGCGTATCGTGGGGAGGGGGGCAATCGGGTGCTGTTGCCCCGGGCTCCAACCATTTAGGGGGCGCAAAATGAAAGAAAAAACCAACATAGATTAAACATTAATAATTAGTAAATGAGTGTGTGAATGATTTTATACTCATTTACTGCAAGTATGGGTATTGTAAACTATTATTATTATTATTTATGTAAGCTCGTCCATAACGGTAAAGTCAGAAAGTGGTTTGCTGTGAATATTGAATAATGAACAGCTGCAGTAGAAAAGAATCTGGAGCCGCTAGGCGCAAACGGAGAAAAGGTGCTGCAATAGAAATTGGGAAAGCCAGTTAATTGATGGCCAAGTTCCTTAAGAAGCAAATATAGAATATCCCAAACAGAGTTGGAATGCTTGGAGCTGATACCGAATCTGATGAATCTACTATTGCGAGCACTATAGAGCCTGTAGACGTCTCTGAGGTAGCTGTCAATGCTATGCCAATTCTATCTGCTGAAAGTGCTGACGCATCAGTGAAAATATTGGAAGGGGTTCAGACTTTGAATTCTACTTTTTTTATCGAAGTATATACTGTTTTTATTGAATTATATACTGTTTTATCGATTTTCATTCTGACTGGAGTGGACCCATTATAACGCATGGACCTAGAACTGAAATGATTACAATGGGATCGGCAGTATTCCAAAATGCAGATGGTCCATTTTCTGCAACTGATGCTCGCTCTATTGCTAAGAAATGGTTTACCCGAGAACTTTCTGATGGGAAGAAGGTGAACCGAACCTGATTACTTTTTACACCTCATAAGGGAGCAGCATGCTGCTTTTCTTGCCTTTTATTCTCATGTGCCCCTGAGAACCACAAATCAACATTTGAACTTGGTTGTGGATTCCAAAACTGGAAGAAATTGAGTGAAAAAATCCCTGAACATGAAAATGGAACATATCGGGTATTATTCAATACGGCATCGCCAGACTAAAAATGCAATTAGTCAAACACTCCTCAGCAAAATCCAATCGGAACGGAAAAAAATGGCGAGGAATATTAAAGCGAATCCTTGACTGCATCAAATATTTGGCATCACAAAATCTTGCCTTGCGTGAGCATAGAGAAAAACTATCCTCAATTTCAAATCCTGGAAACTTTTTGGCGCTGATCAAGTTGCTGGCACTACATGATTCATTGCTAAATCGAAATATTATCTATGTCAAGGACAATCCTGGCTCACCCTCTTAGTTATCACCAAGAATACAGAATGAGGTTATTTGTCTTTTAGCTCAAGATACCCGGAACTCAATTCTGCAAAAAATTCGGAGGAGCAAATATGTTGGGATTCTGTTTGACTCTATCCCGGATGTTGCATACAGTGAGCAGATGGCTCAGGTTATTCGGTATGTCGACATTGACTTTGAAGAAAGAATTGCTGCGGTTAAAGTAGCATTCATTGGCTACATCAAAATTCACGAGAAAGTTGCTGCTGCGATTGAGAAAGTAATTCTAACTCAACTAGAATCGGATGAGCTAGCTGCCTCTGTCTGACTTGCTCTCTCAATGCTACGGCAATGCAACTGCGATGTCCGGTCATTTATCTGGTGTGCAGCAAAAGATTTTGAATCGGAATCCCAAAGCTTTGTTTTTGAACTATGATAACCACAGCCTGAATTTGGTTGGAGTGCATGCTGCTGGAAATGAAATTGTGGTTGTCACATTTTTGGAACTGTTGAGGCATTATATGTATTCTTCTCTCAGCTATCAAATCGGTGGTAGTTGATATCTGATGTTGCTGCGTCTGTCAAAAAAGAGTCTGAAACTCGTTGGAGTGCCGTAGAAGCAGCTGTTACAGTTCTCCATAAGAATATGGAGAAGATTGTAAATGTGCTGGATGTGTTCTGACATGTACTAAGAGAAAACGAGAAAGGATGCAGATCAGCTTCTGTCAAACATTTTGAGATTCACTTTTTTGACATTTCTCCCATTTAGAGCTCAATTTTGTCTTTGATGAATAGTGCCCAGAAGAGACTGCTTGATCCTTAAATAAATTTCAGGGAAGCGGCAGCTGACATGAATTTTCTTGAACAACATTTTACTGAGAATCGTAAAAAGCTGTGTAATGAATCAGTTTGCAAAGGAGAAAGAAATTGCATTGATTGGAGACTTCTAGTTCAGAAAAAAGTAAAGCGTGTCACAATGATGACGGGTGAACAAAAAAAAAAAAGAAATTGGGCAAATTCTATGGAGCATGGAGTGGAAATTAGAGAGATTGCGTGATCTTGACACTCGATTTGGATTTCTCCTGAATGTTTAGAAATTCCTTAGTATTGCCAATATGGATAAGGAATTAGAAATACATAGTTGTGCTACTGCCAGCTACTACAAAAATAATTTTGATGGAAAGGAGCTGCATCAAGAAATTTTGGATTGTGCAATGCTGTTAAAAAATCGAAATGAGAGCGATGTGATTGAGCCGATACATCCATTAGAATTGCTGAATTTCATTATCTCATAGAGAGGAAGTGTAACCTAATTTCCAGACTGCTTTGAAAATTGTGCACACAATTTCAGTATCAATTGCTAGTTGTGAAAGTTCCTTCAGCAAACTGAAATTGATTATGTCTTATTTGAGATTGAGGGGGCAGCATTGCGCCATTCCGCGGTATGAAAGACTCGCCGACTTCTCGGCCCGAGAGGATCCTTTTGGGCTAGATGGCATAGTACGGGGTCAGTAATCGAAATGTTCCGAGTTTGAACCTATCCCCCACACGATCATGGGACAAGAACGCTTGAGTGACTTGGCATTGTTGAGTATTGAGGTGGAAACATGTTAGAAAATCGATGCTGACAAAGTTATTGATGTCTTTGCAATCGCGAAAACTCAAAGGGTTCATTTGTAGGATATGATCTCTTGAGACAATATTTAATAATGGAAAATCTTCTGCAAGCTGTTCAATAAATCTAGAAATTTCAATAGTTCCAAGATGAATAATTTGTGTGTGTGGGTGTGTGCGTGAGCGAGCTCGAGTTCGTAATCTCGTAAGGAAAGGAGGAGCGCAATTCTCCATATTTGACCCCTCCCCCCCTGCCAAAAACTCACGGTACGCCGCTGTGCTTATATACGTTGTTCGGGTTTTCTTTTATTATTTGACTTTTATACTCTCAGTATGTCTGTTTCTAGTGTTTTCATATCGAGGCGTGAAATTTATCATTTAAAAAATGCGGCGAATGTAGTTTTAAAATATTTAATTTTAGATATTTACACCATGAGGGAGAATGCGCGCCAACGAAAGGACGATTTGCACTCACTCTTTGTGCATCGTATTCGTGAAAAATAATCGATTACTTCACAAACAGGAAGATTGTATTCTGAAGACACTGACGTATTTACAATTTACTTTTACTCGTATCACATGACATTGCTCTTTGAACAATAAGCATCCTTATGTACCAGTGTGTACGGTTCTCGAAAAACTCAGAAAATTATAGTCTAAAAGGTCTTCTTAAATGTCGCCAAATTTGCAGCTAAACTTAAGCAGTAACGATATGCCTGCTGTCTGCAATTTACGATTGACACCAATCTTGCTCGTAAATACATCCCAAAGACGCTTTTAATTAGAGAGCTAAACTCATTTTTGTAAAACAAAACGAAATTATTCATTGTTATAAATTCTGCAGCGACACAGTTTTAGGTCCAAATCCAATTAATCTTGGCGTTTTTATTAATAACTAGTGGGATCCCTTCCCTGTTTGCTGATGCTTTCAAACTCCCGAGACTTCGTCTTCTACGTGTTGGTGCTCTCTAAGCTCGCGCCCGCTTGTTCAATAATAGTTGCAAATAGCTCGGTTTGTTTGTTAGAATCAACAAGGCATATACATCATTATCAACAATCCTCATTGTTCCCATGCGTACGTCCCCCGGAGGGGGGGGGGGGCGCCGCCATAGATTGCGGTGTACGGATCTTAGGTCTGTACCTCTGGTCCTCCGTCTGCTGGGGGAAAATCAATCTGGTTACCTGTTCGACTATGAACTGTCCGTCGAACCAGTGAATCGTTCAGGCCCAGACTCTTCCAGGTGGTCGGGCCGACTAGACTGTGTATTCATGACCTGAGCCAAGGGCCGGCCGGTGTCTGGTGTCGATCTTGGCGGACGTTCTCTCGGACCCTGCCCGGTGAATGGTTCCACCAAGTCAGCGACCTGGTTGCGGCTCCGCTGGATTGGAGATTGACCCCCGGGGCTGGCCGCTAATAGGCAAAAACCTACAAGGTTGCCTGGCTAGTATTCCTGAATTCTCCCATGCGTATTAACTAGGACAAGTACTAACTAGGACAAGTACTAACTAGGACAAGTACTAACTAGGACAAGTTGTAGGACAAGTTTAGAATTAAATAAAACTCTTAATCCTGTCAGTGCTTTAATAACTCAGTATTAGGCCATCCTTATGACGTTTTTGCCAGCATCCAATCACAGAGAAGTTGAATATCGGCTCGACCAATGTCCATACTGAATCTGTCCATACTGAAAAACAAATTTCACTCCAGAAGTGAATAAAAAGTATAATAACGCAGAAGTCAAATAGAAATTAAAAAACGCTTTGTTTTGCAAAAATTCAATTATGCAGGTACATGCTTGCAAAAATCGTGATCTTGCTGTTGATAGTCTATCCAAGACCTAAACTCGTAACTGAAATAAAACAAACGTTTAATTTAGCGTGTTAACCTAACATTTTTTTGCAAATGTACCAAATTTAACATTTTTTTGTATAGTTTTTGCTGTAAGAGACAGAGGACTTGCAGTGACGCGAAATTTGTAAACAGCAGGGGTGGCATCAGCTACTTTTTTTTAATATAGCGAGATTTAAATATTATTTCTTTTAAAACGGCAACAGCGTTTTCAACAATGAGATTTAAATTATTTAAGTACCACTTGTTTTGAAATGGTAACAACATTTTCAAGAATGAAAAGTTAGATTTTAAAGATAAATGAGTGAAAAATGGTATCACTTCAAGATTGTGTAAATAATAGAATTTTTACCTGATTGTAACTAAATTATGACACAATGCATGGCATAGTATTCTAAATTATCATACAAAATTTCAAATTATTTGATTAATTATTGGTCCGGCGCTAGCCTTAACAGCAAATTTCTCTATTTTAAATGGATTTTGTCAGCGGCGGCTGTAGCTAGATCCTATTTAATATAGTGAGAAACAGTTCTTACTAATCTCAATTTAGTATACAGGGTGTTCCAAAGAGATTGAAAAGCGCTTTAATTTTTTACCTGTTGCAGATAAGTGGGCAATGTAAATTGCAAAAATGTTGAAAGGAAGGTAGGAAATAAGACTACGTTCATGAAATAGTCCTCCCATTAATTTTCAAAAAGTTACACTTTTTAATTTTTATACGACCCCCTTAGACAAATTTGGTCAATTAGAAAAATTTTATTTTTAATGCAACAAGACCATTAAAACACCCGCATATCTGTATCTTTAAAATTGAGCGAGTTATATTCAATTGAACATTGTGAATGATGACTCTATGTAATTTTTTTTTCTTTTTTTGTATTGAAATGGCCAGGCACTTGACTTTCATCATTCGCCTTTACATCGGCCAGAACGTGAACCATTTAGCCGTCCTAAGACGTTGCCCCAGGCGCACCAGAGGGGGGGGGGCGGAACACACTGCGCCCAACAACCCAACAACACAACATCCATGCCTTACGTGGGACTCGAACCCACAGCGCGGCGGTCAAACGATCGCTTGGAAACGCTCGCCTTGACCGCTCGACCACCGCGTCGGCTCTCTATGTCAAATTAGAAATGTGCATTTGTGACATATTACAAAAAAGATAAAATTGGATGATAATACATAGGATACCCAACGGCGTAGTGAGAACCACTGCTTCATATGATCTCTGTCTGTGTAATGCTTTATTTAGATGCACTTGCGATAAAAAATGTTAACACATAATAACGTATTTTTGCTCTAAACAATTTCCATCGTCAATTTGTTTATGATCCCTATTTTCACTGATGAAACAGCCTTTCACATGGTACGGAAAAGTGGCATAAGTCAGATTTTTTTCCTTATCATAATTCAGTTGATTTTAAAGATACAGATTTGCGGGTTTTTTAATGCTCATGTTTCATTAAAAATTGATTGACCAAATTTGTCTAAGGGGGGGGGGGGGTCGAATAAAAACTTAAAAAGTGTAACTTTTTGAAAATGAATGGGAGGACTATTTCATTAACGTAGTCTTATTTCCTACCTTACTTTCAACATTTTCTCAGTTTATATTGCCCACTTATCTCCAACAGGTAAAGAATTAAAGCGCGTATCAAACTTTTTGGGATATCCTGTATATGTTCTTGTAGTCAATGAACTTGCGTGAGATTTTGAGGATATTTTATATTTATTTTTATCTTTAGCAAACAGTATCGAAGTTATCTGGTGTCGTTCTAAAAGTGTTCCATTGCACCCCCAACCTCCCCTACATGCATGCATGATCTGCCACGTTTTTATATCATAGATTAAGTGGAGATGGGCTCTAAGTCATAAGCTGTTACAGCTGCTCATGGACTGCAACGTGCCAATTACTAAACCCATTTAATTTTTTTTTAAATCTTTATACAGAAAAGTTAACTCGCTTTATTTCTTGAAACTTAACGAAACTTTTTTCCTCGCAAAGTTATTTCTTATGAAGAATAAGCCCTTTTATCAGACGACCATGAAATTAATGAAAGAGAATGAGAATTTTTCATTGACGGTGGATCTGGAAATAAAAAAAAAAATAGAACACGGTGCGAATTTAAAGTATGGGGGGATTTTAACGATGAAGAGAGTGTATAAGAAAAAAAATTTGATGCATCACGGTTAATTAATATGCCACTCGGTATTCGGTGAATATAAAAATGCTTATACTTCGCCTGAAGCTAACTTGACAATAGATGTTTAAGAAAAACTGAACATACGCCAAGCAATATACTAGTTCATGTATCAAACGCTGTAATTAACTACTTATATCCACCAGCGTCTTGCTCGTTTGAAATAGTAAGTGGTCGTTAAATGTGTTACGTATATTGATCTGGAGTCGTTACACCTACTTTGGTCTACATTGTTACATACCTACATTGATACCTACATACCATATAATATCTACATACCATGTGATATACCTACATACTATATTCATACATACTACTATATACATATAACTACATACCATATGATACGCACATACTATATTCATACATACTATATACATATACCTACATACTATATACATGCATATACCTACTATACATATTACTGTACATATGTGACGTGGCGATATTTCACATATATACACTACCACCCCTTACCATAGTGTCTCCAGTTGACTCAGCGATCGTATTAGTGACTGCTGAAAAAATTAGTACATTGGGAATATATAATTAAGAAACCAGATTATTTTGTGGCCACTAACTTTTATTACATATAAATTATGGAAGCAATTAAATAATAAACACACATTACATACTTAAATCATGCTTAACTTGACCTCCATGTGTACTAATTTAGCCAATAATTATATTACCACTATTTTTTTGATTGATTAATTTCATCTAAACTCGAACGTATGACATATATTGGTAGGAGATTTTCCCAAGTTCAGAGCTTATAGATATGGTTTTCTACACATTTCTCTATAATAATATCAACAATTGAATTTCAATGACACAATATTTCCAACATTGATGTAAGGACTTGCCTTATCCTTAGTAACCACCTCCAATGTTCACATATATAGGATGCCAGCGATAGGCGATGGGGACACAAAACATATTGACCTCACGGTTTTAGGAGAATTTCTTCGGAGGATTACAAGTCCACCAGGAGCTCGTTTGTACATCAAGGTCCGCTGTGAGGATCTCCTGTCCAAATGCCGGTTGGCCCATTGTGGGTTCACTGTCCGTAAAACGTACTAGACGGCTTATGCCAGTTGGCTCACCGTTGGTTCGAGGTCCAAAAGAAGGACTCGACTGCTGATGCCGGTTGGTGTAGGATCCCGCTAAAACGGTACGGTTGCATGCATCACCATTCTTGCAAACCGATGACGGTTGAATTACTGAGATGAGGCGTGTTATATGTTGCGCAGAGGTCCAGGTTTGATACCTCGCAAACACGCCACCAGGGAATAATCGTTTATGTGTGATGATGTAGTTACTGAGCTGCATGCCGTCTACCATTGCAATCGACACATTTGTTACGGCTTAGCTGTAGTGTATAGGATCCAAAGAGGTGTTCCAGTACTTCGCTGTCTATTTCCAGAGTTGTGTAATCCTGCATGGCGAAAGAGGCGAAGTCACCGCTGCTTCGATGACCGCCACTGCTCGATGAATTTATCAATAAAAATATGGTTCCACCGCCGCTCGATTGGTATGGAGTTGTAATATCCGAGCATGGATACGAGTTTCACTTGAGCAGATGTGTTCGTATAAGGGTATGAAATAATCCGGTTCCTTCCTGTAGGGCATAGGGCTACCGCTACGGAATATCAGTGGATACCAGTTTCCAAATGTATGTCGAAATGCATTCTTTGGGATCGGGCTTCGATCAAGTAAACACGAAAATTACGAGACTTTCTCTGCAGAGATCAAAATGGAGTCTGACTTACTTTTTGAATTAAGGCCCCTTCCCTTTTTGTGAAGGGCGGAACAAATGGGAGGCGAAATTTTCTCGCCCGTTCATTTGTTGCAGCATTTTGTGTGAGAAACGGATGGGACTCATTCCCAAACTATTCATTGGTTCTTGGGATGACGCTCATTTTGTATGCGTACGTATAATTCCCGAAGTCCTGCGGGTTTCCAACTGACAGGAGGTTTCGTCTGAAACCCAGAGTGACTTGACATAATTTTCACGAGGTTTGTCGTTTCAATTCTGACATTCATTCCGGCACCTCGTTGTTTAATTTCATGACCTCCTTTTCGGGTTATTCATTGCTTTGGCGCCGAACTATCACTTTTTATATGTTGTAAAGGCGTCGGAATGAAAACGAAGACATCTTTTGATAAAATCAACAAGTTTTATTCTTAAACTGTACAAATCATATAATAAACCCCATTAACGTAATTTACAATAATAAATCAGAATGTGCCTGGTCTACCCTTCCTACCATCGTCTGCATCCCCACACACGCTACGCTATACGTACCAACTTGTACCATCTCCCACCATCTCCTCCTGTCTCCTGCTTCGCACTTCGCTTTTTTATAACCCGGTTGCCAGCACCCTCTACCGTCCGCAATCTGCGCGGCTGCTATTTCAAATTAGACTCTTCTTTCCCCGGGGAAGAAACTGATTGAAAAGTAAAAGTCGAGAATAGAAATTGTTAATCCTTACAATGTGAGGAGGAGGTCTCGTGATAGCAATTAAACTCTACACCGTACACTTTGACTTACATTGAGTTATTACTCCCTCACCCCCCTGATTTATGGTTCGAGCCCGGTGAGAATAAACAGTGTTTGCACATCGTGTAAATAGTGTTAAGCTTCATAACATAATTCATACATATACCTATACATGTACACATACCTACACATACCCATACACATACCTATACTTATTGCTATACATACATACATATATATACATATATACTCGTATACATACATGTTAAACATACCCATACATAACTATACATATTACTATACATGCATATATATATATATATATATATATACATATATATACATATACCTACATACCTACGTTAATACCTACATTGCTACATTGGTCGTTAAATGGAATACCTACATTCTTGAAAAAAAAATGTTGATAATTTTTCTGAATATCGAACACCTTTTCAGATGTAAGCGTTAAAGTGCCACACATTTTATAATTCTATATCAAATGGGATAATGTATGGAGTTATATTTCAGTGCGTGACAAAACGATTTAATTGTTTAATTTTTTTTCCAGTTGACAGCGAAATAATATAAAATTGTATCTCTTTATTGGTTTTGGGATGCGAAGCGATTAAAATTTTTGAAGGAGGAAAAATAAAATCAATGTTTTTTATATTTTCGTCAATCTGGAAGCTTAGATGAATCGAATGACAACGAAATAAAGAATCTAGCTATAATGAAAGTGCCTATTAATTTTAATATGTCACTCAATTTTGGCAGAATGCATATTATTTTGTTGAAAATCTAAAGGAAATCTAAATATTAATATTGCTTGTTAAGAAAATTCCACTAAAATATCGAATGTAATTCTAGAAAAAATAATGTATAAAAATATACTACATTCTCGTTGTACAAAATTACCTGAAAAATCAAACATCCTGGCCCGGTTTGTAAACCAATGTATAAAAATGTGAAGTCAGACATTCGACAAAATGAAAGCTTTGAAATGGTAATGGTAGCAAAAGTTAATACCCGTACCAATTTTTATCGTATTGCGGTAATAATTTAAACGTTTTCGGAAATATATGAATTTAAAAAGTCTTTACCTAGCATATTACAGAAATCTTATTATATTCCCTGGTCGTGATTGATATAATAATATATATCTATATAAATAAAATTGACACACACACACACACACATGCAGACAGCTGCATGTATGTGTGTTGAAGGAGTGTTGAAGGCCCAGATCATTCGGCTGGCCCTAAGGCTTACAGCAGGAATTTGAATGGCCGGGAAGGAGATCAGCCGAAACCGACCTCCACGGTTAGCGTCACTGCGTGGTCTGCATTATTTAAAATCACACACACACACACATACACACACAAAGAGGTTTACATAGATATAATGAAGTTACATACAGTTTAACAAGTAATTATATTACAGTGAAAAGGAAGAAGTGCCAACTGAAAATTAAGTTGTACTTACTATTTAAATTTTTACATATATCTATATATTTTTTTTAACTTAAGGTTAAAACCAAAGAGGCCAAAAGGAAACCGAGCAACCGCGGGAAACACACATAAATACAAAGACACACATAAATATGTGGATGTCAAAATGTATTCTAGTTAGCGTTGCCAGATTTATTTAGGTAACAGTTTTGAGGCGTACTCTAGAGATGCAGCTTGATGTATAATAAACCATAAAACCAAACACATTAAACATATTGTGTTAATATATGCTAAATATATTATCTTTAATATATTGCGTTAAATGTATTGTGTATGAAATTCATATTGCATTCATTTTAGCTTATAAAAGTGATTAAGGGGTTGGTTGTAGTTAATTTGCCCCATCCTGCAATTATTTGGATAAAAATATATGCTAAACTTCAATGGGGCATTTTGTACATCCACCAACCAGTTGCATATAAAACCCTTAAAGAACAAAATTTATTTTTTCGGTGAAAGTTTTTGTAATAGATAACAACGGAAGTTTGGATTATCTAATGTTCACTTCAGATTACGCTCCCTTTTAGATAACAACAGCCATATACACAATTCGGGCTTTTTATGCGCTTGTCCGTATGGAATAGCCAAAAGCTTCAACGGCAGCAAGGAAACTTGCTAGGTGCCACAATTTTGAGACTATCTCTTAAGAGATTGACAAATTTTGTTTTACGGCACAGCTGGCTTCAAAAGTCATAAGGTCCATGCCGCTATAGTCTGAGTTTAATTTCAGAATACAATTTTTAGTATAATTTCCTACCTACTATTCTTTTTTTTTGCTATATAAACATTCTATATGAACTGTCCATTCTATGTGGAAGTCCATGCCGCTCTAGCTTAAATTTAATTTTAGAGTATAATTTTTAGTATAATTTCATATTTACTCGTTTGTTTTTTGCTATATTAGAAACATTCTATATGAACTGTAGAATAATGAATTAAGAGAGTTACCATTTAATCGTAAATCTTGAAATTTCAAATATTTACTTCTTGGAAAATGGCTATTCAATTCAGTTAGTTTAACTGTGCTCTCACTGTTTTATTCCTGTTATCAAATATATGGATTTTTTATGTGTTTTCACAAAAATTATGAAACGTGACTGAAAAGCCCTTTTATAATAAGAAAAGATTTAGAAAATATCACGTTTTGGGTTTTTCTCAAGCAACACATCGTTTTTTCTGTAACGTACTTAAAGGGGACGAAGATGGTTCTCTTAAACACTGTTAAAAGAATTTTTCAGAAAAAAAAAATCTTTAAACGAATTTAGTTCCTTTTTAAGAATATTACGTATTGAAAGTTCTCACTGAGGAAAAGTTCATAATAGTCTGTAAAAGAGGAGTTAAAAGAGAAACATTGAGTTTGGAATGAATTGTAAGCAGTTCGCGAGATAATATGAAATATCAGGAGTCACCACTCTTCTTTCTCATGCATGTACGTTCCATGTATTAGTTGTCATATACCACCGAGCTTGCAAAATGGCTAGTGAACATTCAATGTGAAACACAATTTAAAATAGTTCTGAATATTAAAAACCGTTACAAACTGAAGCATAAAAATGGGCGCACATTTTACAGTTCTGTTAACACGAAAATGATGATTTGTAAAACAATATTTCATTTACGGTTGCTGCATGTTATTCTATTTTCAACGTTTCAGACATTTTGATTTAAAAATCAAATATCAATAAAAGTATTTTTATTCATTTGATTAAAAGAATAATCAGCAGACGATGTCAGTATTTGAAATGTAACTCTGCTATTACGGTTACGATTAGAATCAATATCTGTATAAAAATTGAATTATAAAAATATAATAAAAATCGTCTGCTTTATCTATAAATTAAAATATACCAATGACGATAGATTGTACAGTAATAGAGTTAATAATGACAATTTAGGTAATTTTTTACAATTTATATATTACTAGCAGCATACCCTTTCTTCGTACGGAATATATATATAAAGAAATTTATAATTCGCAATCATGTGCAAATTCTGTTAAGATATTAAATTTATTGCTGCTGAAGAGAAGTTTAAGAATATCTGTTATCACTATGCAAAATTATCTTCACGGACAGATCTGAAGAATAAAACATCCTGGCCCCTTTAGTAAGTAAATTTATAAAGAAAAGGAATTGAATCAATATATGCAATCCCGTACTACTTATATTGCCGCAGGACGAGTCGACAGGTGTAACTTAGGACCTGAACAGGGTCAAAATTACAAATTATTTGTAATTTTGACCCTGTTCAGGAATCGAGAACGAGTCGCCAGGCATAACTTAGGACCTGAACAGGATCAAAATTATAAATTATTTGTAATTTTGACCCTATCCAGGTCCTAAGTTATGCCTGGCGACTTGTCCTCGATTCCTTGTAGGTTAAGCCTTTGCATAGCTACATATTTTGCCCATTATTTTGTTGATTCATAATTTTTATAATTTAAAAAAAAAATCTTATATCTTTAAACTGTTTTTTGAAATATTTGCCTTTGAACTTTGTATAAATTATAATCTAACTCATAATCCACCATTTTGTGTAATTGTCAATTTCATGATATGCAGATTTTCCTTGACGGTATATGTATTGTATTTAAGTACGGTGGCATGGTTGTCTGATTGCATTGCCACTGAGGGTGGACATGTAAGATGTTCGAAAGAGCTATGGTTTTGTTTTTACATCTGTAGGATGATTTTAAAATAAAATGATTTTTAGATCAGTATGATTTGTCATTTATTAGTAAAGAGTATTTGAAATCGTGACGTGTCGCCACTCTTTGTAAATAAATTACACTTACAAGTCTCAGGGGTTCCACAAGGTGGTTGCAGTAGCAGTATGTTAGCTAATTTATATCTTTATCATTGTGAACAGTCTTTTACTTCAATAGATTATAAAATTTACAGACATGTTAATGATCCGATTTGTTTAGTATATACTAAAAATTATGTCATAGATATAGATTTCTATCCAGACAATTTGGAATTAATTCCCAATATGTGAAGCTACTATTAGTAATATTATTAATTTCTTGGATTTAAATCTAATTATTGAACCTACTAATGGAATAGCTACTAATTTATATGATAAAAAAGATTATTTTACTTTCAACATTAATAAAATATTACCATTTAATTCCTGCAACTCGATTCAAATGTTTAGAAATATTATTCTTAATCAACTTTTTAGAATTTATAGCTTATCAGATAAAAAATTTCATGCTAAGCATATAAATAATCTAAAAATTACCAGCAATTTATATAAATATCCAACATATTTAGTAAATGGTATTGTTAAAAAGTTTGGATTAGCTGAATATTCATGAATTCTCTTCTTTGTATCTTATATTAGCCAGTCATCAACATTCTCTTGATTTAACATTACGTTGTATTTACATCCCCTTAAATATTAGCCTCACTGTTTTCGATTATACGCCCCATTATTTTGTAGCCCTTTTGTAGCTCTTACTGTAGAATATCATCATTTATGGACTTTTCTTATTATTGTTATTTGTTACACACGATTGGCAACAGTGGATCTCTACTTTTAATCTTTGCGATTGGCAACACTGGTCTCTTCATTTTGGGCTCCAATGGTTAGCACACTTGCAGTTTTTTATTGCAGGTTTTCTTGTTTTCTTTATTATTTTTCTATCTTTATGTTAGTCCAAGTTTTTAGAGTTCATAGATATAATCTATCTCTAAAATCAGAAACATACATTTTGTGTTCATTTTGGTTAAATACTTGGAAGAGTTTTTTCAAAATGAACAGTTCATTTATTTAGGCCTATCGCTTATCCACGTGTATAGCTTTAATGCTTGGATTTTATTCGTTTTTCAATTATCGATTCCATTCCATTGATATTTGTTGATTATCTTTAGCTTGATGACTAGCAATTTGCATTTTTTCCCCCATTTGATCGATGATTCTCTATTTAATACTTCTTTTTATTATGTAGGCATTTTTTAAAGTTAAGATTTTTGAGTTCCAACTTCTCTCTATTCTATCATTGGATTTTCAAACTATTATATATATATATATATATATATATAAATTTTATTTAAGACGTGATACTGCTCATGGCGTGAACTATGAATTAATGTTTTCATATATAAAGAATCTCTGTAAATTTGTCATGAAAAAGGTTTGATTTGATATCTGATGAACAATTGATTACAAAATCGCAAAAGACTAAAAAGTATAAAATAAGTTATATATATATATATAAAGCTTTTTACATTGCATGGTTTTAGTAGAATGCACTAAGAAGTAAAACTTAATTTTTAGCTATCACAACATTGTTGGTCATGTGTGAATCAACATGTTATATCGTGGCTTCCAATTGTATTTGGACATTGTATTTGGACATTAACATACTTTTAAGGAAGAATAGAAGTGATAACATAAACAACGACATTGATAAAAATGATTACATTCAATTTATTTAAATTTCTCTTTGACAATTTTGATTTAAAAATCCGTCAGCATATTTAATATATACACAAGTAATAAATATATGTATATATAAACATACTGAAAATTGCCTAAATCAATTTCATTTCAAAGGATTTTCAACAGTACTCTTTTCTAAAGAATGTACTTTTCTAACCGATGCAATTATTTTATAGGCAGCCCACGATTTTATTTTTATTCACGTATGACCAAGATTGTTGTGATAGCTAAAAAATTTTTTTTTGTGCATTTTATAAAAACTGTGTAACCCAAAAAGTTTCTTTATTTATATTTTATTATATTTACACCTGACCGGGTTTTTGATGTTCAGAAAAGTTATCAACACCTTTTATTAAATGTGTAGGTATAACGTTTAATGGCCACTAGCCATTTCAAACACGCGAAGCGCGAGTTCAAGTTTCGTTCAAAAATCGAATTCGAGTGTTTGAAATTGTTACTTTACTCGATCTTCGACTATGCATATAGAGTATTGAAGGAAAATGAATATTTTTTTCTAAAATATTTTGAAATTTGCGTGACATACATAATAGTACCTTGGAATTTGACCCAAAAATGGCGGACCCAGTGCCTCCTTCTCGCCATTGACGAAATGTAGGCGGAAGCTTCCACTTTAGAAAAAAACCTATAATCACGTGACCCTGTGACGTCAAGACAGAACTGAACGAGGGCCTACAGAGCAGGCAGCAGCAGCGCTCAATCTGATCAAAGCATCAGAAGATATCGCAGCAAAGGCGAGAGAGCTAGCTCTAAGCACGAGCTTGTGGATTTGACAGCAATAGAAGTAGTTTTAGTAACTCGCTATGATTAATCGTATTCAGAAATAGTGGAGTGGAGTGGATTTGTTGCTGAAAATACATTTATGCGATTAATCATTAGTTTAGTGGTTTATGGATATGATACTTAGAATGAGACTGTGGATAATTTGAGTTGCATTCATAAAACTTTTACCTTAGCTTATAATTTATTTGAAAACTGATGATAGAAATACGATGTTGTGGTGTTAAGTCATTTGATTGAAACATTTTGGAATTTTAAATGAACAGCGTAAGTCGGACGTATATATGTGAAAATTTCTAGCATCTAAATATTACACAATCAGTGGTATAATTTAGCTAATTATTCTTGCTAATTATCTGGAAATAAATACACATGGGGAGGAAATTGACAGGGTAATTTTTTTTTGTTAAAAATAAATTTTAAAAAGTGGTGGTTGTGAATAAGAAAATTATTGGAAGATTTGAAATTTTCCGTTTCACATTATGTTTTGATTTATAGATGGCGGTTTTATTCGGATGAATTCTTTTCAAATAAATGCACTATGAATAAATATAATTTTATAATAAATATTTTTTGACAAATGATGCATTTTGTAGCAGAGACTATAAGAAAGATGAAATTTAGAAGAGAGTACATTTTATGATGCCGTGTTGCGGATATGTTCAATTTCTAACCAATAATATGTTATTAGTTAACAACAAATTTGTTATCAATTATATTTGCTTCGATCAAAATGGCATCATGGAATTGATTAAATTGCAGAAGATATGTAAATTGAGGAAATGATATACATAAGAATAGGTGTATGCTATTTTGGGCTGTAACGATAGAGATCTGGCTATGTGTACAAAATAGTTTCATAATAGAGAGTACAGCACAATATAAATACAGAATAACTCATTTCGCATTGCACAAGTTCCTTCTCTTCTAATTTTTGAGCTGTTAAATTACCTTAATTCTTAGTTTTTGTATAATATTTGCGATATCTAGTGCATTAATTTTGATGAAAGGATTTGGTTTATTTAATGTGAAAATATAATATATCAAATTATTTGTAATTATTTCCAAATAATTTTAACATAGCATATAAAGATAGGAGAATATGAATGTTTAACTTAAACATATTAATCAAAATCAAACTAGGTTTTGATCTGAATGTTGATAAATACTTTAAATACAATAAAAAGTGAAAATATACTGAACGATATCTAAAATGATTAATATGCGCTTATAAACATTAATTTGTCTTTGAAATAATGCAATAATGTCAGTAAAATATCAATACATCATGTGTAATCAAAAGAGTATGCTGTTTACAATTAATTGAGTATATTTTTAGCACCCAAGTCTATTTAATGATATAATAAAGTAGAATGAAAAGAAAAATTTTGAAATTTTGAAAAAAAAATTAATGAAAAAACATAATTGTTTTTGAAGAAACATAGTTTTAATTAATTAATACTTTAAGATAAGATCTTTCAGGAAAAGAAAATTCCTGAACTATTAATACTTTGTTATCGACATTGAAAACAATTTATATTCGTGTTAAATTAAGAATGTTGACAGATGATCTGAACATTGATTGGTTCGTTTAAATACCAGATTCTTAAAATATCAAAGGTGAAAATAGTTTTTAAATTATTGAAGTTAGTATATATTTGTACATCGTTTGTCGACGAAATAGTTGTGTACAATTCTAACTTTTGACAACATAGTAATAAGATCGAAAATTTATGGAAGAAATATTTTTATAAATGTTTTCATGCATTTATCGTCTGCAAGAGAAAAAAAATCCATGGAGCTTTTTTTCTAATCTGTGTTTCGAAACTAAGAAATATTGCAGGGCAAATGCAGAATCGGATTAAATAAAAGATTAAAATGGTTTACTCAAGACATTCTGACAGCTTGATGGAGAGAAAAAGTTATATCTAGAAATAGAATGAATGAAATAGTATATAAAATATTATTATATTTTCAATTTGAATGCTATCACTTTGAAACTTATGTTGAAGAAAATTGCTCATGAAATGGTCTTGGTTAAAATTTGTGGTGGCTGTAAAATATATATCTCGCAATGCTAAAATCTAATTTTATTTAAAACATTAAATGTGAGTTTAAGACGAGTAATTTGGATGAAATATTATGAAGATCAGTGAACTCTTTGCTGGACATGAAAACAAATGGAATAAGATGTTTCAAAAGTTGGATCTATCAAAGGTAAGAAAAATATGCTCTTTTAGGTGTATTTTAAAAATGCAATAACCGATTGGAAAGGAAAAATAATTGTTTACTCTTAAATTTTATACTATTTAGCTAACATATATAACTAATATTTAAGCATAAACGGGAAACTAATTCCCTTAAAAATTAAGTTGCAATATTTTTTTAATAATTTTAATTTATTTAATAATGTATTGTTCGTAGGATATTAGCGGTTTTGTGAAATAAAACAGATAGTTTTTGTACTGTTGCCGATATAAGTGTGCAAAGATTCACATCTCTTAGTCACCGGCAGGGGAGAGTCTGGAAAGGCATTTCAAAAGATCTCTATTTTCTTCTGCATACAGGGAAATCGAAAATCGCGTTTCGTTAGGTTCTGTCCTCTAGTCAATACTGTAAGTCTGCAAATATTCAGTTTTCTACCTCAGCGGGGTGGCTTTTGGAGAATCTGCAACAACAAAGACTCGTTAGACAATTAAAGATTATACTATATTTTATTTGGTTTCCAAATTTTGTACTTTGGATTAACTTCCTGGTTATAACAATACACATTGTTTAAATGTTTCTAATTTTGAGTCTTTCAAATAGCATTGAGTTGTAGGGCAATTTTAATAATTCATTATAATGCCAGAGTACTGCTGTCTTTAGCTAAAGGATCTTGATTACATTGAAGTTCCTTTGGAGAAGATTAAAAATAGATAAAACTGTTTCTAAAGGTTTTACTGCTCCTATAGGCTTGTTTAGAAAAGGTGCAAATTAAGTGTGTATTTTGTTATGAGGCGTGTAGATAAAGTATTCGTTGTTAATGTTGCTAGTAATGCTGTTGCTAGTAGTTTGCGGTAATGTTGCTAGTAGCGTTTCCGCAAGCTAAATAAGAAAGATCAATCATGCATAAAGCATTGATTATGAAACACTTTCCAACTTCAGTGCAATTTTATTTAAACATGTCTAAAATGCGATACATTCCTCTGTAATATTTTTAAAATTATCACAATACTACATTAATTTATTATATTTGAAAACTTCATCGAAAAAAATGAACTTCATTGAAATGACGGCATTGAAATATAAATTGCCTGGTTTAAACATCTCTAAAATGCGATGTATTCCTCGTGTGAAATCTGAAACTTCTCTTATATATAAAATAATTAAACTCTTGGAAGGATATTTACTATATAATATATCTCTTTTTTATACCTGGAGGATATAGCAAGAGTCAGAATTTAATTGAATTTGTTTTTCTCCCTATATAAAATGATTTTTATTTAAAAAAACTACCTAACGTATTTTACTGAAATTTTTTTTATATATTTTATGAGATAAATTGAATACTTCCTAAAATTTTCGAAGCAATTTGTGAATTTTAAATTAGTTTAAATAAGTTTGAAAAATTAGGTCTCATAGGGTTCAATGTATTTCATTTCTTCAACCCGGGTTCAATTCAAAACTGATTGGGTGATATTATTCATTTATATTCCCATAGGTCCCACAGACCTTCTGAAAAAACATACTAAAATTTTATTTTGATAAAGTCATTTTTACGGCAGTTATAGTGCTAACGGACAAAATGACAGACAGAATGAACAAAGTCATAAACACTTTTCAACTATGTTGTAAAGTGTTAATAAAAATGCAATGTTTGAAATTGTAGTTAAGGCTCTTTAACTAAGAATGTCAGTGTAGCAGGCATCACATTAGGTCCAATACAGAAGGCTGGAGTTCAATCCTCGGCTCTGGCTAATTGTGTTTTTAATGTTAATGCAGGTTTTTAATACTTCTGAAGATATTTTGAACACTTTTGGGAAATATATCCTGTGTATACCTGTATATGTATGCCTGTGTGTGAGATGGGGACTCTATAACCCAAGAATGTATGCTCCTACCCCCAAAATTTTCAAGTATTATGTTTGTGCAATATTATAACTATAATTTTTAGTCATTCTTACAATTAGAACTCTAATTGTTCGAATTTTAAGATTTTTATAACATTCTTTCTTATAAAAAATAATGATAATTCCCGGAACAACGCTCGTTGTAAAGGGAAATCTAGTTGTAACGGGAAGACCTCTAGTTTGTAATGGGAATAATTTGCAGAACTAAGGATGCTAACTGAATAACAATAGCTTTTATTGACATAGATAAGTCGAATGCATCCACGGCTTCTCTAAGCTGTTACCAACTTGAAAAAGTAAACTTTTAAAATAATTTTTAATAAGCATCTTAAACAACTTGAGGAATAAAAATAAGATTTATTTTTACTTTTTCACATAGGAAAGGATTGTTTTCACGATCTCGGGATTTTGATGCCAATATATGTTTTAAGACCTCCTGAACACATTTTCGTCTATTTTTGGAGCGGTGTTTGTCTGTCTGAATGCATGGTGATCAATTTCTTTTGTATACGAGAGCGGACTCAAATATTAATGGAATTTCACGAAATTTTATATCCGGCTTTGTTATAAAAAGAAATCTAGAACTAGATAGAATTTTTTTTTAATTCCAGCGAAATCTTTGAAACGTACTTGCAATTTTGTATTTCTTTTAACATGACAGCATAGGACAAAATTTCACATAATCATGCATATAAGGATTTATTTATGGTTCAATGATCACGAGACTTTTTAGTTTTAATCATGAAAATTAGTTGCGATACGATTTTATTTTCGTCGCTAGCCTTCCTCGGGGGGGGGGGGGGGGGCAAGTTACTCGCTACCCCGGGGGCTACATTGTAAGCTATGGTATCAATCCAAGGATTTTTTCAAACCCTTTAACTTAAGCACGCTATAATTGCAATCATTTGGATCCATGGTACCGATTTTCAAAAATTCTTGTAAAATTTGAAAAAAAAGCTACTAAAAATGGATTCTGGTATGTAAAAGTCGAGTTGAGCCACATTTTAGTTAATTTTTCATCCCGATAATGATTGTGATACGAGTAGAACTAAACATAGTGAAATATGATGTTTTGTCTATAAATACTACATGTATTTAAATGTTAATATGTTGCAATCTCCCTGCAGCAAACTTAGGAACAAGGAACTTTCGGATATATAGAATTTTTTACAAAGTATAAGGATTGGCTTAGTATTTTTTTGCGTATCGTGTAATAAACCGCTTAGCACATTCTGAAATAAAACCGAGTAATAGTGAAGCCTGAGGATATGTATAAGCAATTAAACAAAAAACAAACACCTCATTTAAGGAAGAAGTAAAAATTCTTCTTATTTATAATTTGTGCTATTTATATTATTTATTGTGCATGTTTACGTTGAAATATAATAGAAAATGGCTTATAAATAAATTGCATGCAGCTCAAACTGCTGCTAATGTGATAAAACTATGAAAAATATTCGTTAAAAGCAACAAATAACACAAAATTGATAGTGTCGATCGGTTTCGAAGGCAGGAAACAACAGTATTTGCCAGTACACACAAGAAACGCATCCTTCACTCGTAAGCGCAGGGTCGGCAATGGGTGTTAGAGCATTAAATGTGACTGAAACAGGTAAAGGGAGTTGTTAACGGTGAGAGAAAAAATAGGTAAAACATCATGGATGAAGAAACAAGAAGTGAGACACTATGCTTGAACGTTAAAATACCAAAGAAAGTGAACGTCAAACAAAGAATTCAAACAATCAATTCTCTCTCTCCCTCCCTCCCTCCCCCCCTCTCTCTCTCACACACCCACATACACACATATATTAATGGTATTTCGATGTGGATGTATGTTTAACTACAAATAAGTCATTTGTAGTTATACCAATAAGAAAATATATACCAATATGAAAATTATATTTATATACCAATAAGAAAAAATAAGTAATTTTTATTAAATTTTAAAAATAGGTAGTTGAAATTTAAATTAAAATTTTAGAAGTGTATTGAAATTCAAACCACCGTATTTTATAAAGTAAAATTTTAAATAATGAAAAACTTTTAATACATAAATTAAAGTATTTAGTGTAGATTCTCAATTTTCCTCCTAACCTAGAAATGACTAATGATCACTCAATGCACACTTAATAAAAGTTCTGAATATGCAAAACCGTTTTAAATTTAATTATAAAAATGGCACACATTTCATTATTCTGTTAACATGGAACTTCCGTATGTAAAACACCATTTCATTTCCGAGTACAGTATATCGCCACATTTTCAAAGTTTTCAGACATTTGTATAAAAAAGAAAATCAACTATTAATTAAAAATATTTTGAATTGTAGTTGGATTAGAAGAATAGTCAGCAGACCATTTCGATATTGGAAGCGTAACTCTGTTACTATGGTAACAAATGGAATAGAAAACTGTATTTAAATTAAATTATAAAACAAAATAAAATTTGTCTGCTATAATTAAAGGAAAATTTAATTATAACAAGATCAATCATGCATAAAGAGTTGATCATTAAACACTTTCAAACCGTGTAATTTTAAACATCTCTAAAATGTGATACATTCAGCGTTGATTATTTTTAAATTATAACAGTATTACAGTAATATATTATACTTGAAAGCTTCAAATTTCTTCGAAAATGACAATGCTAGTTACACATAATGAACTTTATTCAAATGACATAATCGAAATATAAATCGTTTGCCTCTCTATGTAAAATCAATGAATATTTATTTCATTCATGTCACTTATATCTGAGACTGCAGAGCTAAATAATTTTGTGTGAAAAAAAATTCAGCAATTCTTATACAACTCACCTTATAATAGCTTGATTTTTTTACATTCTGCATGCTATAGTATAGTGTTAAAATTAGGCTACGTTGTAGGAATAATCAAAGTTTAGAAATCATTTAAAATATACAATGTTGTAATTGCGTTGGACCGTAATTTCGATACACAGAGAATACGCAAAAATAGAGGTTTTATGACGGATGCAATACTAAATATAAATTTTAACGATCTTTAAACATCTAAGGTAACAGCGATAAAAATGGAAGCTATATTTTATTTTGCAACGAGTCACGTGATATCATGGATAATTATTATATTCACCCATGATATATGGGTCCATATATCATCGGTGTAATTATTATTTCAATTTTTATTTTAAAAACTACCCAACATATTTTGTAGAAATTTTATTAACACTTTATGTGATCATTTGAATATTTCCTAAAATTTTCGAAGCAATTTGTGAATTTTAACTTCGCTTAAAAAATATTTGAAGCATTAAGTCCTATACGGTTTCAGTGTATTTTATATTTTCAACCCGGGTTAAATCCGAAACTTTCTGGATGATATTATTTATTTTCATTCCCAGAAATCCCCTAGTCTGCCTCAACAATATACTAGAATTTCTTTTCGATAAAGTCATTTTAAACAACAGTTATCGTGCGAACGGACGGACAGACAGACAGACAGAATGACCAAAGCCATAAACATTTAAACACTTACTATGTTGGAAAGTGTTAAAAATAGCACACCTTTCTTTTGTTCTGTTAATATGGAACTCGGGGTTTGTAAAACCATAATATCGTTTTCAATCACTGTATGTTGCACTATTTTCAAAATTCTCAGACATTTAAATTAAAAAATTAAATATTGGATTAAAATATTTTCAATTACAGTTTGATTAGAAGAATAGTCAGCAGACGGTATTTGAAGAGTAACACTGTGGTTATAAATGGCGTCAAAAATTGTATAAAAGTTGAATTATAAAATATAATAAAAAATATTCTGTTAATAATTAAAGGAAATATGTTACAAAGTATCACGATCGCTTGGTTGTACACAGAGTTAATTTAGAATAGAGTTAATAGGTATTTTTGCCTTTTGTCATGTCAAATGAGGTTAATTACACTAATATTGAAATGTTACTTCTAAAATTTTTTAACTTGTATGAGTTGAATCAATGAAAAACCGTTAGGAATAGTAATGGCAGAATTTTAGATTTGGTTATTTCAAACTATAATGATAGTATGTTAAGTATTCAGCGATCAGGTATTGATGATATTTTACTTTCAGAAGATGTTCACCATCCGTCAATCATTATTACTCTTATCAATACTAAGATACCAAGGGTAAAGGTTAATAGGGAGCTTCATTCTAATTGTATGAGTTACGATTTTTAAAATGCTGATTTTGAACTTTTGTATAAAAAGTTAAGGGATTTTAATTGGAATATTTTAAATTATTTAAAACATATTGACTATGTTGTTAGTGTGTTTTTTCTTTATCAAATATTTGATGTTTGTATTCCTAAAACTTTTGTTAGAAATAGTAACTTCCTGATTTAGTCGTGGCATTATCCGCAATATCAGACTGAAGGGCAAGTTTCGAAAAATTTATAGATAGCGCGGTTTGACCTATGACCTTCTTCAATACTCGTATAAATTCCATAGAGCTAAGATTAAGACTGATATTAATCGTGAATATAAATCTTATGTTAGATTTGTTGAATCATCTTTGAAAAGAAATCCTAAGCGTTTTTGGTCCTATACTAAGATTAAAGATGAGATTTCGTTCAATACTATGAATTTAAATAATACTATTTATTCTACCGACAAAACTATAGCTAATGCTTTTACTGAGTTTTTTTTAGTTCTAATTTTATTGTCAGTACACCATTAGATGCTGATACTTTTTCTGCCAATTATCCCATGAGTGTGATTTCTGATGTAGTTAATGTTAATCATGCAACTGCGACAGATTTTTGGATGGTATTAATAGACCAAAGGATTCTGACTCTTTGGATTTTGATGGTGTGTTCTTGTGTATATTATTAAAGCGTGTTCTGCATATTTTGTGTATCCTTTACTTATTATATTTAACTTATCCATCAGTTGTAATGTTTTTCCAGATGAATGTACGAGATCTCGAATTATTCCTATTTTCAAAAAGGATGACAAATATCGTATTGAAACTTACAGGCCCATCTCTATTATTTCTCCATTTGTTAAAGTTTTTGAATTTATTTTGCATAGCTGCATCTACAGTCAAGTTCGGTTTTTTATTTCTATTAATCAGCACGGTTTTATGAGTGGTAGGTCTACTGTTACTAATCTACTTTGCTTTATTTCGTTTATGATTGGCGCCATTAATTCGAGGTGTCAGTTGGATGCCTTTTACACTGATTTTACGAAAGCTTTCGATTCTGTTGATCACTGTATTTTGATTCATAAATTGAAGAGTATCAGGTTTTGTTCTAATTTGATTATGTTATTAAAATCCTAGTTAACTTCAAGGTTTTTATGTGTTAATTTTGGTTCTTGCTTGAGTAAGGGGTTTTCGGCTACTTTTTGGGTGCTTTCTTGGGCCCTTGTTATTTATTATTTTTATTAACGATTTTACTGATTGTTTTAAAACTTGCTTATTTTATGCTGATGATTTGAAAATTTGCTTTCCAATTTTCAATTCTAGTCCTTGTATCAATGTTCAGACTGAGTTGCATGCCCTTTTAAGATCTAAATTATTCAAAATAAATTCTTCTGATATCTATATTATAAAAAAACTGGTACTTATTGATATACCTTATCCGCTACTTTTCTTCGTGAATATGTTTAATGCTAAAAGCTTATACAGAACAGCAACAGAAGGGATTTCATTTTATTTTCATTCTTCAGGAATCTGTTCAATAACAGAATTGATTATTCTCCTGTCTTGGGTGGGATCTGGTTTCATGTTCCCCAGTATTCTACCAGGAGCATGAGTTTATTTGCTGAAAGGAATTTTAGTGTGAATATTGGTTGCGATTAATAATTTTTGTAAGCTATACAACAGCTTTCCCGTTAATCTCGATGATTTTATTCATCGGAAATTGCTTTTAAAAATCATTTGTTGTCAATATTTTATATTTTAATACATTTATTCATTTGCAAGTGCTTTTAAAAATCATTTGTTGTCAATAGTTTGCATTTTAATGTATTTTATTATATTTTAATCTGTATATTTTGTATTGTATTTTATCTTGCACGCTGTTACTGGAACTTTGTCCTCCAGCTTGCATTCTTTTATTTAAATAAATAAATAAATAAATAAATAAACTTCTTGATCGTTTTCATAAATCCATTTAATTCTTAGCAGCATTAGCACAAGATATAAATCAGAGTTTACTTTATTAATTATGACCTACGAACTTATTCTTATTAAAGCTTTTTGGATAAAACCTTTATGGATTATTTTTATTTTCCTTATATACATAATGTACAAGGAAAGTATTGTGACGGGGTCAAAAATTCGAACTCGAGTTTTCGACGGGAGAGCACGTTTCAAGCATCCCTGAACACGAATCAGATGTTTTTGAGATGATGTCTGTGTGTGTGTATATATGTGTGTGTGTGTGTGTAAAAGTATGTGTGTGTGTGTAAAGGTATGTGTGTGTGCGTAAAAGTATGTGTGTGTGTGTGTGTGTGTGTGTCAATGAGTCTGTGGAGACGATAACTGACGATCGAATGAACCGATTTGAACGAAATTTGGTACAAAAATCACAATCCGTAAACATTGGAAGCCTATTGTTTTTATATGTAATCGAATGTTCAGAACACCTTAAATTCTCGAGTGAAATTTTGAAAAAATTGTCAAAAAATCAAATCCGCTAATAAAGTTACGTAAATAGACATTTCTTATGTAATTTTTCATTAGAAAACGATTGACATAAATTTTACAACGCTAACATGAACTGTTCTTGAGGTATTGCACATTTTTCAAAAAAATTATCAAAAAGTCATATAAAATAAAAAAAATATATATATTTCCTATTGAGAAACATGTTCACTTTTCATATGTAATACTATGCGATAAATTGGGTAACATCATTCTCGTGGATCTAGCTCGTTACAATCATGAAAAAAGATACTTTGAGTAATACTTTTGTATTTGAACGCCAATAGTCATTTATCTGCTGTAAGAATAACTTATTTCTTCTTCCATAACGCTTAGCGAGATTTTGGCGACGAATTTGGTGGAATGTCGCCAACTTGGCGGCTTTTTTAAATGTTGCTAAATTAACGAAAAACTCGCCAAATGGATAAAAATGACGCTAAATCAATGACGACTCATTGATGATGACGACATGGAAAATGATGACTCATTGACGAAAATTCAATATCTTGGAAAGAATATAAATAACTAATATAAAAATAATCAATTTTTTACTGTAAAAGTAGTAAATTCATTACATTATATAAGGAAAGTCATGTGCTGCCCATATCAGATTTTTAAAAAAAAATTCATAGAATATCGTTGAGAAAATGGTTTCCATTTCCGATGGGGATTTATTTATCACTAATTGGTTTGGATTCATTATCTCATCAGCCTCAGTTTTAAATTATGCATCTCATACTATAAGGGTTGTTTCCGGTTTTTCATATTGATGGCAAGCATTCATTTAAGCCTTATCTGGTAATAAATTGAATTCTATTGTTTGTTATGGATGCTTTACTATATATCTTCAAATTTTCAAATTTTCTCTCTCTCTCTCTTTGTATATATATATATATATATTAAAAATGAAAATCCAATGATAGAATAGAAGTAGTAACTCATAATACACTAACTAACTTAGAATTTGCCTACAAAATACACAAAGAAGTAAAAATAAATTCAACCATAATGAGGACACAAACACCTTGATTTACCTGTCTATTTATCTATCTATCTCTGGGTAAAGCTTGACGACATTTTTATCGCCAATTAGGCGAGATTTTTTAAATGTTGCCAAATTGACGAAAATGTCGTCAAATCGATAAAAATGTAGCCAAATTGGTAAAAATGAAGACTAATTGATGAAAATTGAATATCCTGGAAATAACATAAAAAACGAGTATATGAATAACCCATTTCTCCGCTCGTCAGTAATGCTTAGCGAAAAATTTGGCAGGGTGTCGCAAATTTGGCGACTTTTTCAAATATTGCCAAATTGACGAAAATGTCGCCAAATTGATAAGAAAATAACGCTAATTGGGAGGCAATGTTTTGCAAATTTTTAATTCCGTCATATGAAGGTCATACCTTCAAGTATATATATAGTAGTATGTGCGCGCCTGTGTGTCTACTATACAGCCCGCCTAATACTTTCAATATCTTAATGTGGCCCTTTGCTCGAAAACTTTCAGGACCTCTGCTGTACACCATTATTTTACGGTAAGAAGTAAGGTCATTGCATTATGTAGGGAAAGCTACGTGCTACCCAGAATAGATTTTTTTAATCCTATTATTACCTACTTCAAGCTTTGAGATGAGTAATGCCTGTATAAAAGGATCTTTTCACTATTTCATGCGTATTAAAATGGTAAAAGTGTTCGACCAACCGCTCAAAACCATTACTTGTCTAAAATATTACTAGTTTCCACCGCATTAAAGTCAATCTCGTTAAAAAAATATCATATCCGCTGAATGTCAACTTCCCCATAACCACGTGTTTGAAACGTCGGTCATTTTGAGAAGAGTAACTGCGCCTAAATGCAAGGCCCGGCGTAATTTCGGGTCATTTTTCTGCTGTAAAAAGAGCCGGACGGAAGTAAAAAATAGTGCCACGTTCCCATGGTAACATGCCATAACATTGTTTCATTTTTTACGGAGTTGTATTATTTGTCGTGCAAGGTCAGATTATAGTGCTTACGGTTATGGGGAACGATAAGTGATTTCGCTGTAATTTTGTCATCATTCATTCTGTAGTGGGTATGAATTAAGGTGTGACATTAAAGTAATGAAAGAGACCAGAGACTAATAGTCGAATAATGGAGGTGGGTCAATATCTTATATAATTGAAGAAGATGTTTATTTTTCAGTATATCTGTGTATTTGTGTAAGTAGTCTATACCGGAAAATTGAAGGGTCGGATAGCGGTGAAATTTGGTACAAGGGAACTCCAGGTTCCCGGATGAAGCACCACGGCGATTTTTTTTTTATTCGAATTAGTTTGAAAGTTGGGAACATTTAAAGTCGAAAATCCTTCGAAAATACGACGTAAGTCATTTTTATACCTTTCACACGATACAAAAATCTGATGTGGGCAACACATGACTTTCCTTATATAATGCAATGAATTTACTACTTTTACAGTAAAAAAATTGTTTCTTATAGTAGATACTTATATTCTTTCCAAGATATTGAATTTTCGACAATTAGTCGTCATTTTCATTGATTTAGCGTCATTTTAATCCATTTGGCGAGATTTTCGTTAATTTGACAACAAATAAAAAAGTCGCCAAGTTGGCGACATTCCGCCAAATTCGTCGCCAAAATATCGCCAAGCTTTACTGATGGAGAAATAAGTTATTCTTATAGCAAATAAATGACTATTGGCGTTCAAATACAAAAGTATTGCCCAAAGTACCTTTCCTCATGAATGAATGGAACGAGCCATATCCATGAGAATGATGTCACCCAATTTATCGCATGGTATTACATATGAAAAGTGAACATGCTTCTCGATAGGAAATATATATTTTTTATTTTATATGACTTTTTAATATTTTTTTTAAATGTGCAATATCTCGAGAACGGTTCATGTTAGCGTTCTAAAATTTATGTTAATCGTTTTCTAATGAAAAATTACATAAGATATGTCTACTTGCGTAACTTTATTAGCGGTTTTGATTTTTTGACGATATTTTTCAATATTTCACTCGAAAATTTAGGGGGGTTCTGAACATTCGATTACGTTTAAAAACAATAGGCTTCCAGTGTTTACGGATGGTGATTTTTGTTCCAAATTTCGTTCGAACCGGTCCATTCGTTCGTCACTTATCGTCTCCACACACACACGCACACACACACACACACACACACACACACACACACACACACATCACCTCAAAAATGTTTGATTTGTGCACTAACAATTTGAATCCAATCGAATGAAAACTCGCTAAGGTAGCAATTATTATTACTTTCCTTATATACAATAATGTATAAGAAAAGTATTGTGACGGGGTCGAAAATTCGAATTCGAGTTTTCGACGGTGGAGCACGTTTCAAGCATCCCTGATCACGAATCAAATATTTTTGAGGTGATGTCTGTGTGTGTGTGTGTCAGTGAGTCTGTGGAGACGATAACTGACGAACGAATGCACCGATTCGACCGAAATTTGGTACAAAAATTATAATCCGTAAACACTGGAAGCCTATTGTTCTTATGCGCAATCGAATGTTCAGAATCCCCTTAAATTTTCGAGTGAAATTATGAAAATTTCGTTAAAAAATCAAAACCTCTAATGAAGTTACGCAAGTAGTCATTTCTCATGCAATTTTTCTTCAGAAAACGATTGACATAAATTTTAGAACGCTAACATGAACCGTTCTTGAGATATTGCACATTTTTCAAAAAAGTATCAAAAAGTCATAAAATAAAAAAAAATATTTCGTATAAAATATAATCGTGGATCTAGCTCGTTCCATTTATGAAAAAAGATAATCTGAGTATTACTTTTGTATTTGAACGCCAATAATCATTTATCTGCTGTAAGAATAACTTATTTCTCCGTCCATAACGCTTGGCGAGATTTTGGAGACAAATATGGTGGAATAACGCCTACTTGGCGGCTTTTTTAAATGTTGCTAAATTAATGAAAAACTCGCCATATGGATGAAAATGACGCGAAATAAATGAAAATGACGACTCATTTTCGAAAATTCAATATCTTGGAAAAAATATAAATATCTACTATAAAAATAATAAATTTTTTTTACTGTAAAAGTAGTAAATTCATTGCATAATATAAGGAAAGTCATGTGCTGCCCACATCAGATTTTTAAAAATTTTACTGGGGTAATGGAACTTTTTTTTTTTTTGCGACTTCATGTGTTTTCATGCTCCGTCGCTTGGTCACTATCATATACGTTTGTCTAGTTTCCCGAAATCCCACTTCTTACAAAAATTTGTTTCTTCTGGAATTGTGGATGTACTCTTATGATACAAGAATGAGTCCAAATTTCTGAATAACTAATACGTTTATTTACAAGCACAGCGCAAACAGAAACAATATGCAGGAAATAGCTCAATAACTATCTCTCACAAGGTCATCAATCCACTGTCAGGTACAGTAAAACAGTAATTAAATACTCCACTAATTTCACAAAACAGTAGCTACTATTATCAAAATGTTGAAAAATTTCACAATTCAATGTAGCTCTTATGTCAACTGCTCTCCAACTGAGCGACTACTCATTTTATTAACACTTTACAACATAGTTGAAAAGTGTTTATGACTTTGTTCATTCTGTCTGTCTGTCTGTCAATCCGTTAGCACGATAACTGCCGTAAAAATGACTTCATCAAAATGAAATATTAGTGTGTTATTCAGACGGTCTGTGGGACCTATGGGAATATAAATGAATAATATCACCCAATAAGTTTTGGACTGAACCCGGGTTGAAAAAATGAAATACATTGAAACCTATGGGACCTAATTTTTCAAAAATTTTTTAAGCGGATTTAAAATTCACAAATTGCGTCGAAAGTTTTATGAAATATTGAAATTATCCCATAAAATATATAAAAAAATTTCAGCATAATATGTTCAGTAGCTTTTTAAATAAAAATTAAAATAATAATGACACCCTTTATATGTAGGGATCACGTGACCATTAGATGAAGAGATCACGTGACCCACTTCCAAAATTAAATAAATTGCATGCATCTTGTCTCAAAATCGTTATTTTTAAAGTTCTTTTCAATTCATATTTAGTGTTTTATCCGTCCTAAAACCGCTTTAGTTTTGCTTAAATTCTGTGCATCTACATATTGAAACAACGCAAGTACTATATAGTTGAGTTTAAATGATCATCCAACTTTGATTATTTCTACAACGAAGCCTAATTTTCACTTATGGAGAATGTAAATATCAAATGATGTAGAATGAGTTGTATTGAATTGCTGCATTTCTTTAATGCAAAATTACTTAATTCATGGAGTCTGCATTATAGCTGATATGAATGCATTCACTGATCTGCATTCATTGATTTTAAGCAGAGAAGCAAACGACTATTTCCGAGGAAGTTTTAAGCATCGAGTTAAATTACTTGTACCTCCATGGTTTTAAGTTTTTAAATAAAATAAATTATTATAGTATTGTGATGAATGAAATGAATGGATAAATGTTAATGAATGAAATGCTGCTTTTATAAAGAGAGCCAGGCGTGTTATATTTCGATAACGTCATTTGAATAAATTTCATTTGTTTTCCATGAAGTTTTCAAATATAATAAATTATTATAATATTTTGATAATTTTAAAAATATTACCGAGGAATGTATCGCATGTTAGAGATGTTTAAACCAGCCAATTTATATTTCAGTGCCGCTATTTGAATGAAGTTCATTGTTTTCGATGAAGTTTTAAGTTTTCAATTATAATAAATCAATGTAGTATTGTGATAATTTTAAAAATATTACCGATGAATGTATCGCATTTTAGAGATGTTTAAATAAAATTGCATTGAAGTTGGAAAGTGTTTCGTTATCAATGCTTTATGCATGATTGATCTTTCTTGTTATAAATGTCTCTTTAAACCCCAATCGAAAGGAGTGGAAAAAGACAAACTAAAAATCTTGACTATATAGATTCCATTAATAATTCTTTTTAATAGTGAATTTTATATTTCTGATAGAGAATTTCACTTCTATGCTTTGAAATAATATCAAACCTTATAAAAAATTCCCTACATAAGTCAATCAGTACAACTATTGTTCATTTTATATTAAATGAGCTGAAATCAATGGTAAACTTCATAAAAGAGCTGGCTATAGATTTTGGTTCTTGAATTAACGGTATTCTAAGTTTCATAATTTTTTTTCTAAATTGTCATTTTATATAAGCGTAACTAGAGATGTGGATTTTTCGCGAGAGAAAATTTTCCGGAAAATTTTGAAATAATTTTTTATATTACATTTCAGCTGGAATAATATGTTCAGTGGCTTTTCAAAAGTATTTATTTTTATATTACAGCTACAGTCAAACATATATTATATAAAAGGTATAACTTTAGAAATATATAAAAAATTCTATGCATAAAAATTTCTTATATCTGTATACTGAATAACATTTTCTTATCTTTAAAATTCCAATTTTAAAGCATTGCAAAAAGGACTAAATATGCATACAAAAGGCATGAGAAATAATCAAAAATTGTTAAACCTTATCAGAATCATAAATAATTTACTGTTTATTATAGGTATAATAAGCAGATAATAAAATATAATATTTAAAAAAAATGAAAACTTATTATAATTAAAAATACATTAAATATTATATTGCGGTTTTTTTAATACCTACTGATAATTCAAGGGAAATATTCTACCATTTTCTTGAAAAATAACAAAAGTAAAAAATGAATTACTCGTTTATTATGTGTATAAAAACATATTATTTAATATATAAACATAACATTAAATATACAAATATAAAATTTATTTATTTGTATTTAATATAAAGATATAAAATTTATTTATAACAAAAATTAATTGAAAACTTCTGGTAATTAAGCACTTTTGAAATAAATTATTTTATATGATTTTAAAAATTGTTTAAAAATTACCTGTTTGTAACTGAACGAGCGAATGTCACGAGAAGGAAGAGTAGGCAATCTGCAAGATGAGTTAAGCATGTATTTAGTGCTATTAAAGAATTTCCCCTCTTTAGAACTTGCGAAAACATTTCATTTTTTAAACATTTTTATAAAGTTTGGAGAAATTAATATTGAAAGAATAGGCATTTTAAAACTTTATTTGTTTTCTTTCTGAGAATGAGAAAAATGTCACTTGTACCCCTTTGGTTGTCATGTATTATTTTTCTTTAAAATAAAGTGCATATAAACACTTGCCCTCCGCCCTCCTTCATTTTCCTTTTCAAAATTAGAAAACGCAATGATCAAAAACTTCTTATAAAGCTACTTGCTCTTCAGAAAACAGTTTGAAAAGAGTATTATATTCTACTTTCAAATTAATTAAAAATAAAAATAAAAGTGGAAAATTTTCCGGAAAAGCATAGCGGAAAAATTTTTCCATTTCCTGAATATTTTCGGTGGAAAATTTTCCAACCCATATCTCGCACTGTAATACGTGAAAAAATAATAATCATCAAAATAAATAATCATCAGTGTAACATATGAAAAAGAAGTTTATTTGTATCACTTTTCTTTCACGTGAATTTTACTTCAAATTCTTGTTTATTAAACGATTTTTAGTAAGCTTCCCAAGTGAAGTATTCGGATTTGTTTTTCTTTGGAATTTAACTAACATTCAATTATTAAATCGTTAAATCAACTAAACAAATGATACATCTTAAAACCAGATCCAAAGGTCTCTTTTATTAAACAATCATCCTACAGACGTACATCAAATACAGCCAAAGCGCTTTCGAACACCCTCATGTTCATCTTCAGTGGCGATATAATTACAAACAGATGCCAACATGCTTAAATACAATCCATCGCCGTTAAGTGAAATTTGCATACCTTAGAAACTGTCAGCCGTTCAAATTAGTGAATTATAAAACAGATATAAATTAAACAATATATACAAAGCTCAAAAATAAATATCTTAACAAACTGTTTAAAGGCATAAATATTTTAGAACAATATTATAAATTAAGGTAATTATAGAAAGGTTAGACTTTCACGGAATCGATAACGCTTTTAATGTTAGTTCCACTATTACTTCTTTAAAAAGTGAAATTCCCGAAATTCTTGAATTCTTTAAAAAGTGAAATTCCTCTTATGAGTTTGTTCATAAAATCTTTCCTGAAATTCGCCATAAGTTTTTACAACCGTTTTCTAGTCTTATTCCTATCAATGATCGTTTACCATTTAAATCAAGCTGTTCTTTCCATCCTAAAATTTTTCGTCGACTTATCAATTTTTTCCGAATTTAATTTTAAACCCGCTCATTCGGCTGTTACTACTTTGTTCAATCGTATTCGTACTGTTAAATTTAGGGATAATCTTAACTTCAAAAATCTCGCTGGGGTTATGTTGTACCCCTTCTTTCTCCGGATAATGTCTATAAATTTTATATTGGTAGTACTAAACGTACGATTGGTATCCGTTTTTCTGAACATGCAAGAGACATAAAACTGGTAAGCTAACGACTACCCTTGCTCAATTAGTTACAAAAGATAATTTCCGTCGCCTTTTTGAAAATTCTTTTCTTTTGTTTAGCTGTAATAACCCTCGTTCTATCTTACTTTACGAATCCATTTTTAACACTTTACAACAAAGTTGAAAAGTGTTTATGACTTTGTTCATTCTGTCTGTCTGTCTGTCCGTTAACACGATAACTGCCGCAAAAATGACTTAATCAAAATGAAATTTTAGTATGTTGTTCAGACGGTCTGTAGGACCTATGGGAATATAAATGAATAATATCACCCATTTAGTTTTGGATTGAATCCGGGTTGAAAAAATGAAATACATTGAGCCCTATGGGACCTAATTTTTCAAACATTTTTAAAGCGAATATAAAATTCACAAATGGCTTCGAAAATTTTAGCTAATATTCAAATTGTTCCATAAAATATATAAAAAAAATTCAGCGAAATATATTCAGTAGTTTTTAAAAAAAAAAATTAAAATAGTAATAACACCTCTTATATGAAGTGATCACGTGACCATGATATGAAAATATCACGTGACCCACTTCAAAATGATATATGGCATCCATCTTGTCTCAAAATCGTGATTTTTAAAGTTCTTTTTAATTCATATTGAGTGTTGTATCCATCCTAAAAACACTTTATTTTTGCATAAATTCTGTGCATCTATATACTGAAACAACGCAATTACAATATATTTGAGTTTAAATGCTCATCCAAATTTTATTATTTCTACAACAAAGTCTATTTTTCTTCTATGTAAAATGTAAACAGCAAAATATGTAGAATGAGTTGTGTTAGAATTCCTGTATTTTTTTAACACAAAATAATTTAGTCCATGAAGTCTGCATGGCTGATATCAATGAAATATTAATTGATTTTATAAAGAGAAGGACGATTTTTTTCGATGAAGTTTTAAGCATAGAGTTTAATTATTTGTAGCTCCATGGTCTTAAATAAAATGTTTAAATAAAATAAATTATTATAGTATTGTGATGAATGAAATGAATGGGAGAAAGTTATGAATGAAATCCTGTTTTTATAGAGAGAGCCAGGCGTGTTATTTTTTCTATGATGTCATTTGAATGAATTTCAGTTGTTTGTGATGAAGTTTTCAAATATAATAAATTATAGTAGTATTATGATAATTATAAAATTATTACCGAGGAATGTATCACATTTTAGAGATGTTTAAATCAGGCAATTTATATTTCAAAGCCCTCATTTGAATGAAGTTCATTTCTTTCGATGAAGGTTTAAGTTTTCAAATATAATAAATTAATGTAGTATTGTGATAAGTTTTAAAATATTACCGAGGAATGTATTGAATTTTAAACATGCTTAAATAAAATTGCATTGAAGTTGGAAAGTGTTTCATAATCAATGCTTTAAGCATGATTGATCTTTTTTGTTATTTATCTATATCGTTCTTCTATTTGTAATTTTGACCCTGTTCAGGTCTTAAGTTATGCTTGATGCCTCTATCTCGATTCCGTGCAATTCAAACCTTTACATAATTACCTTAATTTATAATATTGTTCTGAAATATTTAATGACTTTAAACAGTTTTTTAAGACATTTATTTTTGAGCTATGTATATATTGTATAATTTATATCTGTTTTATAATTCGCTAATTTATACGGCTGACAGTTTCTAAGATATGCAAATTTCACTTAACGGCGATGGATTGTATTTAAGCATGTTGGCGTCTGTTTGTAATTATATCGCCACTGAAGATGAACATGAGGGTGTTCGAAAGCGCTTTGGCTGTATTTGATGTACGTCTGTAGGATGATTGTTTAATAAAAGTGACCATTGGAACTGGCTTTAAATTGTGTAATTTGTTTAGTTGATTTAATGATTTGAGATTTTGACGTGTCGCCACTTCTGGTATACAATTATGAACTTTAAAAACTTCTCTTTCCGCCTTGTTTTCATCTATAACTTCATCATCATGAATATATTCGAAGTCAGATGAATTTACTTTTATAACTTCTTTTATGTTTAATATTTATAATGTCTTTATTTTTATAACTTTTCAAAGAGTAATTTATCATCCAGTTATTATTAGCTAGTCCATATCTTGATTTTAAACGTCCATATATTACAACATCAAGTAAGACTATGGCAGCAATGCCGTGGAAACATTGATAATATTAATCTCTTTTCCTTAGCAAATTGTATAATTTCAAGGAAGTCTTCTAAACCAATGACTGAAATTCCGTTCAAATGTTACATCGATCCTTTCAGAAATTAGCCACATAATTTGATTTTGGATTAACTATATTTATATATGCAATATTTACATTATAGAGCATATCCATATAATTTTAATAATAAAAATAATTCAAGAGTAATAAATAATATTATTTTTAAAGCATATGTATATACTACTTTCACAGTTGGGATTGAAAGGGAGATGTTCCTTTCAACCTTTAAACTATTGTCCCTTCCACCCTTATGTATATATGACTACTTTAAACAAGAAATTGAAGTAGTGTTCTGAATACAAGTCATAATTTAATTATGAGATAAGAAACGCATGTATTTGATGATATTAGGGTATTTTGATATGCATATGAGTGAACTCAGACGGAAATATAGTTTAATGTCTCTCAAAAAAAGAAGAAAATGGTCCTGCCTTTTGTTTTATTATAAAGTTTTAAATAATACTATTGATTGCCCCATTTTACTTTCTTGCCTGCAATTTCATATACCTGTTAATAATACTCGGAAAAAAACTTTGTTTCACAATACTACTATTAAACACAATTACCTTAAATGCTATTCTATCTATAAATTTGCTGATCTATATAATACATATTGTACTGATATTGATATATTTAATTTGACTCCTGCTGTTTTTAAGCATGTTTGAATGTGCTTGACATGCATACGATTTAGTATTCTTGTATCTGATGTTTTGTTCTTTTTATTTTTGTGTGGCGATTGTAACGGGATTTCATCTGTAGTTGCCACGTAAATTGAATAAAATAAAAAATAAAAAATAAATTAAATAAATAATTGTAGGGAGATGTTCCTTTCAACCTTCAATCTATTGTCCTTTTCACCCTTATGGATATGTTGCTACTTTAAAGCGGAAATTAAAGTAGTGTTCTGAATACAGGTCAGAATTTAATTAGGAGATAAGAAACGCGTGTATTTACAGCGCTTTAATGTATAAATTAAACTTAAGTGTAAAAAATCTTACAATTTGCTGACTAACGCTTTTTTGCGCTGCACATTAAAACTAAACAATGCTGACTATAACTGAGACAATGACTAAAAGGTAATAACTGACGCAATTTGTTGAGCATTAGTTGAATAATATAATGGTTTATTCTATATAAATAAAATTGAAAATCTGGTCTATATGTATGTTTTTAGTTTGCGTGTTTGCCTCATCATCAAGTAAGGACGGCTGCATCAAATTTCATGAAATTTTGTGAGTAGCCGTGGAATAGCCGCACTTAAAATTTAGTCCATGTTTCGAGTTTTTAGGACCAGAGGTTCTCCAGATATTAATACAAAACCTACAATTAAACCTTTCATAGACAGCATTATGCAGACGATATTTTTTAAATGCGTTTGAAAAATATAATTTTTTTTAAAAATTTATTTGAAGAAAATGGTATGTTGCCTAGCAATGCATTTAAATCCAATGTCTTTATACAGCAGACGTTTTTAATTTCCTTATATACAATAATGTATAAGGAAAGTATTGTGACGAGGTCGAAAATTCGAATTCGAGTTTTCGACGGGAGAGCACGTTTCAAGCATCCCTGATCACGAATCGAACATTTGTGAAGTGATGCCTGTGTGTGTGTGTGTCAGTGAGCCTGTGGAGACAATAACTGACGAACGAATGGTCCGATTCGAACGAAATTTGATACAAAAATTACAATCTGTAAGCACTGGAGGCCAATTGTTTTTATACGCAATCGAACGTTCAGAACCCCCCTAAATTTTCGAGTGAAATTTTGAAAAATCGTCAAAAAATCAAAACCTCTATTAAAGCTACGCAAATAGGCATTTCTTATGTAATTTTCCATTAGAAAACGATTGGCATAAATTTTAGAACGCTAACATGAACCGTTCTCGAGATATTGCACATTTTTCAAAAAAATTATCAAAAAATCATATAAAAAAAAAAAAATTCCTATTGAGAAACATGTTTACTTTTCATATGTAATACCATGCGATAAATTGGGTGACATCATTCTCGTGGAACTAGATCGTTCCATTCATAAAAAAAGATTCTTTGAGTAACACTTTTGTATTTGAACGCCAATAGTCATTTATCTGCTGTAAGAATAATGTATTTCTCCGCCATAACGCTTGGCGAGATTTTGGCGACAAATTTAGTGGAATGTCGCCAAATTGGAGACTTCTTAAATGTTGCTAAATTAACGAAAAATTCGCCAAATGGATAAAAATGACGCTAAATCAATGAAAATGACGGCTCAATGGCGAAAATTCAATATCTTGTGAAGGATATAAATATCTACTATAAAGGAATATATATTTTTTTTACTGTAAAAGTAGCAAATGCATTGCATTATATAAGGAAAGTCATGTGCTGCCCACATCAGATTTTTTATTAAATATTTTCGGAATTAAATAGTGGAAAATGTATGTAAAAATAAATAAATTTTATTCTGATTGCGGTTTTGATTGAATTATATGATTTAGGACTTTAGTGTTTAAAGATTGCGGGAATTATTGATATTTTCAATTTCTTGTGTCTTCTGCTTGTTCTAATGTTGGTAAATATTTTTCAAACTCATATATTGTGCTTAGTCAATTGTTGAAACAGAATAAAAGTGTAACGGGTATATCTTCTCATACAATTTTAGTGCTTTCATTTTGGCATATATTAATGTAATTTCAATTATTTTTGTAAATGTGTTCAAAAACTGGACCAGGACGGTTTATTCTTTAGATCTGCCTCTGAAACTAATTTTGTACATCGAGAACGGAGATTCTTATACTTCTTTTTAGGAGAAATAAATATTTTTATCGAATGTTTTGGATAACAATGGCATTACTACAGGAATTTGCACATTACTGCGATTGTTCCTTTATGTATTCCGTACGAAGAACGGGTATGCTGCTAACTTAAGAAATAAATGCTAGGTTGTTTTTATCCCCTTTCTTCCTTATATGCACATACATGCTTGTATGCATAGATACATACATATAAATTAAGAATTCAGGTGTTATGAATTTACTTATAAACGAACATGAACTGGAAAAACATATATGTTCATATTCATTAACATCAAATTAAATACAGAATATAAACTTCCTAAACTGAAATTAATTTTTAGAATCCTGCTCATAATGCAGGAAACAGGCACCGCTGGTTCGATTCTGCTAGTATTAATGTTCAACAGCAGTAACTATGATAACATGGAAATATGTGTACCGCAAAATATCAGCATCAGTGCCATTTGTCTGGTTTGTACGATTAATACAGACATTGTTATATTGCAAATTCTTCCAGTGCAATCAACGGTTCTCTGATAAAGTAAAATACAGAGATATCGTTTCTGTTACATTACTGAGAATATAATCATAATTTTTCTGCTGCTCGGATGAGAAATATTTTCGGACGATGAAAAAAAAAGCTGCTCTGGTTTAACATTATCTTTCTGTATTTTTTATATTTTAAAGTTAAATTTTTCTTTATTGCATTATTTATTTGTTGTTACTTTCAGACATTTTTGCAGCATAATTAAATTTTATTCTGACTCGTATATCTTAACAAAAAGAATGAAAATATTTAATCATCTGTTGTATGCATAAAAAATGTTACAGTAAAATAAATAAAAAAATCGGTCCAATGGAACCGAATTGATTTTGAGTGAACAACATTTTGTAAAATAAAACTCCAGTAAAGTTCAATAAGTTTATCAGCTTTTTTCAGACGCATTTGTTTCGTTACATCCTTTCAAGGCGCTTCAAATTACTTCCTAACTGTTTATAACTAACTAGCACTTCTCAGTTTTCGTTCTGATTTCATTTGCATACTCGATCATAAAACTTCACGTCAAAATATCAAATTATTTTATTAACTTGCGTATTGGTATACAGGGTGTCCCAAAAAGATTGAAACGCACTTTAATTCCATACCTGTTGGAGATAAGTGGGCAATGTAAATTGCAAAAATGTTGAAAGTAAGGTAGGAAATAAGACTACGTTAAAGAAATAGTCCTCTCATTCATTTTCAAAAAGTTACACTTTTCAAATTTTTATACGACACCCTTAGACAAATTGGATCAATCAGAATTTTTTTATTTTTAATACAATAAGATCATTAAAAGAAATCACATATCTGTATCTTCAAAATCAACTGAATTGTTATAAAGGAGAAAAGCTGACTTATGCCACTCTTCCGTACCATGTGAAAGGATGTTTAATCAGTGAAAATAGGGCTCATAAACAAATTGACGATGGAAATTGTTTAGATCAAAAATACATTAATATGTGATAATATTTTTTATCACAAATGCATCTCAATAAAGTATTACACAGACAGAGATCATATGAAGCAGTGGTACTCACTACGCGGTTGGGTATCCTATGTATTATCATCCAGTTTTATCTTTTTTGTGATATGTTACAGATTTACATTTCTAATTTGATATATGGTCCCCATTCACAATGTTCAATTTTCAATTAAATATAACTCGCTCAATTTTAAAGACACATATATGTGGGTTTTTTTAATGATCTTGTTGCATTAAAAATAAAAAAATTCTGATTAACTAAATTTGTCTAAAGGGGTCGTATAAAAATTTAAAAGTGTAACTTTTTGGAAATGAATGGGAGGACTATTTCATTAACGTAGTCTTAATTCCTACCTTACTTTCAACATTTTTGCAATTTGCATTGCCCACTTATCTCCAACAGGTAAAGAATTAAAGCGCGTTTCAATCTTTTTGGGATACCCTGTATATAAATATAGTTTATATAATATATCTGACGAGATTTTACATTCAAGTTAATCTATAAACTTGTCTAGCGGAATATAAATACGTACTTAAATGCGTATATTCTCTCACAAATCATTAAACAACTTTAGATGTCCTCCAAGTTCATTTAACCTCCCAATTTTTTAAAATAAAAAAATCTGATGTGGACAGCACATGACTTTCCTTATATAAGGCAATGGATTTACTACTTTTACAGTAAAAAAATTGGCTATTTTTATAGTAGTTATTTATATTCTGTCCAAGATATTGAATTTTCGTCAATGAGTCATTTTTCATGTCATCATCAATGAGTCGTCATTGATTCAGCGTCATTTTCATCCATTTGGCGAGTTTTTCGTTAATTTAACAACATTTAAAAATGTCGCCAAATTGGCGACATTCCACCAAATTTGTCGCCAAAATCTCCCAAGCGTTATGGACGAAGAAATAAGTTATTCTTATAGCAGATAAATAACTATTGACGTTAAAATACAAAAGTATTATTCAAAGTATCTTTTTTCATGAATGGAACGAGCTACGAGAATGATGTCACCTAATTTATCGCATGGTATTACATATGAAAAGTGAACATGTTTCTCAATAGGAAATATATATTCTTTTATTTTATGACTTTTTGATAAGTTTTTTGATAAATGTGCAATATCTCGAGAACGGTTCATGTTAGTGTTCTAAAATTAATGTCAATCGTTTTCTAATGAAAAATTACATAAAAAATGCCTATTTGCGTAACTGTATTAGCGGCTTTGATTTTTTGACGATTTTTCCAAAATTTCACTCGAAAATTTAGGGAGGTTCTGAACATTCGATTGCGTATAAAAACAAAAGGCTTCCAATGTTTACGGATTGTGATTTTTGTACCAAATTTCGTTCGAATTGGTCCATTCTCAGTTATCGTCTCCACAGACTCACTGACACACACCCAGACATTATCTCAAACATATTCGATTCGTGATCTGGGATGCTTGAAATGTGCTCTCCCGTCGAAAATTCGAATTTTCGACCCCGTCACAATACTTTCCTCATACATTATGTATATAAGGAAAGTAACAAAGTAGTAGCGGTTGTTTGACAAATTTCTCGTTCCTCGAGTTTCTCTACTTCGTACCGCAAAATCGATATAAAAATAAAAAATTGGGTACATTTGTAGAAAAATATTAAGTTAATACGGTGAATTAAGCCTTTTGCTGATATAATTTTTATTGGGCATTAAATAGCTCGCAAATCGAGCTCTGCGCGTTACGTCGGTTTGCAAAGCGTAGCGAGCAGGGGACAGAGCCACCTAGTTTTAAAATTAAATATACTTTTGGAAACTAAATTTCCTAATACATGTTTTTGTCGCTTGCTATTTATGTCCATATTTTATAGTTTGAAGATATTTCGAGCGAAAGTAAGGAAATGGAAAAGGTTCGGATATATTATCGTCCAAAATGTTTACATTTCTTGTAACTCTCCGATTTCCACCACATATACCCCGCGCATAGACATCAAAATAAGTTTTTTATAATATATACGAGAAATTTTGGAATGTATATAAGAAAAAACAATAGGGGAATAAACCCTTTTTTAAGGTTTTTGTCACTTTCTATACCCCTAAATAATTTTAAAGGGGGCCTTGTATTTTGCTTATATAGAAGTGCCTTATATTTTACTTGTATTATTTACTTATTATAGAAGCCCAGGCAAGGGATACGGCGGTTCTGCTACCAATAAGAAATTGAACACATTGAAAATTCTGATAATTATAGAAAATTAGTATTATTTAAGAAATATTTTCAATTGTGAATAGCTAGGACACGTATCAGCTGTATATATGGCAACGCCCACATTTGTCCACGCCCACTTTTATCATTCAGTGGTTTTGAGGAGACACTAAAATAATCACTTATTTGCAATCAATATGAAAGACGATACACATCGCTATTTCAGCAGGAAATAAAATGACAAAGGAAAAATACAGACATTGAAATAACTTTTAGGAGTGTGAATTACATATTGGCACTAATTCTGTTATTTCCAGTCGAAATTTCATTTTAACTTATTCATAGATTGACGGGTTATAGGTAAATATTTTGACTGCAGCCATTTGGACAGTCCTTAGGTAGGCCTAAAATGTAAATAATTTTATCACCCCACATGTATGAGATTATGAATAATTGAAATTTAAACATTTTTTTGTATACTGTCTATATATCGCTAATATTTTAATACTATATTCTATATAAAAATAATTTCATTTGCTTTCTATACTTGATTTTATTTATGGATACTCTGAATCTAGAAAACTGCTACATATAAGATTGCAGGTAATTGAAATATACAGGACCAATAAACCCGATGTAGTATTTATTCTCTTCAGAGTACGTTAGCTGGCTATGATAGTAAATGTGTTACACAGCTTGGAAATCTTCTGTAGTACTCCATGTGTATAGGGTTACTTAAAATTTCGCCAATGTTAATTTAGAACAACTGACGACTACTTCGTTGTTTTGTAACATTTAGATATGTATTTGTACTTCTGAATGGTTGTCTAAGTTGCACTGTGCCGCATTCGGATTGTGAAATAATTAACACCTATAAAATTAATTAATAATACCTTTAAAAACCATTTTAAACAAATTGAATAATTAGAATTTTCTACAATATCTGAATGATATTCTAACATAAATTAAAAATATTTAGGCGAGACTTTTAACACGAGCGTGTTGGTATCTTTAAATTGTGATTCATATTTCTAAAGTATTCGTAAAATTTATTCGAACTTTAACTATTTGATTTTTTTCTAATCTTTTTTTAAAACATGTTTTAATATTTATTAGCTGGAGTGTCTAAAGCTAGCGGTTATTATTTTTATGCGGTCACTTTTTAGAGGTGGCACTTTTAGTAGGTATTTTTAGAGTCACCACAGCTAACGCTAGATACTGCGGTTGAGAGGATGCATAAATCCGCCAATGCTAAATGTTAGAAGATATTTTGTGTGAAAGTAATGAAAGTGAAGCAAAAACTCGCTTAGGCAAAACTTATTTTTTTTTCCCGAAAAAATGGATAGTTCAAAATAATAAAATAATGAAATTATTTTTATACGTTCATAAATGGTACTCTATTTTCCAACAAAAACTATTAAAACTTCACGTATAGCCTGCTAAATCTTACTGCTAGATTATCTATAATAAGGCCACTTTCAGGTTAAATAAACTTTATGCACAAAACATATCTAAACACAGGTGGGTGAATTATTAAAAAATTATAAGACAAAATTAAAATTCTTTTCTACAGAATATAGAAACCAAAAAGCGATGCCAGCAACAGCAAAAAAGAAAAATAATAATAATAAAGTTCTAATAATGAGTGTTACAGTTATTATAACAATTCATTTTCTATCTACTTAACATAAAATAATAATCTCAATAAAAACAAATATAAATTGTTTATATTGTTATCTATAAGGTTCTGAGATATAGGGGTCTAATATGCTCACATTTTTTGTAACGATACGATTTCAGTCAGATGCTCAAACCAAAGACGTGGTCCACATGGAAAATATTTTTACTTTCTCATACTATGAATATAGTATAGAGAAAGTATTGTTTACACGAAAATTTTAGAATTCAAGATTTTGATGCTAATATATGTTTTAAGACCTCCTGAATACGTTTTGACTATTTTTGGAGTGATGCACGTCTGTCTATATGTATGTTTGTGGTCGATTTTTTGTGCATACAATGGCGGCCACAAATATTAATGAATTTCTACGAAACTTTATATCCGGCTTTGTTATGAAAAGATATAGAACTAGATTGAATTTTTTTTTAAAATGCGAGTGAAAACTTCGAAATTTATTCGAAATATCAATTTTTTTTTTTTTTGACAGGGCAGCATAGGACAAAATTTGATATAATCATGCATAAAAGGGTTTATTTACAGCTCAAAGCTCACGAGATTTAATAATTTCAAACATTGTTGTGAAAAATAGCCGCAATAATTTTTTTCTACTTGTGATTTCATTAGCTTCCATAGGGATCAAGTTACCCCCTCCCCCCGTTGGTACATTGTTAAGTATGGTATTAATTGACAGATTTTTTCATGCCCTTTAAAGTGAAGGGTAACACGCTATAATTGTAATCATTTGAACACACAATGCCGATTTTGTAAAAAAAAATTCTTGTAAAAAAAAAAAAAAAACTTACTAACAATGGATTCTGGTATGAGAAAGTCGAGTTGAGCCACACACTCAAGTTAATTTTTCAATTTAATAGTTTTTTTTTAATCTTATAGTATTTGTGCAGTTTGTTTTTAAATTTTCTCAACATTCCTTCATCAGAAAAGTGCTAATATTCCAAAATCCAGTAATATCGTTATCCCAGTTATTAAAAACACCGAAATAATAGTTTTTCATGTCGTCTCCGTATATGGATGTTCCTCGACTGAATCAGAAACACGGAATTAGATCAGTTAGTTCTCGACAAATCACGTTCACCCCCCTCTTCCCCTACAATCTTTGGCGGATAAGGATACACGGTCACTTAACTGAAATGTCATCATTGCAGTAGGATTCTTAGAGTCGAACGATGACGTCACTTTGGCGCCAAATCTTGATCATGAAAATATTAAGGGTTTTGTTTCGAATAAAGAAGTGGAAGTTAGTAAGTGTTCTTTTCTGACGTGTAAAAGTACATTCCACTTTTTTTTTATTATCTCATACTATTATATATTCATACATATCTAAAACGCTTCCTCTATGGAAGCGTCTTATTTTTCAAGAATTTTTTTTTTTGAATTCGGAATTTTGTTAGAAAAACACGTTTCAAGACCTTATAAGTCTATTTTAGAAATGTTTGGTGTGAAGAATTCGGTGTTTTTAATATTTTAGAAATGTGTTATTGTGAATAGACATTTGTGTCTATGTACTTATTGACAAAAATCTTTTCAAAGCTCATTTGATGGGAGTGAACATAATGCATAATGATTTTTTTCGATTTCAGATCATAAACATGCAATATCTCGTGAACGATGCATGTCATTGTTTTATGAGGTATGCCACACGCTTCGAATTAAATAAAAGTAATCATAAAATAATTATCCAACACGTTTGTGTTTTTCAAGACTCTCCAGAAGCCCCTCCCCCTCCCCCCTTCGGTGACTTAGAAGTCTATATCTTTGCATACTTATAGGTCTGACCATGGGACAGAACCAAACCGGAGTTGGATTTTTGAGCTCTCTTCCAGGAGAGGAAAAAATGGTATTTCTTCTAAAAGTCTTGCAGGACACCTCTGAAGCCCACATTAGACTAGAAGGCTAAAACATTGCCCACATAGAATCGCACACGGGGTAGAACATAATGGGGCAAGGCTTTCGATTCCTCCTGGGGGCGGAGAAAATGGTATTTCTCTAAAAGTCATTTAACACCCTCCAGAAGCCCCTTGGTGGTATAGAAGGCTGAATCTTTGCATGGTATTGACCACGAAATAGATCCTAAGGAAGCGAGGTTTTCATTTCTTTCGGCGCGGACAGAATGGGAAGCCAGAAAGTCTTTCCATTTAGGCCCTTCAGAATCCCCCTCCTCGGTGACGTAGAAGTCTTGAATTTTGCAGCTATATTATCGATTATGGAACAGAACCAAGCTGATCCAATTTTTGATATCTCACGAACGAATGGAGCGATTCGAATGAAATTTGGTACAAAAATTACAATCCGTAAATACCGGAAGCTTATTGTTTTTAAACACAATCGAATATTCAGAACCCCCATAAATTTTGGAGTGAAATTTTGAAAAAATCATTAAAAAATCAAAACCATTAATAAAGTTACGCAAATAGATATTCCTTATGAAATTTTTTCTTTGAACAGAATTGACATAAAATTTAGAATGCTATCATAAATCATTCTCGAGCTATTGCACATTTTCCAAATAAATTATCAAAAAATCCTATAAATTAAAGAAAAATATTAAGTGTTGAGAAATATGTTCACTTTTCATATGTAATATCATTCAATAAATTGAGTGACACCATTCTCGTGGATCTAGCCCGTTCCATTAATGAGAAAAAACACTTTGAGTAACACTTTTATATTTGAACGCCAATAGTCTATAATCTGCTATAAGAATAACTTATTTCTCCGTTCATAACGCTTGGCGAGATTTTGACGACGAATTTGGCTGAATGTCGCCAACTTGGCAGGTTTTTAAATGTTACCAAATTTACGAAAATCTCGCTAAATGGATAAAAATGACACTAAATCAATAAAATGTCGGATTATTGACGAAAATTCAATATCTTGGAGAGAATGTAATTACCTACTATAAGAATAAATTATTTTGTTTTACTGTAAAAGTAGTAAATTCATTGCTTTATATAAGGAAAGTCATGTGCTGCCCACATCAGATTTTTTCTTATTTCTGTTCATGTTATATTTTTTGTTATTCCCAGTTGTCTTTTGTATCCGCCATTCGAAATAAAAAAAAATAAAATAAATTATGTTACACATCTATAATACCTTTAGTTTGTTAGTTTGTAAAACTAGAGCTAATTAATTAGTAAAATAAGTAAAAAAATTGCAAAAGATAAATGGAACTTAAGCGACATAACTACGCACAAATTAATATGTAATATAAAATAGAACTAGTTCGAGAATACATCGCCTTAGTGCTAAACAGACTAACAAACCCGAAGCCAAAATGACACAATGGACCGCAATAATGGAATGGTTTATTTTTAATTATTCCATGCTTGTTGATCTGTTCATCACTGAGAAAGGGGATACAATGTATTCCCGAAACAGCTGCATACTTACTATTGTTACAAATCCTTCTGCATAATTCCACCATAATATAATTAAGAATATTTAAGATTTTAGAAACATTGTTTCACAAGTTATATATATATATATATATATATATATATATATATATATATATATATATATATATATATATATATATATATATATATATATATATATATATATATATATATATATCCATCAAGGAATCAATACAATTAAAATTAATGATGTACCTTGTGATATAATGATTCTAAAATCTTCAATATTCTTAATTATTATGCTGAAATTATCCAGAAAGATCTATCACTATAACTACATTATATTAATTTGTGCTTAATAAATACCTTTAAAGGTAAATACCTTTTAAAGTATTTTTCCGTACTTCTGTGCACATAAATGACTGGGTTTATAATTTTAGATGTAGAAAAATCGAAGATTCGGGATACTCCGGGATTCAAAAATTTTCGGGTCATAGCTCGGGTTTTACATTTTAAAATGTGCTTCGGACGGGCTCAGGTTCGTGCAATAGTTATTAATTTTGGCTTAGGCAAATCTCCAAGACAAATTGACAAAATTGCCTTCTATGATTGCTTTTGTCATGGTTTTTTGAATAGTTTTTTATATGTAGATTTTATAATTGAGCAAGTAATCCCAGAGACAAAACAAGTGTTCCTCTGACATTCGGTATTGATCACTTCTGTTATTAATGGTCCTCTCTAGTTAGCGGAAGATGAAGCGATCAAGTTTGGTGGACGGCAAAATTAATCTAGATTTTATTTAAGAAAAAATATAAATCATTGTGGAAATAAATATTGGAAGTAATCTCGCTTGACTTTATGATATTATACAAATCGGCTTTTTTTTTTTTTACAAACTTTCTATTGAATTAATGTGATGGAATTTTGTTTGTTGAAAATTTGGTAAGAATTTAACAAGAATCTGGTGAACTTGGCGATGAAAGAAATGACAAAATGAATGTTGAATGACAAATTTGGCGAAATATCACCAAATTTCCAAAAGTGACACCAAGTTAATGAAAATGACACCAAATTTAGCATCAAAAGAAATGAAACGATTGTAAACAATGCTATATTATAAAAATTAACAACTTTATGATTATGTGACAACTGTGTTTAAATATAAAATTTAAATATTTAAATACAGTTTTTAAAACTAGAATGTTGAAAAGACATTTTTTTAATACACCCACATTTTATAATGCCCTAAAAATAGAAAATAATTGTTCTGCAATTGAAAATTTTGAAAAGTTTAATCCACAGATTACAAGCTGTCCGTCGACAGCAATTTTCAATATATTTATTGTTGAAACTTACATGTAATGGGAATGCAGTTAGTCAATGAAGGTGGTTAATTGCAAGGTTTCAGATAACATATCGATTTCAACAGTAAAGATATTGGCAATTGTTTTCACTCACCTACTCTTAATCTGCAAAACCCTATTGCTAAAATTTTTCAAGTGAAAATCTTTTTTTTTATATGAAAATATTTTTTACGTTTTAATTCGTTATAAAAGGTAGGTATGTTAAAAAATATTTGAAAACATTTTAACCGGGAAAAAATGAATAATCATTAGAATGGGAAAAGTTACAATTTTATATGAGGGGAACGACAGCCCAGTGGTTAGCGCGCGGGAATTGCACTCGGACGGCCCGGTTCGATTCCCGCCACTGCCAAAACTGCCTCCGTGTTCACGCGGAGTACGATCACGTTAAATATGTGGGCAAGTAAGTCCTTCGAGAGGTTGGTGGTAGGGGAAGGAGAGCACGGTCCCTGTGGATGCCTTCCCCACTGGGTTCCGGTCTACATTGGGTAGCACTTCCTGGCCGTCCAAACAGATACCTTATACCTTTCTAGTAGGTCGGACGGTTTGGGTCGAAGAAGAATTTTATATGGACGAGGGCGGGACAGCCCAGTGGTTAGCGCGCGGGGATTGCACTCGGACGATCTGGGTTCGATTCCCTCCTGTGCCCAAACTGTCGCAGTGTTCACGTGGAGTACGAACATATTAAACATTTGGGTCCGTAAGTCCCTCCAAGAGGTCGGTGGTAGGGGAAGGAGGATACGCTCCCTGTGGATTGGTTGGCATTTCCCGGCTTTCCAAACAGATACCTTACACCTTCGGGTAGTCCAAACAGTTACCTTACACCTTTCTGGTAGGTCGGACGGTCTGGGTTTCAACAACAACAACACCTTCGGGTAGACCGGACGGTCTGGGTCGATGAAAGAAATATTTTTATATGAGGCGCTCAAAACACTGACGCATTAGCAATACACGGATTTCTCGAGTCGAAATGATTGACGATGTAGACCCTGACGCTGTCATGGTTGCACTTAAATAGCTCCTATAGAAAATTCCAGGGTCGGCAATATGTCTGCCGTATGTTTGTGACATACAGTGGGACATTGTTGTAACGAGTAGTCCGAATTCATATATTACTTTCCCTACATACATAGTACATTGTATAGAGAAAGTACTAAGACGGAGTCGAAAATTTGAATACGAGTTTTCGACGGAAGAGCACATTTTAAGCATTCACAAACCTTTGAAAGTCTTATCAGGATTTATATATATATATATATATATATATATATATATATATATATATATATATATATATATAATTGAAATCAAAATAGAGGATAAAGTTCAATGGAGGGGAAACCGGATTAAAGAGCAGCATTTGCGTCTGTTCCTTGATAATATTAATTTGCATCTTTGTGATTGCGTATAGCACTTGTCGTATATTGTATATATATATATATATATATCTGTAATATTGGCTGAAATAATCCAGGGAAGATACATTTTACGTACCAAAATCTAGTTTATTACAGGACAAGTGAAACAGAGATAGTTACATAGGTTGGCCGAGCTCCTGATCGTCGGCCAACTCTTACCAAATCTCAGTGCAATCTGGGTCGTTTTACACAATGTGCAGTTACAGCAGAGGGGGAGGGGATAGGGTGGTATGGGAAAGATGCTGTCTTCGCGTTCTTCAGACATTAAACATGTGATTGGGAAGCAGTTCCATATGAGAAAGTTTACGTACAGGTTAAGATTAGTGACCATATAGGGTATGGTCGAGGAAAAGAGGAAGTGCTGGCAGATTTTGTTAATATTAGTAACGTGGGATAGAATCTTATATAGTTGCAATATGTGCTGGACATGGAATAGGAATTTGGAATAATAATTATAAAAGAAAAGTGCGCGTTATTGGGAAAGGATAAAAATTTCTGTGGGTCAATTATATATATATATATAGATTTCGGATTAGATTCTTAGTTATCGAAATACAGTCGTTTTAAATTAGATATTTTAATATTTTAAGGTATTTTGAACGGTGGCCCTAATTTCTATATTTTAATATTTTGCATTGTGTCGAGCGGTCAAGGCAGGCGTTTCCTAGTGATCGCTCGGTTGCCGGGTTGTGGGTTCGAGTCCCACCTGCGGACATGGATGCTGTGATGTTGGACGCGGTGTGTTCCGACCCCCACTGGTGCACTTCGGCAACGTCATATGACGGCTAACAGGTTAACGGCTCTGGCCTTTGTTTGAGATATTGATTGTTCATGTTATATGTACGGGATATTTATTCTGTTTGTATAATGTATGTCTTATTCTTTGCCATTTGAAATAATAATAATGATAATATATATATATACATATATATATTGCATTGTTTTGAAAATGCCCAAAGACAAACCACCCACAAAGAAAAATCTCATTCAAAACCATCTCGGCTCAATGGAATTCGAGCCACTCTCGATTTTTTATATGTTTTTCAGTTGTAATATTTCATATGCCCATTAAACCTAAGTAACAGAAAATGTGGCTCTTTAAATGTGAGGAACTTAAGTTTAAATAAGTATTACACCCAAAGGTTCATAATATCATTTAAGGTTAATAATCCTAGTTAAATGCGAGGTCGTTATAAGCGGATTCTATACTGTACAAATATGGAAATAGCCTATTGTTGAAATTGCCCCCTTCGCTCTTGTCGCTCATTCCTCTTTAATAAATGACTTGGGTGGAGGCTATAATTGACCGAATGGCAATTCCGGAGACAGAACTCATGTTTCTTCAACGATCGGTATGGATCAATGTTATAGATGGCTTTCCCCGGTTTCGGAGAGATGAAGCGATCGGATTCGAAAAAAAAAAAACTTAGTTTCTCTTTGAGAGAAAAATCGCGACTTAAGAAACATTTCAGAATAGAAATATCTTATGTGTTGAACACTTTACTTTCTATACAGATTCATGGTCAGTTATTTTTTTTTTTTTGCCTTTCTTTTACAGTGCATTAAATTGACTTTAACTGCTCAAAATACCGAAGATACTTACTTGAAACTTTAACCGAATTTGCTGTTTAATTTGATTTTCCAATTTCATTTGGCGGCTGGGTATATTTCCAAATGAAGTCGTAGCAGAAGTGAAAGAAAAATGTCCCGGGGACGGTTTCTAGAGTAATGGACTAGGTATTGTTCGTTTTGTCGTAAAAAAAGAATAGGTATAAAACAAGCATGTGATTTATATGTTTAGGAATATTGGATTTTTTGTTTCAGATTTTGCCGATTTTCTGACGATTTCGCAAAAAAAAAAAAGCAAAAAAAAGCTAGATTTATTTCTTCTCTAATGGTGCCACAATCAAATTAGCACCAGCGTAACTCACAAATGACTTATACAATTTAGTAACATTCCTTAGGACAGTTTTTAAGTTAGAGTGGATACATACAATGTACAGACAGACACACACACACACACACAGACAGACGTTTGTGAAAAGTAGATTTTTCGTATTCTAGAATGCTCGAACCCTGCAGATCCAAAGAAAATCCAATTTCCAATTTTCGACACTATTCCAACATTTTTCCCTATATATTATGATGTACTGCAGGGAAGGTAAAATGGTACGAGCATATGTTTTGCCAGCATTTCAGCATCTTTATTTTGGTGTATTGTTACCCTATTTCATATTTTTGTAAATTTCACACTTTTACAAACGGATCCATGATGTTTTTTCTTTTCTCATATTTGTCTGTGCAGGTAATTTTGAATATCAAGAAAAAGTTCTTAAACTTCTTCTTTTAGGGGAATGCAATTAAATATTTAAAAGAAAAAAGTTTGAAGAGCAATATTATTTAGAATATTACAAGGATCGTCACGTATTTTAAATCACGGGCAACGCCGAGCATAACCGCTTGTAGATTATAAAACAGCTTCTTAAATTTCAAGTTTAGCAGATCATTACTAGGAAGAATTAAGATCTAAATACAAATATTGATAGTTTGAATTTGGATATTCTCCAGGCTTTCCGAAAATTCTATTGAATAATTCAATAAAACCTTGACCTATTTGGCCACACATTATGTAATATCCTTCTCTTTTTTACCCCTCGCATCTTTTCATACATCCCATTGAATGCATACGCGCTTAAGAATATCAATGGCTTTGAAATTGTTGGTCAAGTACCAGCTTTTTTTCCCCTCCGAAAGAAACCGGAATATTTATTAGCAAGCCAATAAAGGTGTCGAAAAACATAAGATTTTTGTACGTAAATAATTCCATACATCATTAATTTAAGCGCTATTTTGAGTTTTAAATGTTTAACGAAGAATTTTTTTTTTTTTTTTGGCATGTATTATAAGTAAAGTATTGGATTTGGGTGAAGAATTCGAGTTATATTCTCTCGAATGCTCATATGGCCGTATTCAATGTCTTGAGCTGGATAAGATTTTGGCCCAGCGTTATAATGTTCACTTACAGCGCTTTGGATCCAGAATAAAACACCGGCACTGTCAAGTTGGTGTATCGCTGTCACGTTATACGGAGTGAACAATTTTAAAGTTCAACAACCCACTTCGCTACAATCAATCTGCTGACATCCAAGTGTGACACCCATCACAAACGTATAAAGTATTAGACAAATTCAAGCTGAGAACTTCCGTATCGCGTTTTCAATAAGAAGGGAGTACTGTAACGAACACTCACATAAGACAGCATTAAATACTTTAAGCTGGAGATGTCTTGCTATAATGTTAGTATGCTATAATGTTATATACTAAATGCTATAATGTTAGTATGCTATGCAAAGATCCAGGTATCAAACTCCGACAATACCAAGTTGGTCTCTCGTATTCACTCTATTGCATTTTTCAATAGATATACACGTTTTTGATACTCGATAACTATAGCTTAAATTATTTAGTAGCCACAAACCATCTGTTTAATAACTTTCATATTTGGCTAGTAAATTCCTATCAAGCGATAGCCACCGTTATTGTTAATAATTTATAGGTATAGATTCGATTGAGTTAATGACCCTAATTTTATTTTTCCTTCCTTCAAAGCTTTTTCATAATTCTCTTTTCCTAGTTTTCTTTTGACAGCAACTTCCTTCTTGGATCGCGTGACACAACTATTTGTTGACGTACGCCTTGCTGTCACTAGTGTGGTTGCTTTATTTTGTTATGCTAGGGGGAGGATTGCAATTTTTGCGACTTAAATTGGTTGAAAATAATTACTAATTAGTTATATGCTGTACTGAAAGTTTTTAGTTTACAGTTATTTATGTAGCTTTATGGGTGATTTATTTTAAATACATAATCATAATTTTAGCTATATAGAACATGAATAATCTCTTTTCATCCCGATGTCTGTGTGTATCTGTTTCTGTGTCTATCTGGAAAACTATCCTTCAGAGTTTCATGAATTTGTCAGTTAGGCAAATGATACTTCAATCTGGTGACATCAGCGAAGTCGGGATCCCGGACAGTAGCAGGGGACGACGATCGAATCTGTGGATTGACCTCGGTAAATGCCGTACGGACTTTAAATAAAGGAGAGCCAATAGTGAGCCAATGTAGTTCCTCAGCCCTATGGTGATTGTAATTGCAAAACATCCTTTAGCTAGTAATCTAACTGAGGCTTATTAGATTTTAGTACAAATCGAAAATTATAATTAGCCTTTTAAAAGATATCTGTAAAACTAAAAATCATAAATATGGTTAACGTCATTAATTAAATATTCTGTTCATGGAGCTAAAAGTAAGGAGTTAAAACTCCATATTAAGAAAACGCCAATATCGTTTGAGATAATAATTCAGGTGGCGCTGGGATAAGATAAGTAGTTCTTCAGTGTATGTGTTTCTATGATGAAAGGTCTAAAATATGTAATTAAACTGTCCATTTTGTAAAAATAAATTATTATCACAATGCAAGGTAGAATTGAAACAATAAAGAATATCCCTATGTACTCAAAATTATTTTACCTTTCAATTTATTTTTATCTCCATATATTCTGTATTCTATTCTACAAGTATAAAAAAATGCTGATTAATTATATTCATAATTAGGGAATGTTTAATTTAAAAATAATCAAAACTACATATTCTAAATACTATGTCTTATTGTTGTGCCAACTAACAATAGCAGCTACTTTACTAAAACTAGCTACACCTAGATATAATTCTCAAACCATTATGCCATTTTCAAGCGTTTCATCCATAGGCATTTTATTTCCTTTCTTTCTAACTCCATGGTTCTGTTAAATGCAATTTATTTAAATGTAAATGACAAAGTGAATGTAACTAATTCCACCGAGATAAATCGTTCTTGAGATCATTAATATTTTCTGAGTTTTCACAGTATGATGGCATTTTAAAATGCGCCAAGTCGCCAAATACGGAAAGAAAATATTTTTAATTTGATGTCATTTCAAATAAATAATATCATTATACTGTGTGCAATGAAACTCATTAATCCCACAGAAAAGAGAAATGTGGGTCTTTAGAAAAAGTCACGTGCTCCCCTTCTCTCCCCCTATCAGATTATTTTTTCTTTACTTCTAAAATAGTTTAATATAGTGCAGTCGATTACAGAATATTCTTACCTTCTAAAATGCAATAAAGTTTAGAAACAGCGTAATAGGCTTTCTAAACTTTCGGATGGTTAAAATGCCATTTTTTTTTTATAAAAAACATGTTTAGTTTTTAGAGATGTGTACATAATTTGTTTTTTGAAATAATCTTTCAAATGCAATTATAAATCATATTTAAAAAACTGACAACAGATAGTATATGATGTATTTAAGTTGATTTCGGGCAATAATAATTACATTGCAATTGAAAAATATAGTTTTGAAATTTAAATTTCTAATTTCTATAGGTACCAGTAATATTTAATTATTTGATAATTATTTATTTACTATATTTAAACAATGTGCTCCAATGACACTGTGTAATGCATTGTAAAATATTTTTAAAAAATGTACTAAAAATAGGATTTTCTCTTTTAGGTAAGAATCTGTTGGATTTCTGGATGATTGTTTCTTTTGAGCTGGGGAAGTATAATATGAGTTATTCATATCGATTTAAAAAAAAATTATTGATGTTTCATAAAAGTTTACGCCGTTTTCTACGCACTTTTATACATTTTTAATTGACTTTGATTGGAGTATATAAATGTAAGTACACAACATATGTGTTGCGTTTTGAATCTTTGTTGCCCTAACTACCTAGATTTCACTAATTGTAAGGGCATACAATTTTACAAGTCGTTGTATTTTCTGGTACATATCTTATCGGTCCAACCTGCCATGGGCTTATTACTGAAATGCACACGTTTTGACGCGGAATTATTTTTCTCCGCGCTGGGTAGAAAGTAACACAGGGAGCACGGATGCAACGAACACGTGCCACACTCTGAAGGCTTATCAATTCGAAACTAATAATCGTAGAGTAATAAAAATACATCATTAAATAGTTCATAGTGTCCCATTTATAACAAAACACGTTTTTTCCTTAATCTTTCGCGCAGTAGATTAGTTCTGCCGTTCAAATAGCAGCTCTATGCCTTCGGGTGAGTCGGGCGGTCTGGATTTTCACAGTAGGGCTAGAAAGTTGTGACAAATTTCGTGTGATTTTGTTTCTCTGGCCATTCTACTTTCACGCATTGTGTGAAAGTGAAATGGCCAGAGATTGGCGACTTTTCGGAACATGGGTGCCATGTTTGGCAAAACATCGCCTATTTGGTGAGTTTTGGTGAGTTTCCGAATGTACTAGAACTTCCTCGAAACACCTATTAAGTTTCGGAGATACGAGCGCTTTCTAGCAATTTCTATGGAGTTTCTAAGATATTCATTGCTCAGTTAGACGTAGTTGACGTGGGCGTGATAAGAACTAAATTGAATTGTGATATATGTGAATGTTTTGAGAGTACTAACGGCTATTTTGTGAATTAGCTGAATATTTAATTCCTGTTTCAGTGATCTTGTAAGATAACTTATTCGCTGCATATTGTTCCTGTTTACGCTTATTAGTGTTTTTAAATAAAAGCGTTTGTTATCCAGAAATTTGGACTCATTTTTGTATGCTGTGCGTACACTTACCATTTAAGAGAATATGTAGTAACAACATTGCCATATAATTAGTCTAATTGGTCTATTTGAAATAAAAAAAATACAGTAGACCCCATTTAATCGGGTAACAAATATTCGCATATCCCACTTATATGTATAGAATATTATGGAACAAAAACGAACCCTATGAGGTTGATGTCAAACATATGCGTTTTATCGCAGAGCAATCCACGATTAATTGAACTGCGACACCAATCTTGTGAATTTCAATGTTTGAAGACATGGGGAGGAAAAGCTATAAATAGCCAAACTTGGCAACTTCCGGCATTTTTTGGGGTATTTCAAAAGGTATATACATAATATATTGAAGGGATGTACTATGTATATGTTGACAAATTCCTGCTGACACTTTTCGTTTTAAAATGATGTTTTTAGGTTTTTTAGCCATTTCAAAACTGTGTCCTGTTATGTTCAACAGGCCTCGGATAAATGGACTGATTGTTGTTGTTGTTGAGACCCAGACCGTCCGACTTACCAGAAAGGTGTAAGGTAACTGTTTGGACGGCCGGGAATTTCCACCCAATTTAGACCTGAACCCAGGGAGGGAGGCATCCACAGGGGCCGTACTCTCCTTCCCCTACTACCAACCTCTCGGAAGGACTTACGGACCCACATGTTTAACGCGATCGTACTCCGCATGAACACGGCGGCAGTTGCGGCAGCGTGCAAATCCAGCGCGCAAACCATCGGGCTACCGCGTCCGAAATGTGCCAACAGCACGCGGTGTTCCCAGGTGGTCACCCACCCAAGTACTAACCGCGCCCGATGCTGCTTGACTTCGGTGATCCAACGAGAACCGGTGTTATCAGCACGGTACGGTCGTTGGCCCAAAATGGACTGATCGTATTATAAGTGGATCAAATCAATATATGCAATATGAATGTTAGAGAAAATCCAATGGTGCTATATACTTTCTTTTTCAGAATGTAATTTTAACACTTCAGTTCACCAATGGAACACAATAATATAATATATCCCAGCGATAAAGAACAAAATTTCCTTCCTATACTGCCAGAAATTGTTGACTTTCTTAAGCAATCGCACTTTTTTCTCTTTCGTGGCATCGACTTTCCTCTCCGAAAAAGCAGTAATGACGTTTGTCCTGCCAACATTATTCTTTCTCTGTATGTGTGTGTGTGGGGGGGGGGGAGGGGAGGGAGGCATTTGACAGAAGAGAGTGATATAACATGTGTGTCATAGAATCGATTGGGTTAGAACTGAGGGAAGAAGATACTGTCCCAAGATATAATTTCTAGTCTGTTTTCCCAATCGGATATATTTTTACACAGTCGATACATACTCTCGGCAAAGCTGACTTAACAGTATACAGGTGTACAGAGTTTTTCAGCAAAGTTGACATCGCTTTACGTACTGCGATTTGAAAGTCTGTTAAAATCAAATGCGAAATGCTTTCAGTTAACTTTCACTTTCCGGAGGGTGGTATTTTCTTAAAAAAAGCGAGCCAAAATTTCCATACGCACCCTATAGTTAAAATTTTAAATTAGGAAAAATTGCGCTTTACAATAACTTGTCCAATAAAAGAAAAACAAAGCAATTATCCACAGTATTCATAAAGATATTTATATAAGGTATTAAGACATTATTTATCAGAAATTACGTAAAATCTACCAAAATAAGCTTAAACAAGAAAGATAAATCATGCATAAAGCACTGATTGTGAAACACTTTCCAACTGCAATGCAATTTTATTTAGACATCTCTAAAATGCGATATTATTCAGATGTGATATTTTTAAAATTATCACAATACTGCAATAAGTTATTATATTTGAAAACTTCATTGTAAAAAAAAAATGAACTTTATTCAAATGACGTCATTGAAATATAAATTGCCTGGCTCTCTATGAAAAAGCAGTAAATATTTCATTCATAAACATTTATTCTATTCCTTTTATTCATCGCAATACTACAATAATTTATTTTACTTAAAATCTTAAAACCATAGAGGTAAAAGTAATTTAACTCTGTGCTTAAAACTTCACCGAAAAAGTCTGCTATAAAATAGTCTGTTCTATATGCAAAATCAATGACTGTTTCATTCATATCAAATATATTGCAGACTCCAGCGCTAAATAATTTTGCGTTAAAGAAATTCAGGGATTCTTATACAACTCATCTTACAGCTTGATGTGTTTACAATCTCCATAAGTGAAAATTAGGTTTCGTTGTAGAAATAATCAAAGTTTGATAATCATTTAAACTCAAATATATTGCAATTGCGTTTTTTCAGTATGTAGATGAACAGAATTTAAGCAAAAATAAAACGGTTTTAGGATGGACACAACATTAAATATAAATTAAAAAGAACTTTAAAATCGCGATTTTGACACAAGATGGATGCTATATTTCATTTTGAAGTGGGTCACGTGATCTCTTCATACAATGGGTGTAATTATTATTTTAATTTTTATTTAAAAAACTACTGAATATATTTTGCTGGAATTGTTTTTATATATTTTATGAGATAATTTGAATATTTCCTAAAACTTTCGGAGCAATTTGTGAATTTTAAATTCGCTTAAAAGATGTTTGAAAAATTAGGTCCAGTAGGGTTCAATGTATTTCATTTTTTCAACTGGATTCAATCTAAAACTAATTGGATAATATTATTAATTTATAATCCCATAGGTCCCACAGATGGTCTGAACAACATACTAAAATTTCATTTTGATAAAGTCATTTTTACGGCAGTTATCGTGCTAACGGACAGACAGACAGGCAGAATGAACAAAGTCATAAACACCTTTTAACTGTGTTGTAAAGTGTTAAAAATGGAATTGGGAACTCCATCCTAGCGTGTGTTGTAAGAGCAGACTGCAAATTGAAACTGTAGACTTTGCATAAACTGTGTCTGCACAGTTTTATTTGCAAATATCCCGGATTTGTAGGGGGACTTTTTCATAAGCAATAACTCGCGAATATGGTATATAATTGCAACGGTTTTTACTCTTATTTAGACCAAGTAACAGCGCAATTTTTTTCTAATTAAGCGCTGTTTAACCCAAAGACAGTATAAAAATGTAGATACCTATTTTTATAAAAATACCATCCGCCGGAAAAAAAGTTGTAGGAAAAAATTTAACATTTAATTTTTAAAAACTTTCAAATTGGATGTATGTGTGTATAACCAATAGCTAGATCTCGAAAAGCGATGTCAGCTATGTTGAAATACTCTGTAGAAAACACGGTAAGCAACCGCTAAGTCATTTAGTTCATTTATTTAATGCTATTCATAATTAAATCTAATTTGTTTTTGTAATAAATTTATAGTTGGAGTTCAAATCGCCCAATTTCTACAATTAGTTAAAAACTGCATTCGTGTTCATTATATTCCAGCGGCGAAACGTGATAAAAAATCAGATGTGGGCAACACATGACTTTCCTTATATAATGCAATGAATTTACTACTTTTACAGTAAAAAAATAGGTTTTTCTTATAGTAGATACTTATATTCTTTCCAAGATATTGAATTTTCGACAATTAGTCGTTATTTTAATTGATTTAGCGTCATTTTAATCCATTTCGCGAGATTTTCGTTAATTTGACAACACTTCAAAAAGTCGCCAAGTTGGCGACATTCCGCCAAATTCGTCGCCAAAATCTCGCCAAGCTTTACTGACGGAGAAATAAGTTATTCTTATAACAGATAAATGGCTATTGGCGTTCAAATACAAAAGTATTACTCGAAGTATTTTTTCCGATGAATCGAACGAGCTAGATCCACGAGAATGATGTCACCCAATTTATCGCATGGTATTACATATGAAAAGTGAACATGTTTCTCAATAGGAAATATATATTTTTATTTTACATGACTTTTTGATAATTTTTTTTGAAAAATGTGAAATATCTCGTTCTAAATTTTATGTTAATCGTTTTCTAATGAAAAATTACATAAGAAATGTCTATTTGCGTAAATTTATTAGCGGTATTGATTTTTTGACGATTTTTTCAAAATTTCACTCCAAAATTTAGGGGGGTTCTGAACATTCGATTACGTTTAAAAACAATAGGCTTCCAGTGTTTACAGACTGTGATTTTTGTACCAAATTTCGTTCAAATCGGTCCATTCGTTCGTCAGTTATCGTCTCCACAGACCCACTGACACACACACATACTTTCACACACACACACACACATACTTTCACACACACACACATACTTTCACACACACACACACACACACATACATCACTTCAAAAATGTTTGATTCGCGATCAGGGATGCTTGAAACGTGCTCTCCCGTCGAAAACTCGAATTCGAATTTTCGACCCCGTCACAATACTTTCCTTATACATTATGTATATAAGGAAAGTAATAATAGGTTTTTCTTGTAGTAGATATTTATATTCTTTCCAAGATATTGAATTTTCGTCCATGAGTCGTCATTTTCAATGATTTAGTGTCATTTTTATCCATTTGGCGAGACTTTGCTAATTTGGCAACATTTTAAAAAGTCGCCAAGTTGGTGACATTCCACCAAATTCGGGGCCAAAGTCTCGCCAAGCTTTATGGACGGAGAAATAAGTTATTCTTATAGCAGATAAATTATTGGCGTTCAAATCACAAGTATTACTCCAAGTATCTTTTCTCGTGAATGGCACGAGCTAGATCCACGAGAATGATGTTACCAAATTTATCGCATGATATTACATATGAAAAGTGAACATGTTTCTCAACTGTTAATATATTTTTTTAATTTATGGGATTTTTTGATTAATTTATTTAAAAAATGTGCAATATCTCGAGAACGGTTCAAGCTAGCGCTCTAAATTTTATGTCAATCTCGTTTTCTAATTAAACATTACATAAGAAATGTCTATTTGCGTGACTTTATTAAAGGTTTTGATTTTTTGATGATTTTTTCAATTTTTCACTCGAAAATTTTGGAGGGTTCTGAACATTCGATTACGTTTAAAAACAATAGGCTTCCAGTGTTTACAGACTGTGATTTTTGTACCAAATTTCGTTCAAATCGGTCCATTCGTTCGTCAGTTATCGTCTCCACAGACCCACTGACACACACACATACTTTCACACACACACACACACATACTTTCACACACACACACATACTTTCACACACACACACACACATACTTTCACACACACACACATACTTTCACACACACACACACACACACATACATCACTTCAAAAATGTTTGATTCGCGATCAGGGATGCTTGAAACGTGCTCTCCCGTCGAAAACTCGAATTCGAATTTTCGACCCCGTCACAATACTTTCCTTATACATTATGTATATAAGGAAAGTAATAATAGGTTTTTCTTGTAGTAGATATTTATATTCTTTCCAAGATATTGAATTTTCGTCCATGAGTCGTCATTTTCAATGATTTAGTGTCATTTTTATCCATTTGGCGAGACTTTGCTAATTTGGCAACATTTTAAAAAGTCGCCAAGTTGGTGACATTCCACCAAATTCGGGGCCAAAGTCTCGCCAAGCTTTATGGACGGAGAAATAAGTTATTCTTATAGCAGATAAATTATTGGCGTTCAAATACAAAAGTATTACTCCAAGTATCTTTTCTCGTGAATGGCACGAGCTAGATCCACGAGAATGATGTTACCAAATTTATCGCATGATATTACATATGAAAAGTGAACATGTTTCTCAACTGTTAATATATTTTTTTAATTTATGGGATTTTTTGATTAATTTATTTAAAAAATGTGCAATATCTCGAGAACGGTTCAAGCTAGCGCTCTAAATTTTATGTCAATCTCGTTTTCTAATTAAACATTACATAAGAAATGTCTATTTGCGTGACTTTATTAAAGGTTTTGATTTTTTGATGATTTTTTCAATTTTTCACTCGAAAATTTTGGAGGGTTCTGAACATTCGATTACGTTTAAAAACAATAGGCTTCCAGTATTCGCGGATTGTGAGTTTTGTACCAAATTTCATTCAAATCGCACTATTTGTTCGTGAGATATCGTCTGCACACTCATTGACACACACACACACACATGCACACACACAGACATCACCTCAAAAATGTTTGATTCGTGATAAGGGATGCTTGAAACGTGCTCTTCCGTCGAAAACTCGAATTCGAATTTTCGACCCCGTCACAATACTTTCCTTATACATTATATGTATATAAGGAAAGTAATAATCTATGGAGACATAAAACCAGGAACCAAAACTAACAAATAAAATGCTTCATGTTACATATTTTAACACGGTAAAGAATAAAATAAAATATAATAACTGAATTATAATGAAAAGAAATGAATGACATTTAGCAGTTTTGTTATTGCAGTTGAACCCTGGTCCTGAGTTTCTCTGTAGAGCCGATTCAAAAACGTTATATGCGGGAAAACACAATATACGAGAAACTCTATTTTAACTAATATATAAAAATCAAGGCCAACAAGTAGGAAAATAAACTGACTACTCACCAAACTTTATCACTTATTAAAAGTTTAATTTGTGATTGACATAGAAAAATTCAGTATCAAAAATGCTAAAACCTCAACAATTTAGAAATTTTCTAAATGGAATTTTTCTATTAGCTTTTTAAATGACTCGCCATAGTAGTCGTAGTCAGACAACAAAAGCATTATTATTGCTGAAACAAAACTGTTCAGAAGAAAAAATAATCCCATTATGGAGGGAGAAAGGGGATTTTCACTCCTCCAAAAAATCCCTCAGTTTAGACAAGCTTATCTGGGCTTATAGTTAAATGGAAGAATAGCGCTCATTCCCTTTTAATTCCATACTCAGTGTAATATCACTTGACGGGATAGACATTTAGATGTATGCCTCTCCTGAAAAATGAAAGTTCTGGAACCAATCGGAGTAAAATTATGGCTTTGGCCCATGGCTTTGGTTTTTAGCTCGTTATTAAGAGAGTTCTATAACCTTTTCAATGCTGTGAAGATGGAAACTATATAATATCATTTTTGCTTGTTAAAGAACCAATTTGTGTGAAAATCGCTCAAAATTCCGCTGTAACATAAAAAAGACTAAAAGATAGTTCGGATTTAAAGAAAAATTATCTCATAGGTATCTCGGGACATAACCTGAACTATCAATGTATATAATTTTGTAGTTGTGGATAGCTAATATTTCCTTTTAAGCCGCCGGCAGATGAACAAACAGACAGCCATCTTCCTTTATTATCATAAATTAAACAGACAGCGGCTTATTATAAATGTATTTTGTATAACCGCGTTGAATTCAGAGTAGGTGTTTATAGTAATATAATGGATAGTGTGCAAAATTGACCAAGAGGTAAGTGAAAAATTCATAAAAATAGACAAAAATAGATGTACACTAATGGGAGAAAGATTTCGAAATCTCAGTATGATAGTTGTCTGCAGGTCCCTCCGTTCAAATCGTCCAATCACCACCCAGCTTTCTTGTTTAGTGTCATACAGATAACTAGCTATTAAGCCTGTCAAGCGTACCTTCACTGGGTTGCGGTCTAAAGTGGATAGCAATTGGTCGCAGAAGTCAAATCTTACCTCCTTTGGTGTTCCCTGGTGACGAAGCTATAACAAATTCCTTCAATGATATTATTGTTACGAACTTTAAAATGCTCTGAATCCACCCCCCCCCCCCCCTCTCACTTTCGTAAGGAAACTTTGTAAGAAAAGTTCCATATACTGCTGCGAACGTGCAATACTCCTTTTCTTCTGGAGTTTTTCATTGCTTTCGAAGACAATACGGAGAAAAAACCCGCATATGCATTCTTTCCTATGATGTGAATCTAGGTTTGCCACATGCCGAAGTTCGAAGACGGGGTTGCGGATTTGGCGGTTATGTTTGGCGACCGTCCGAAGGTTCGAAAAAGACCTCGAAATAATCAGTATTCTACGAGAGAGATTTCCAGAAGCTTCTATAGAATCTATAAAAGGAATCATCACTCCGTTGGAGCTGCAGTTGACGTAATAGGAGCTACATTGAATTGGGACTTTTGTTAATATTTTGATAATTGTAGCTTCTGTTTTGTGAAATGACTTTCGTCGATGTTTTGAGAATAGTATAAGTTATTTTATGAAATTTGTAGAGCATTTAAGTGGCCATTTTACTGTATATTGTTCCTGTTTACGCTGTGCTTGTGAATAAACGTATTAGTATGCAGGAATATGGACTCATTCTTGTATCTTGAGTGCACACCCATGGTTTCAGAGGAAATGTAGTAACACTATATATATCTATGAGTTCAACTGTTGATATCCTAAAGAGGATTAAGATATCTACGAGTTCAACTGGGGGGATCTTTTTGGGGACATGGAGTTGATTTTCAGACCCCCTGGTGGTGATGTGTGTGTGTGTGGGGGGGGGAGGAATCGAAACTCCGGCTTTGTTAGGTTTCGTCCTATGGCCGATGCTATAAATGAGCAAATATTCAGTCTTTTAGGCTAGAGTTGGGTTTCTGGAGAGTCTAGAAAGATACAAACACGCGAGGACAACCATATAAATTAGATACATTCCCGCTCCTGAATACTCCTCCGAAGGTTCAGTACACTACAGCATTCAATATTGTAATGCGCAGAGTAGATAGAAAACAATCAAAACGTCTATCCAAGACTGCCAGAAACTGTCGACCTTTTTTTTTTAAGCAACTGCACTTTTTCCTTTCTTTGTAGTATTGACTTTTTCCTCAGAAAAAGGAGTAATGAAGTTTGTCTTGCCAGCATTTTTCTTTATGGGGGGGATAGGGGGGGGGTAGAGACTCGAAAAGAAAGAGAGATATAACACGTGTGTTATAGTATCGATTGGTCTAGAATTGTGTGAAAAAGATCTTCTCGAACAAATGTCTTCCAGTCAGTATTTCTAATTAGACGTACCGGTATACTTATCGGACCACTGGATATTAAAACACGGTAGGGTCCGGTTATAATGAGCAGACAGGATCCACTAATTTGTTCGTTAAATCAGAAAATTTGCTAAATCGGTTTTGCGTGTAAAAATTATGATATGAAGAATGACCTGTAAGTAAGTGCTCAGGAGATATCAGGCTCATGCTCTCCTAAAGGCCATTCTTGTAAGCATGTAATATTACTTCACTGACGCCTTTTCTTGAGAACCAAACGGAGAAAATACCCGTACAGGCTTTCCAATGACGTGCATCTAGGGTTGCCACATGCTGAAGACCGGAGGAGAGCTGCCGATTGGCGATTTATCGTCAATTGGCATTCATCAATGTTTTGAGAATAATATCGGCTATTTTGTGAAATGACTGAAGCATTTAAGTGGTGTTTTACTGTATAGTGTTCCTCTTTACGCTGTCCCTGTGATGAAACGTGTCAGTTATTCAGAAATTTGAACTCCTTCTTGTATCCTGAACACACACCCACGATTTCAGAGGATACGTCGTAACACTATAATAGTGATGTGATACTAATTTCTACAGGTGTTCTAGGAAAGTCCTTAAGTACCCAAATAACTGTGCAAGAAAAGGCCTATAAGTATACATGTTAGGTCTATATATAGTAAAGCGATCATGTCCGATCGAATAAAAGGGATTGCAGCACCTATAGCGGATAATTTATACAGTTAGAGTAACGAAATCGAGAACAAAGCTAATAGAATAAACTTGTTAATTATAAAGATTCAGACGATTATCGAGTGTGTAGGAATCGGTTTCAAACACGCACGTAAAGCGTATATGAAAGGCAGTAAATATATAACAAAAACACGTAACAGGGACTGTAACACGGTGACACCTGCAATGCCTGTCAAAGTACGCAGTTATATTTTTATCGAATTCAGATATTCATTGTTGCTGACAGAGGGTATTGCCTGTACTTTGGATTCCTCTGCCTTCTTTGTTTTGACATTCCTGAATAGGATAGCCATTCGAAAATAGCTTTATTGTGTCAAATAAATGCTTTCTATGACATTTTTATTGTCTATTCTTACTCATTAGACCATGGAGGCAAAAATAAGAGTTAATATTTCATATTTAAAATAACGCTAATATCGTTTGAGACAATCATTTCGGTGGCGCTGGGATAAGATAAGTAGACCTGCATTGTATGCATTTCTATGGCAAAAGGCCTAAAATATTTATTTAAACTGTCCATTTTGTAAATATTAATTATTATAGCAATACAAAGTATAATTGAAACAGTAAAGAATATTCCTACTCATTCAAAATTATTTTTCTTTCAATTTATTTTTATGTCCCTATATTCTGTATTCTATCTACAACTATTAAAAATACTGGTTAAGTATACTCATAATTAGGGAACCCTTAATTTAACAATAATCAAAAATACATATTTTGAATACTACGCTTTTTAGTTGTGCCAACTAAAAATAACAGCTGCTTTACTAACACGAGCGACACCTAGATATAATTCTTAAAGCAATATGGCATTTTCAAGCCTTTCATCCGTTAAAGTTTTATCTCCTTCTTTCTAATTCCATGTATTAGATTATGATTATTCCAATCATGGAGAGAAAAAGAGTGAAAACTTCATATTAAGACAAGAAAGATCAATCATGCTTAAAGCATTGATAATGAAACACTTTCCAACTTCAATGCAATTTTATTTAAATATCTCTAAAATGCAATACATTCCTCGGTAATATTTTAAAGCTTATCACAATACTACATTAATTTACTATATTTGAAAACTTAAACCTTCATCGAAAAAAATGAACTTCATTCAAATGACGGCATTGAAATATAAGTTGCCTGGTTTAAACATCTCTAAAATGCGATACATTCCTCGGTAATATTTTTAAAATTATCATAATACTGCGATAATTTATTATATTTGAAAACTTCATTGAAAATAACAGAAATTCATTCAAATGACGTCATAGAAAAAATAACACGCCTGGCTCTTTCTATAAAAGCAGCATTTCATTCATAAACATTGCCGATTCATTTCATTCATCACAATACTATAATAATTTATTTTATTTGAAAACGTAAGACCATGGAGCTAAAAGTAATTAAACTCTATGCTTAAAACTTCATCGAAAAAAAGCGTCCTTCTCTCTGTAAAATCAATGAATATTTCATTCATATCAGCTATGCAGACTCCATGAGCTAAATAATTTTGCGTTAAAGAAATACAGCAATTCTCATACAACTCATTCTACATATTTTGCTGTTTACATTTTACATAAGTGAAAAATAGGCTTCGTTGTAGAAATAATGAAATTTGGATAATCATTTAAACTGAAATATATTGTAATTGCGTTGTATCAGTATGTAGATGCACAGAATTTATGCAAAAATAAAGCGGTTTTGGGACGGATACAACACTCAATATGAATTAAAAAGAACTGTCAAAATCAAGATTTTGAGACAAGATGGATGCCATATTTCATTTTGAAGTTCGTCACGTGATCTTTCTATATCATGGTCACGTGATCGCTTCATATACGAGGTGTAATTATTATTTTAATTTTTATTTAAAAAACTGCTGAATATATTTTGCTGAAATTTTTCTTATATATTTTATGGAATAATTTGAATATTATCTAAAATTTTCGAAGCAATTTGTGAATTTTAAATCCGCTTAAAAAATGTTTGAAAAATTAGGTCCCATAGGGCTCAATGTATTTCATTTTTTCAACCCGGGTTCAATCCAAAACTAATTGAGTGATATTATTCATTTATATTCCCATAGGTCCTACAGGCCGTCTGAACAACATACTAAAATTTCATTTTGATAAAGTCCTTCTTACGGCAGTTATCGTGCTAACGGACAGACAGACAGACAGACAGACAGAATGAACAAAGTCATAAACACTTTTCAACTTTGTTGTAAAGTGTTAAAAACGGCAATATCGTTTGCGAAAATAATTGAAGTGGCTCTGGGATAAGATAAATAGTCCTGCATCGTATGTATTTCTATGGCGAAATGATTAAAATACATATTTAAATTGTCAATTTTGTAAAAATAAATTATTAGCGCAATGTAAAGTAAAATTGAAACAGTAAAGTATATTCCTAATCATTCGAGAGTATTTTACCTTTCAATGTGTTTTTGTCTCCATATATTCTGTATTCTATATGCAACTATGGAAAAATACTGGTTAAGTATACTCATAATTAGGGAAGCCTTAGTTTAAAAATAATCAAAGATACATATACTACATATTTCGCCTTTCTGTAGTCAACTAACAATAGCAGCTAATTTACTAACACTAGCTACACCTAGGTATAATTCTCAAAGCATTATGGCATTTTCAAGCATTTCCCCCATAGGAGTTTTATCTCCTTCTCTCTAACTCCAATCATTAGACTTTGATCATTCGAATATTTCAATTCATCAACGTGGTGGATTAGTTGACAATATAAAAAAATCTGATGTGGGCAGCACATGACTTTCCTTATGTAATGCAATGAATTTACTACTTTTACAGTAAAAAATAAATAAATTATTATTATAGTAGATATTTATATTCTCTCCAAGATATTGAATTTTCGTCAATGAGTCGTCATTTTCATTCATTTATCGTCATTTTTATCCATTTGGCGAGTTTTTCGTTAATTTAGCAACATTGAAAAAAGTCGCCAAGTTGGCAATATTCCACCAAATTCGTCGGCAAAATCTCGCCAAACGTTATGAACGGAGAAGTAAGTTATTCTAACAGCTGATAAATGACTATTGGCGTTCAAATACTAACGTATTACTCAAAGTATCTTTTTTCATGAAAGGAACGAGCTAGATCCGCGAGAATTATGTCACAAATTTATCGCATGGTATTACATATGATAAGTGAACATGTTTCTCAATAGGAAATACATTTTTTTTATTTTATGACTTTTTGATAATGTTTTTTGGAAAATGTGCAATATCTTGAGAACGATTCATCTTAACGTTCTAAAATTTATGTCAATCGTTTTCTAATGAAAAATTACATAAGAAATGTCTATTTGCGTAACTTTATTAGAGGTTTTGATTTTCTGACGATTTTTTCAAAATTTCACTCGAAAATTTAGTAAAGTTCTGAACATTCGATTGCATATTAACACAATAGGCTTCCAGTGTTTATGGATTGTAATTTTTGTACCAAATTTCATTCGAATCGGTCCATTCGTCCGTCAGTTATTGTCTCCACAGACTCACAGACTCACTGACACACACACACACACACACACACACACACATATATACTTTCACACACACACATACTTTCACACACACACACATACTTTCACACACACATACTTTCACACACACACACACAGACATCACTTCAAAAATGTTCGATTCGTGATCAGGGATGTTTGAAACGTGCTCTCCTGTCGAAAACTCGAATTCGAATTTTCGACCCCGTCACAATACTTTCCTTACACATTATTGTGCATAAGGAACGTAAAATCATAATTGAAATTTTTTACTAAATATGTTAAAGAATAGATTGGTAAACTAATAAAAGATATGTTTTTTTTTTTGTGTATTGATGCTGATTTTGAAAGTAGATCTGAACAATATGAAATATGAATATATGAGAAAGTTGAATGGAGAGACATATCCTCTAAATATTTACTTTTATTACGATGGTTCCTTAAATTTGATATGATCTACAATAATATATAATATCTTTGTATAAATGCAACATATAATAAAATTTAAGAGTCATCCAATTTCGAAGGTAAAAAACAGCCTTCTGCGTCGCGCTACCACTCGTATTCAAACTATTGGCATATTTAACAGAAAAGCACACGTGGCTAAAAGAAAGAGGAAAGTGCAATATCCCCTAAGGATAAACGGAGAATGATAAAACCAAGGAGGCAGGGAAACGAATGGCAGGGTACTAAGAATGAACGGAAAAACCACGGAGATAGAAATGAATAGCAGGAAATAAAGTATAAGCGAAAGAAACCAAGGCGGTAGGAGACTGGATAGAAGAGCGAATAGAAACAGCTGACTAGTTAGTAAACCAAATATAATAGTAACGGAAGAATATGAGACATTTAACCTGAAATAAAAAGCTGTCTTTTGCTTTCGAAACAGGTTAACTTTCAGATTTTATTGTATGCTATAATTATGCAAAGATTTTATATTATGTTAGTCCTTAAAATCAAATACAACCAAAAATATCTGATGTGGGTAACACATGACTTTCCTTATATATTGCAATGAATTTACTACATTTACAATAAAAAATAGGTTTTTCTTGTAGTAGACATTTATACCTATTTCAAGGCTCTTTTCAAGATATTTATACTCGTTTCCAAGTTGGCGAGATTCCACCAAATTCGGCGCCAAAATCTCGCCAAGCCTTATGGACGGAGAAATAAGTTATTCTTATATAGCAGATAAATAACTATTGGCGTTCAAATACAGAAGTATTACCCAAAGTATCTTTTCTCATGAATGGAACGAGCTAGATCCACGAAAATGATGTCATCGTGAAATAAATTATTAATGGCAAATTCTTGGGCGTCAAAATGCAAAACTAGTGCATAAAGTATATTTTCTTGTGCATGGAACAAACTAGATTCACAATAACGATAGTAATATACTTGATAAATAATATTGAATGTGGAAAGTGAACCAATTGGATGTTACTTGCTATTTTTTTTTAATTTTATGTAATTTCTTCGATAAATCTATTTGAAAAACGTGCAATATTTCGAGAATGGTGTTTATATTAGCGTTCTAAAATGGTGTCATTATTTTCCTAACGAAAAACTGTATCGAAAACGTTTATTTATTTATCGTTATTAAGGGTTCTAATTTATTTTAATGAATTATTCGACAATTGGAAGGTTGTGTGTATGTGTATGTGTGTGTGGGGGAAGGGCGTGTTTACAAAAATTAAGAAGGTTGTGTGTGTGTGTGGACGGGGAGGGGGGGGGGTGAATTCTTGCAAAAATTCGGCTGAGTTTAAAATCAATAACGTTTCAGCATTCACTGACTATAAAAATTATACCAAATTCTTTTTTGTAACGATTCATTCGTTCGTGAGTTTTTTTTTCTCCAGACTGTCAAACACACACATACAGACACACACATTAGCATACATACATATCCCTCCACGCACACTAACATATATACATACACGCATACGCACAAACATTACCTTAAAAGCGTTTACTTCAATTTAAGGGATGTTTAAAAAGTTCTCTTCCGTCAAAAACTCGAATTCGAATTTTCGACCTCGTCACAATACTCCTATGCATTATATGTACTATTCATGTAAGGAAACTAATATTTATGTACGAGAATGTAATGTGAAAAACCTCACCAGATATCTGTTACAGAAGAAAAATTAATCTCAATTACATTTTGTGAACACCAACGAGTGCCCATGCATTTACAAAAACAAAAGAGGCGGGCGAAACAAAAGTGTGCTCGGGGCGATCAGCTGTCTTCGCCTAATGTGGGCCAAACTTCGTGGGCGTGGGCTTTGAGCACAAAAAGAGTGAAACTTCTCTATTTCCTGAAAGGATAAAAAAACAGGTTATTGGCGGTTGGAAAGAGAAAGTTAGGTGATGGTGTAGGTTTCCAATGACCAGGTCGTTAGCCCTAAAAGGAGAAGCTGTTGTCTTTAAGAAATGACTGACAATTATTTTCCTTTCCCTTCTGTATATAGAAGAATGTGTTGTTGTTGAGACCCAGACCGTCCGACCTACCAGAAAGGTGTAAGGTAACTGCTTGGATGGCCAGGAAGTGCCACCCAATTTAGACGGGAACCCAGTGGGGGAGGCATCCACAGGGACCGTACCCTCCTTCTCCTACTACCAACTTTTCGGAAGGACTTACAGACCCACATGTTTAACGTGATCGTACTCCGCATGAACACGGCGGCAGTTGTGGCAGCGTGCAAATCCAGCGCGCAAACCACCGGGCTACCGCACCCGAAGAGTGCCAACAGCACGCGGAGTTCCCAGGTGGTCACCCACCCAAGTACTAACCGCGCCCGATGCTGCTTGACTTCGGATAGAAAAATGTGTGTAAAGGCAATGCTGTCTAGTGAGATATTTAATAGTCGGGGTTAAAGTAAATTAATTTGATAAAATTCTGATCTAATCAGCACAGGACTTTAATTGCAGGCCATGACATACTTTGATATTGAGAATAAGTAGTTACATTCATGTATATCTGCGTTTAGAACTCGTACTACAAAATTAAAATTGAGCAACTTTGTAGGCCAAGAAATAATAATTCCATATACATACCGCTGGGTGAGGCTGTCTGACTGACTGACTCAGGGACCCAAACTACTGAACCCAAATTACTGAAGGTAGAAACTTGAAATTTTGTATATGCGTAAGATTTACAGGTAATGAGAAAAAAAAATCTTGGAATTCTGTTCAAAAAATTTATAAATCACGATTTTTTTTAAAGTAAAACAGCTTAGTGAGACTGAAAGTTAACTAATGTAGGAATTACATTTGCAAAACCGCGGAAGGTAGAAACTTGAAACTTTACATAAATCTATAAGTAATGGGAAAAATTTTAAATCTTAGATTTTTCTTCGAAAAATATATAAATCTCATAATTTTTTTTTCGAACATGTTTCCAGCTGTAACTCCAAAACGTTTACAGAAAATGTCGTGATTAGAAATTAAATTATTCGCATGTTAAAATTTTCGTAGCATTTTCACTTTCTCATACTATAGAATTTCACTTTCTCATACTATAGAATGTGGTATATAGTACTGTTTTCGCGGAAATTTTTGATTTCGAGATTTTGATGTCAATATATATTTTAGGACCTCCTGAACACGTTTTGACTATTTTGGACTGAACATCTGTCTGTGGTCGATTTCTTGCGCACACAATAACCGCCACAAATGTAATGGATTTTCACGAAATTTTTTATCCGGCTTTGTTAACGAACAAAATCTAGAACTAGATATAATTTTTTGAAATACGAGCGGAAACTTCGAAATTTATTCGAAATTTTATATTTACTTAACATGGCAGCATAGAACTAAATTTGCTTTAATTAGGAATAAAAGAGGTTATTTATGACGCAATGATCATGATACTTAACTTCAATCATTGTAAAGAAAAAATAGCTGCGATACAATTTTTGTGTTTGTGACGTCAGCTCCCTCGGGGGGGGGGGCGGTATTTCCCCGGGGGGCTCATTACCAAAGTTGGTGTTAAAATATTTTTTTCAAGCCCTTTGAAATGAAAGGTAACATGCTGTAATTGGGATCTTTTGGACTAACGATGCAGGTTTCTAAATTGTTTCTTGTAAAATTGAAAATAAATAAATAAATAAATAAATTAAAATGGAAAATAAATAAATAAATGAATAAATAATAGTTACAAGCTACTTAAAAATGAATGGTATGAGAAAGTTGAGTCCAGTCACATTTCAGTTAATTCCCTAGAGAAAGCAATGATGACTTCTAAAACAATGATGGTAGGTAGTATATACAGTACATGAAGGTAGTACATACAGTATATGACGGTAGTATATACAGTATATGATGGTAGTATATATAGTATGTGATGGAAATCTATAATATGAACTATATATTTGTGTGTGATAATAACTTCTGCAGATGCCCAGAGTTTCAAAATAGTTTATATTAACACAGATGAGCTAGATGAATGCATCCAATTTATCCTCTTGACGTAGTTGTTGGGAACTTGAGAAAATGAATGTTTAAAGGATTTCTACGAAATATTTTAAAATAATAACTTGGGCAAGAAATTTTGTTATTTTTTATCTTTCCTACAATAGAGTTGATTAAGAAAATTTAGGATATTTTTACTTTCCCTACAATGCATCGTAATATAAGGACCGGCCCGAGATTTTAGTTGCTCGGCCTCTTTTTTGGTGAGCCCTCGGGTCTGGGCCGCGGTAATATAAGGAAGAGTATTGGAATCGTGTTGAAAATCGCAACTCGAGTTTCCGACGAATCCACAAGTTTCCAGTATTCTACATAATTATTTTGACGCGTGTGTCTGTGTCTGTCCCACTCCAGCTCTATAACTAATATATACTGATTACTCCAGCTCTTTCAGTTCTATAACTAACAGATGCTGATTACTCCAGCTCTATAACTAACAGATGCTGATTACTCCAGCTGTATAACTAACAGATGCTGATTACTTCAGTTCTATAACTAACAGATGCTGATTACGCCAGCTCTATAACTAACAGATGCTGATTACTCCAACTCTATAACTAATAGATGTTGATTACTTCAGTTTTATAACTAATATATGCTGATTACTCCAGCTTTATAACAAATAGATGCTGATTACCGCAAATCTATAAATAATAGATACTGATTACTCCATCTCTTTAACTAATAGATGCTGATTACTCCAGCTCTATAACTAATAGATGCTGATTACTTCAGTTCTATAACTAATATATGCTGATTACTCCAACTCTATAACTAATAGATACTGATTACTTCAGTTCTATAACTAACAGATGCTGATTATTTCAACTCTATAACTAACAGATGCTGATTACTCTAACTCTATAACTAATATATGTTGATTACTTCAGTTCTATAACTAATATATGCTGATTACTCCAGCTCTATAACTAATAGATGCTGATTACTCCAACTCTATAACTAATAGATGTTGATTACACCAGCTGTATAGCTAATAGATGCTGATTAGATTTTGGTTCGATTCGTAAAACTAGAACAGGTCTGTTTTTGCGAAATGACTCGCTAAAATAAAGAATAAAAAAGAATAAATATACTTAATTGTATATTTTAAATGTCTGCTTCATACGTAATTTTTAACGATGAAATAACTAAGATCAACACCATTACTCTAAGATGAACCATTTTCGAGACATTTGAAAGTTCTTTGGAATTTTGAGAAGTAGAAGTTTTTCATGGTAGTGAAAAAAAAAATATTCGAAGAAATTTCTTAAAATTTAGTAGTTAAATCTCTTATGGGTTATCCCGGTGCTGATTAGATTATGATATGATGAGGGAAAATGGAACCAACCATTTTCATTTAGAAATGACATTTTTTAGACGACAAAATAGTCAAGATTTAAAATAAAGAACTAAAATTGCTCAAATATATTAATCAGATATTTGTTCTTATTATAACGATCAACTCTATTACTCTAAAATGAACCGTTCTTGATGTATTTAATTTTTTTTTCGGGGAGGAGTGGATTATGAGACACTGAAGATGTTATAAAAAGCATTCAGTTGCTAAATAGAATGAAAATGCATTAAAAATGTAAATTGGAAATATTATCAGATATGTATCCATGTTATTTCCTGCAATTAGACTCAATTTAATGCATCATGAAATAAAAACAAAGAAAAAAATCTGATGTGAGCAGCACATGACTTTCTTTATATAACGCAATGAATTTACTACTTTTACAGTAAAAAAATAGGTTTTTCTTATAGTAGATATTTATATTCTTTCCAAGATATTAAATTTTCGACAATTAGTCGTCATTTTAACTGATTTAGCGCCATTTTTATCCATTTGGCGAGATTTTCGTCAGTTTGGCAACATTTAAAAAGTCGCTAAGTTGGCAACATTCCGCCAAATTTGTCGCCAAAATCTCGCCAAACTTTAAGGACGGAGAAATAAGTTATTCTTACAGCAAATAAATGACTATTAGCGTTCAAATACAATAGTATTACTCAAAGTATCTTTTCTCATGAATGGAACGAGCTAGATCCACGACAATGATATCGCCAAATTTATCGCATGATACTACATATGAAAAGTGAGCATATTTCTCTACAGTTAATATTTTTTTTAATTTATGGGATTTTTTGATAAATTTATTTGAAAAATGTGCAATATCTCGAGAACGGTTCATGCTAGCGTTCTAAAGTTTATGTCAATCGTTTTTTAAGGAAAAATTGCATAAGAAATGTCTATTTGCGTAACTTTATTAAAGGTTTTGATTTTTTGATGATTTTTTCAAAATTTCACTGGAAAATTTAGGGGATTCTGAACATTCGATTGTGTTTTAAAGCAATAGACTTCCAGTATTCACGGATTGTGATTTTTGTATCAAATTTCATTCGAATCGGTCCATTCGTTCGTGAGATATTGTCTCCACAGGTTCACTGACACACACACGCACACAGACATCACTTTAAAAATGTTTGATTCGTGATCAGGGATGCTTGAAACGTGCTCTCCCGTCGAAAACTCGAATTCGAATTTTCGACCCCGTCACAATACTTTCCTTATACATTATGTATATAAGGAAAGCAAAAATGTAACTTTGTAGCGAAAGCCACATGATGCCCACATAACATTGTATATTTCGTTCTAATAATGACTGCCACACAAGTAGAACTAAACACTACTAACTTTTTGCTTACGGGTGGGACAGCGTCAATCCAGACATTGACGTCCATGGACGCCAGTGCCTGGGGATCGAACCTAGTGGGATCGAGCTGTTTAGAATAGCGTATGTCAAATACCTGTCTTTTTTAGAGGTTCTTTGTTTGGGATTGAGGCTATTCCACCCGTAAGCAAAAAGTTAATGTATCAGAAAGTCGAGGTGAGGCACACCACACTTCAGAAAATTTAATTTTGAAAACAATAAAAGCGACACAAGAAGAAATACTAATCGAAATTAAAATAAATTCTTTTGATTTTCTGGCATGTATATTGATGCATAATTTCACTTTTAACAAGTAAAAGCAAAAAAAAAAGAGTTTTTTAAAGTACACCCTTTTATTATGTGCATGTAACTTAAATGTATGAAAAATGTATTAATTAAAATACAACTTTAAGGTATGAAAGGCAACGACATCCAAAATTTTGACGTTCTAGCTGATATGGTTGTCGAGTTACTTCCAAAAAATAAGTACATTCCTATGGCGGACCCAAGACAGGATAGCCCGATGAGTTTCAAAATCCAAATAATTAAAACAGATAACTACATACTACATTTGGACTTTGTAGCTGCTCCGGTTTTCGTGTTATTCCAGAAACATAAGTATGTTCCAATGACAGGCCCATGATGAGCTAGCCTGATAGGGTTCTCAATCAAAAGAATTAAAATGTACCACAAAAGACAACAAATCGAATTCCATGTTACTATGTTTACTAGAACTTGATAAGTTATGTGAGGCCAAAATATGTCCTCACATGAGACATTTTTATTTCAATATTTATGGTGCCTAGAACGGCTAACAAAGCTCGAGTCTGGCTGGCGACGGTGTTTACAACAACGTGAACTTTTAGGTCAAATACAATAAATTTGGGTGTCCCAGGCCAAAGGGGCTGAGAGGGGCCTTGATAAATGTCAAGTGATGCCATTGGGTTCAGAAGAACCAATGAGCGCCAAGGAGAAGAAGGGCGGAGCTACCCCCCCCCCCCCCCGCCGAAGGAACCACAAGTCTTTTTGATACGAAATGTTGCAAAAAGAACTCGGATACAAAATGTTGCAGAAAATAGTGTGTAATGATGTTAAAAATATAAAAGAAGGTAGTAGTGTGTGACATTTCAAAGTGAATGTGCATATGTTTAAAAATATTTTTAAGTACTCAAAATTTAATTTAGCTTCAATTGAAAGCTGGACCTGGTAAAGTTCATGAGTACGTAACTTATGTTTATTTACTGTATATAATGTGTGCAAAAAAAACTTTTCTGTTACAGTAAGACTGTTGAACTTTGTCTGGAAGGACGTTGTCCAAAAGAAAGTGAAAAATGCCAATTACAGAGTTGTCAAGTGCATCGAACTTTGGTTTCGAACTCTGATGGTTTAAAAAATTTTTTTTTTGCTTCTTTTTTTTTCTGTCTGTGGGGAGATATGTGAGGCCAGAATATGTCCTCACATGAGACATTTTTATTTCAATATTTATGGTGCCTAGAACGGCTAACAAAGCTCGAGTCTGGCTGGCGCCGGTGATTACAACAACGTGAACTTTTAGGTCAAATACAATAAATTTGGGTGTCCCAGGCCAAAGGTGCTGAGAGGTTTTTAATGATCATGTTTTTAATGATCAATAAATAATTAATATTAATATAATCCTTAAAAACTTAATCATTACAATTCCACGTCCCACAAGTTATAGCCCCAAAGACTTAAATCGCACTGACAAACAAACAAGCAACAGATCAAGTTGAATAAAAGGTTGTAAAAAGAGTAATTTTGTGGAATATGTTATCGCCTACACAACCTTTGGCCTAGAAACTCCAGACAGCTGTGCATCTAAAGGTTGGTAGAATATTTTTACTTGTAGACGAGTTGACATAGAAAAATACCTCATTTCTAGGCGTGGCGCTAAGAGCGTAATCTGTCCGGAGATGAATATATTTGTTACACACGATATGAGCTTCTAACTTTCCCTTTTCCTACATATACAGGATGTCAAGGAATGTAATGGATAACTAAAATGCAACGAGGAGTATTAAGGTTTGGCGTGTATTTTTTATCGTGTATTTTTTTTTTAAATGTTGCCAAATTAACGAAAATCTCGCCAAATGGGTAAAAATGACGCTACATTAATGCAAATGACGACTAATTGTCGAAAATTCAATATCTTGGAAAGAATATAAGTATCTACTATAAGAAAACCTATTTTTTTAACACTTTACAACGAAGTTGAAAAGTGTTTATGACTTTGTTCATTCTGTCTGTCTGTCTGTCCGTTAGCACGATAACTGACGTAAAAATGACTTAATCAAAATGAAATTTTAATATGTGTTCAGACGGTCTGTAGGACCTATGGGAATATAAATAAATAATATCACCTAATTAGTTTTGGATTGAACCCGGGTTGAAAAAATGAAATACATTGAGCCCTATGGGACCTAATTTTTCAAGCATTTTTTAAGCGGATTTAAAATTCACAAATTGCTTCGAAAATTTTAGGTAATATTTAAATTGTTCCATAAAATATATAAAAAAATTCAGCGAAATATATTCAGTAGTTTTTTAAATAAAAATTAAAATAATAATAACACCTCTTATATGAAGCGATCACGTGACCATGATATGAAAAGATCACGTGACCATGATATGAAAAGATCACGTGACCCACTTCAAAATGATATATGGCATCCATCTTGTCTCAAAATCGTGATTTTTAAAGTTCTTTTTAATTCATATTGAGTGTTGTATCCTTCCTAAAACCACTTTATTTTTGTTTAAATTCTGTGCATCTACATACTGAAACAACGTAATTACAATATATTTGAGTTTAAATGCTCATCCAAATTTAATTATTTCTACAACGAAGCCTATTTTTCACTTATGTAACACGTAAACAGCAAAATATGTAGGATGAGTTGTATAAGAATTGCTGTATTTCTTCAATGCAAAAGTATTTAGCTCATGGAGTCTGCATAGCTGATATGAATGAAATATTCATTGATTTTACAAAGAGAAGGACGATTTATTTCGATGAAGTTTAAAGCATAGAGTTTAATTACTTGTAGCTCCATGGTCTTAATTTTTAAATAAAATAAATTATTATAGTATTGTGATGAATGACATGAATGGGAAATTATTTATGAATGAAATGCTTCTTTTATAGAGAGAGCCAGGCTGGTTATTTTTTATATGACGTCATTTGAATGAATGTCAGTTGTTTTCGAAGAAGTTTTCAAATATAATAAATTATTGTAGTATTATGATGATTTAAAAAATATTACCGAGGAATGTATCGCATCTTAGAGATGTTTAAACCTGGCAATTTATATTTCAATGCCGTCATTTGAATGAAGTTCATTTTTTTCGATGACGCTTTAAGTTTTCAAATATAATAAATTAATGTAGTATTGTGATAAGTTTTAAAATATTACTTAGGAATATATTGCATTTTAGAAATGTTTAAATAAAATTGCATTGAAGTTGGAAAGTGTTTCATAATCAATTGCTTTAAGCATGATTGATATTTCTTGTTTTTGCTTTATTTCTGTTCATCAATGTTCTGGAACAACCCAATTACAATATATTTGAGTTTAAATGATCATCAAACTTTGATTATTTCTACAACGAAGCCAAATAAATTATTGTGGCATTGTGATGAATGAGAGGAAGTGAATAAATGTTTATGAATGGAATTTTTACTGCTTTTTCATAGAGAGCGCCAGGCAAGTTATATTTTAATGACGTCATTTGAATAAAGTTCATTTTTTCGATGTTTCAAATATAATAGATTATTGTAGTATTGTGATAATTTTAAAAATATTACCGCTGAACGTATCGCATTTTAGAGATATTTAAATAAAATTGCATTGAAGTTGGAAAGTGTTTCATAATCAATGCTTTATGCATGATTGATCTTTGTTGTTCATATTAAAATTGAAATGCGGCTTGGTCATTGAAATTTGCTGCACACATGTCATTTAGACATTCTGGTTCTGAGCTTTCCAACGCATTCATGAATATTATTGTCCTTAGAATATTTTCTTTTTAGAATATTTATTCATAAATAATGCTTAGAAAACCAAAACGATAAATTCCAAGGGAATCTTTCGCGGAAAACTTTTCGTTCAGAAACACTGTCATAGACAGTGGGGAAGTATCAGGTGGGGCAAGGTATAGGTAATGTCTACTCGAATAATTTATGATGAAGTCACTTTTATTGTAATTATATGTTATTTGATATAAATGTTTAAAATGTTTTCTTCGCAAATAAACGAAGGAAGATGGGGACATATTTTTGCTAAGACTTCCCTCAAAGTGTCTTCAGGAGTCAAGTGCCAGACTGTCAAACTGTCACGTGACTGCCAACTGTCTTCGACTACAGCCAGGCTCTCAAATGCTAGTGTATTCTTCAGGACAGACATCTTTTGAAATGTCTATCCCGTAGTATGAAACTGAATGGAACTAAATCATTTGAATCATTTAACCTGCTGTAAAGACCCGGATGGAAGTGTCTAAGCTGCAGGATATTTTGGAGAAGGGAAGATTCCTTTTTGCCCTTCACAATAAGATTTTATTTTTCCCTAAATCATTTCGTTTCCGCAAACATGGTGTTTATTGTCTGAAAACTCTGAAGAGTCATTTTAAAAGTTGATAGCAAATTTGATTTCGAAATTCACTGAATTATAAGGGTTTTGACAAGTATGATACAGGACATTTCATCGCGAATTTTCAATTAAACTTTTAACATGTGAAAAAAAATAGAGCTTACTCAGTGATCGGCATCATTTCTTACTTATTTTCTTCGCTTTTTATATACTAGTTAAAATAGTTTCCCTTGTATTGTGTTTTTGTTTTGAATCAAGTCCACCATAAAAAACAAATAAATCTATATAGATAAAAATGAAAATCTGTCTGTCTGTCTGTCTGTCTGTCTGTTTGTCACACCATCACGGGAGAACGGCTGAACCGAATTTGATGAAATTTTGTGGGTAGCCCAGAAATAGCCCCACTTAAAATTATATCCGTGTTTTGAGTTTCTACGACCAGTAGTTCTCGAGATATTAGTAAAAAACGAAATTTTCGTTTGTCTCATCATCACGGAAAAACGGCTGAACCGAATTTAATGAAACTTGGTGAATAGCCTTGAAATATCCCCCCATAAATTTTGTCCAAGTTTCGAGTTTCTAAGACCTGGGGTTGTCGAGATATTAATGAAAAACGGAACTTTTTCCTAGGAGTTCTACTCCCTAACTCCGTGGTTTATCCAAACGAAAAGCTTGAAAATCGTTTGAAAGTGAATTAAAATTTAATCTCTGAGTTTGATGGGAGATTTTTTGCGTTAATTAGTCACTTTCTGAAAAAATGAATTGTTTGAAACATGATTTAAAGGGATCTATCTCCATGGTTCATGGTTTATTTAAAACAAGCTTTTACGGAACAATGGGAAGTATAGAGAAATCAAAATCGTTATTTAATTTCGCAGTTTATGTTATAAGACATGACATATTTAACATGTTATAAGATTCTATCTTATATCATGTTACTCAGGAACGCAATTAAATTAAATCTGTCTGTTAATTTTAATAATTATTTTTCGATTTGAATAATAAATAAATGGATATAAAAATATATTTTAGAAAAGAACGATTTGATTTTTCTTATAGCATTTTTGACTGGATAATATCAATTACGGTCTTCAGGTTTAAAAATTATTATTATTTATATTTTCGGGGATTATTGATTCAAGGATTATTGATATTTTCAAGTTATTATGCAATTATTTTATTATGACAAAAATTGTTTAAACTCATATATTGTATGTTGTATGAATCTTCTACAAATACACGTGTATATCTTTTAATCTACGAGAATATAAGTAGTACAGGTATATTGACATATGTTTTGATATATATTGGCATATATTGGAATCAATTACGACCTTCTGGTATAAAGAGTACGGATATTATTGATGTTTTCAATTTATTACGTCATCTCTTTTATTTTGGCAAATATTTTTTAGACGCATATTGTAATACGGGTAATCTTCTACTAACACATTGGCATATTTTCTGATCTGTGACAATATAATTAATACGGGGTTGCATATATTCATTCAAATCCTATTTTTTCTTCTGTAAATTTGCTTACAAAAGGGGGCAGGATGTTTTATTCTTCAGATCTGATCGTGAAGATAATTTCGCATAGTGAGAACATATATTCTTAAACTTCTCTTTAGGAGCAATAAATTTAATATTTTAACAGAATTTGCACATGATTGCGAACTATAAGTTTCTTTAAATTATACACTCCGTACGAATAACGGGTGTGCTGTTAGTGGTTAATAAATTTTAACATTTTAGGAGGATATATCATGTTGCTCGGCATCGCAATTAAATTAAATGTGTTTGTTAATGTTTTTATTATTTTTTTTCGATTTAAATAATAAATAAATGGATAAATGGATATAAAAGTATATCTTATGAATGGACGGTTTGATTTTTCTTTTAATTATATTAATTGCTGACTGCGTACATCAATTTCATTTATTTTGGCAAAGAGTTTTCAAGCTTATATCGTATTTAGCTACTAAACTCATATATTGTGTTTAGCCAATAAATTCATATAGCCGATTGTTGAAACAGAAAAAGAGTAGAGCGGGTATATCTTCTAATACAATTGTAGTGTTTTCATTAATATATTGAAACGGGATAAGAATGTTTCATTCAGATCTGAAAATTCAAAGCTACGAATTTGGAGGGATATCTCTAATTTGACAACTTTTCTTAAACTTTGCTAAATTGACGGAAATGTCGCCAAATTGATATAAACGACACACAAACAGCTGCTGTCAGACAGCATCGGGCGCGGTTAGTACTTGGGTGGGTGACCACCTGGGAACACCGCGTGCTGTTGGCACATTTCGGGCGCGGTAGCCCGGTGGTTTGCGTACAGGAGTTGCACGCTGCCACAACTGCCGCCGTGTTCATGCGGAGTACGATCACGTTAAACATGTGGGTCCGTAAGTCCTTCCGAGAGGTTGGTGGTAGGGGAAGGAGGGTACGGTCCCTGTGGATGCCTCCCCCACTGGGTTCCGGTCTAAATTGGATGGCACTTCCTGGCCGTCCAAACAGTTACCTTACACCTTTCTGGTAGGTCGGACGGTCTGGGTCTCAACAACATCAACAACACAAACAGCTGCCATAAACCTTCGGGTTGGTCGTGTGGCTTGGGTCTTCTACATATCAATGAAATTTTTTTTTTGTCAGAAGAGAGCACTGAAATGATGTTTGGTTAGCATTTATCTGTCAGACCAACCATCCTACTTAGTAATACATTTAGCGAATTTTTAAAATGTCACCAAATTGATAAAAATGTTTTCAAATCTATAAAAATATCTTGAAATTGATAAAATTGCGTTACATAAATGATATTAATTGTGTTTTGTTAGGGGATAGTATTGTGATGATATTTCGTCAATTTGTCGCCAAGTGGAACTGTCAGTTCTACAGCCCCACTTGGCGATAAATTTGGCGATTTTTTAAACTGTCGCTAATTTGACGAAACTGTCGCCAAATGTTCCATAGAAATATAACTATTTAGACGATATTTTTTCTACCAATTTATTTGAAGCAAATGATATCATGTCGCTTAGCAACGGATTTAAATCCAATGTGTTTATGCGGCAGACGATTTTTATTAAATCCTTTCCGATTTGAATAATGAAGATATGTATATAAAATAAATTTCATTGCCATTTCATTTTGGACTGGATAATATCAATTATACTCTTCAGGTTTAAACATTATTATTATTGATATTTTCCGGAATTATTGATTCAGTGATTATTGATATTTTTAAGTTATTACGCCATTGTTTTATTGTGGCAAAAATTGCTGACACACGCATATTGTACGTTGTACGAGTAATCTTCTAGGAATGCACGGGTATATCTTCTAACCTGCGAGAATATAAGTAGTACAGGTATATTGGCATATATTTTGACATATATTGGCATATATATTGGAATCAAGTGCAGTCTTCTGGTATGAAGATTACGGGGATTAATTATATATTCAATTTATTACGTCGTCTGTTGTATTTTACCAAAAAACATTTGAGACTCATATTGCAAAACGGGTAATCTTCTACTAATAATCGGACATTATAAGTAGTACGTGTATATCTTCCCATATAATTTTAGCACTTTAATTTTGACATATATCGGAATAAATGACTGCCTTCAGATTTAAAGGTTACGGGTTTATTGGTATTTTCAATTTATACATGTAATCTACTAATACAGGTTATATTTTCTAATATTCGCGTATATAATTAGTACGGGTCCCATACAATTTTAACGCTTTTATTTTGCATATATTGATTCACTTCCATATTTTTTTTATATTTGCTTACATAAGGGGTCCAAGATGTTTCATTCTTCAGATATGTCCATGAAGATAATTTTATATAGCGAGAACAGAGATTCTTAAACTTCTTTTTAGGAGCATTATATTAAATATTTTAACAGAATATTTTGATTAAACATGTCATTTAGTATACTATAAGAATTTGGGCATGATTATGAATTTCAAGTGTCTTTATATTATATACTCCGTACGAAGAACGGGTATGCTGCTAGTAAATAAATAAAACCCTGGGTTCTACTGTATTGATAAAATTGTAAAATGTCATTCATTTATTTTCACTGTAATTTGTTAATATTTCATTTTATTTGTAACCTCTTTAAAACACTCGAATTATTTCATCACATTTCGTCACCGATTGCAGCATATTTCAGATTTTTGCACGAATCGAGAAAAGGAAAGAGATCCTTAAAAAAAAAAAAATGATGTGGGCAGCACATGACTTTCCTTATATAATGCAATGTATTTACTACTTTTACAGTAAGAACAAAATAGATTATTCTTATAGTAGGTATTTATATTTTTTCCAAGATATTGAATTTTCGTCAATTACTCGTTATTTTCATTGATTTAGCGTAATTTTATCCATTTGGCGATATTTTCTTTAATTTGATAACATTTAAAAAAGTCGCCAAGTTGGCGACATTCTGCCAAATCCGTCGCTAAAATCTCGCCAAGCGTTATGGATGAAGAAATAATTTATTCTTATAGCAGATTAATAACTATTGGAGTTCAAATACAAAAGTATTACTCAAAGTATATTTTTTCATGAATGGAACGAGCAAGATCTACGAGAATAATGTCATCAAATTTATCGCATGATATTACATATGACAAGTGAACATGTTTCTCAATAGGAATTTTTTTTTTTATTTTATATAATTTTTTTGAAAAATGTGCAATATCTCGAGAACGGTTCATGCTAGCGTTCTAAAATTTATGTTAATAGTTTTCTAATGAAAAATTACATAAGAAATGTCTATTTGCGTAACTTTATTAGAGGTTTTGATTTTTTGATGATTTTTTCAAAATTTCATTCCAAAATTTAGGGGGGTTCTGAACTTTCGATTGCGTATAAAAACAATAGGCTTCCAGTATTTACGGATTGTAATTTTTGTACCAAATTTCGTTCGAATCAGTCCATTTGTTCGTCAGCTATCGTCTGCACAGGCTTACTGACACATACACACACAGACATCACCTCAAACATCTTCGATTCCGTTCTCAAAAATGTTCGTGATCAGGGATGCTTGAAACGTGCTCTCCCGTCGAAAATTCGAATTCTCGACCCCGCCACAATACTTTCCTTATACATTATTGTATATAAGGAAAGTAACAATGTTCCACAAACATTGATAAAGAAAACTATATTAAGAAATAATCGAAACGGAAAGTAAAATCTCTAACGGACTAAAATCTAAATTTGAAGTATTACTTTTATCTTATTTGATAGAAATTAAATTCTTTATGTATAGTATGTATGATAACTCTTTTACTTAAGTTAAAACACAAATTTGGTTCCACGTCGAGTTTCTACTATATTGGATTTTTAAATACAACGTTGAAGAAAAGTATTCTTCACACAAATGGATTTTGAACAAAATGTCATTGAACATATAATTGCTTCTTCTGAAATATTATTGAAAATAAGCACTTCTTTTATATAATCTTTTATATAGTAAAATTTTTATACTTTATATTGCACAAATTATCCACGTACCACCAATCATCTTCTCGCGTACCACGGATTGGGAACCGCTGCTTTACAATTTTGCAATTGACTTTTTCGTCAATCTCGCTTTGCTTCCAAGTTTCCTATTCTAAATTCTGTGTTAGAGACTCTAAAATCTTTTTTATTCGATTAGGCATAGCCACTGTATTATAGATAGACGTAATGTGTACACTCATGGGCCTTTCCTTAAAAAGTTATTCGGGTACTTAAGATTTTCCTAGAAAGCCTACATGAATAAATAAATAAACGTTATCTTGATTCCGCTGCCTTTCTTTATATAATGAAATGATTTACTTCTTCCCCAGCGAAATAATCATATGCAGAATCTATTGCGCAATGTTTTTAGCGTTGAATTGTATAATAAAATTATTCGCTTTTGTCCGCTAAAAATCTGAAGCTATTTCAAAGTAACAAATCAAGTAATATTCCAGGCAAATATAACTTGATTTTTAACAATATAGTCTGCATATTGAACGTTTTTAATAATTAGAACGAATGTTTTATTATATGAAGCCGATGCACCCGGTTCAAAATATAGCTGGATAAAAGTCAAAATGAATTTTTCTCAGACGGGTAACGAGGTTAATTTCATACAAAAACAGAATGCTTACTTGCGGAGATATGTCATATAGCAGCTCAGGATTTGCATTTTAAATCCTCGCAGATGTTTTTAGAAAGAGAAATTCAGAATATTTTTTTTTATTGCTCTCGGGAATGATCTCGCAGAAACTTTCTGTAAGCCGCTTTAATGACATTGTGCGACTGCAAATTAAATTTATTGAAAAGGATAGATTAAGTAAAGGTATGTACTTTATTTATTTTTAATAAAAATGCAGAAGTTTTTTTCTGGTATTTAAATATAGCTTGCCAAGTTAAAATTTGAATTTTATAAAATAATTAGTATTTATTATTTTAAAGTGATATTATAAAATATGATGCGGACAGCATATTTCTTTCCCTACATAATGGAATAATTTTACTTTGCTCCCAAAGAGATAATGATGTACAAATCCTCACCGCCATGTTTTTGGCATTCAATTAACATTACGTAAATTTAAAAATTTTGCTTTTGACAACTTACTAGTCCAAGCAGAGTGGCTTATCCATATTCACTTGCAAAATTCTCATTAAAATACAATGGATATTTAATAGATATTTCGTGAAGAAAATGACCATTGGTGAATTTTTTGGTGTCAAAATACGAAAATATTACAAAAAGTACCTGCTCTCCTGAATTGGGACAAATTAGATCTAAGAACATTATGTTAACAGATTTATTGCATAAATAAAGTGAAAATACTTTATAATAGTAACTACTTTTTAAATTTTATGTAATCTTTTTGATAAATTTATTTGAAAAAAGCACAGTATCTTGTGAATAGTTCATGCTGGCGTTCTAAAGTGTATGCCATTCTCTTTCAAAATCAAATATTACGTATGGCAAAAACTATATGTTAAAGAACAAGCATGATTAATTAATTATATTTAATATTTGTTTTATAGGGTACTTTTTGCAGGGAGATGCGCGGTAGGCAATATGCCGTGAACACAATTTAAGCATTTTTAGCAATATTTAAGAAACTTGCACGTTTCTTAATGTTTCCGTAAATATAAATTATTTAGCCGCGATGCAGCAAACTCCATATTCAACATAACGTGTTTTCTGCGATAAAACGTAGTAAGTTGAATATAAAAAGGGAAATATTTTTTCATACATGGCTTTCAAATCTAACCAGGTGCTTAAAATTGGTTAGCAAGGTAAAAATCAATGCTTGGATCCCCCAACCCCCCCCCACTTTCCATATCAATAACCGTGCAAAAAAAAAAATTGGCCGTTACAAAATGAAGTTTTAAAGATACATCGATTCACTCACTCCAGTAATTAAAATTTTGATTGAAATTATCGGACGGAATATAGGAAGAGTACAGGGTTAAAAAGCATCTGCTTGAGAAACACGTTCTGTTATTGATTCCGTCTTGCTAGTGGGGGGGGGGGGGGTGTCTGAAGAAGCTGGCATGGCCATCTTCGGAGTAAAATACTAAAAATAGCGCAAGTATCAAATTAATTTATTCGATTTTTCCATGGAATTTGATAGTACAGATGGGGTTTTATGAAATTAATATACACCGCATCGTACGTTTAATCACGTATCTAATAAGATTAAGATTTTATGTTTTTTTTGTATTAATAAAATGAAGCTAGTACCTCACTTCATTTTGAGTCATTTTGTTGATGTTTTGTTTACTGATATTAGTTCGAGAGTTTATGGTTACAAGTAAACTCTCTTACCAAAGACGCTGCGATTTGAATGAGAAAATAAAGACATCAGTGCGTATTCTAATTTTACCATTCTGGAACTAATTATTATTTTCCTTACATACATAATGTATAAGGAAAGTATTGTGACGGGGTTGAAAATTCGAATTCGAGTTTTCGACGGGAGAGCACGTTTCAAGCATACCTGATCACGAATCAAACATTTTTGAAGTGGTGTGTGTGTGTGTGTGTGTGTGTGTGTGTGTGTGTGTGTGTGTGGTGAAAGTATGTGCGTGTGTGTGTGTGTCTGAAAGTATGTGTATGTGTGGAGACGATAACTGACGAACGAATGGACCGATTCGAACGAAATTTGGTATAAAAATCACAATCCGTAAACACTGGAAGCCTATTGTTTTTATATGCAATCGAATGTTCAGAACCCCCCTAAATTTTCGAGTGAAATTTTGAAAAAATCGTAAAAACATCAAAACCGCTAATAAAGTTACGCAAATAGACATTTCTTATGTAATTTTTCATTAAAAAACGATTGACATAAATTTTAGAACGCTAACATAAACCGTTCTCGAGATATTTCACATTTTTCAAAAAAATATCAAAAAGTTATATAAAATAAAAAAATATATATTTGCTATTGAGAAACATATTCACCTTCCATATGTAATACCATGCGATAAATTGGGTGACATCATTTACGTGGATCTAGCTCCTTCCATTCATGAAAAAAGATACTTTAAGTAATACTTTTGTATTTGAACGCCAATAGTTATTTATCTGCTGTAAGAATAACTTATTTCTCCGTTCATAACACTTGGCGATATTTTGGCGACGAATTTAGCGGAATGTCGCCAACTTGGCGACATTTTTAATTGTTGCCAAATTAACAAAAATCTCGCTAAATTGATAAAAATGACGCTAAATCAATGAAAATGATGACTAATTGAAGAAAATTCAATATCTTGGAAAGAATATAAGTATTTACTCTAAGAATAACATTTTTTTTAACTGTAAAAGTAGTAAATTCATTGCATTATATAAGGAAAGTCATGTGTTGCCCACATCAGATTTTTTGTTAATGTTCTGAGGTATCTCTTGGAAAAATTTAATAATACATTTAATGAGCGCAGTATATGACTCAGGGTTGTTCTTCTATCTAGATAATTCTATATTCTATTCTAGAAGATTCTATTCTACCTTTATAATTCTCTAATATTCTGTCTTAAGGTGGTTCATCTATCTTCTATCTATGGACTGTTTTTGCCATTTTATAAGCTTGTTAGTACTGTATAGCTGATACTTGAAATGCTAACAAGTTGACTTTCTACTATACATTTGGAACCCGCGGATATTCTGCTTTAAAATTTGTTAAACAGCAGTTGGTTAAATAACAAAATTTACGTACGTGACAACATTTTAAAATAGTAAGTTAAATAATTTAAACTCTTGCAAAAAATTATACAAAAATATTACATTTTAACTCTTGCAAAAATTATGTGATATAAGAGATCAATCGATTTTAAATCACGAATCGGGCTAACTTTCGGTTATGAAGGGAAAAGAATTAGAATCCATGACAATGTATTTTATAGCAAGTTACTGATTCTCGAATACCCTATGGCAGTATCTCTGACACGCACACGCACGCTCACGCACACACACACACACATATATACGTATTAGATTTTTACTTTCCTTATATACATAATGTATAAGAAAAGTATTGTGACGGGGTCAAAAATTCAAATTCGAGTTTTCGACTGGAGAGCACGTTTCAAGCATCCCTGATCACTAATTGAACATTTTTGAGATGATGTGTGTGTGTGTGTGCGTCAGTGAGTCTGTGGAGACTATATCTCACGAACGAATAGAGCGATTCGAATGAAATTTGGTACAAAAATCACAATCCGTGAATACTGGAAGCGTATTGTTTTTAAACGTAATTGAACCCCCACTAAATTTTCGAATGAAATTTTGAAAAAATCACCAAAAAATCAAAACCTTTAATAAAGTTACGCAAATAGACATTTCTGATGTATTTTTTCCTTAGAAAACGATTGGCATAAACTTTAGAACGCTAGCATGAATCGTTCTCAAGATATTGCACATTTTTAAAATAAATTTATCAAAAAATCCCATAAATTAAAAAAATTATATTAACTATAGAGAAACATGCTCACTTTTCATATGTAGACACATATGTTTCATATGTTTTCATATGCTCACTTTTCATATACTCACTTTTCATATGTCACTTTTCATATGTCAATTTGGTGACATCATTCTCATGGATCTAGCTCGTTCCATTTATGAAAAAAGATAGTTTGAGTAATACTTTTGTATTTGAACGCCAATAGTTATTTATATGCTATTAGAATAACCTACTTCTCCATCCATAACGCTTGGCGAGATTTTGGCGCTGAATTTAGCGGAATGCCGCCAACTTGGCGACTTTTCTAAATGTTGCCAAATTAACGAAAATCTCGCCAAATGGATACAAATTAACACTAAATCAATGAAAATGACGACTCATTGACGAAAATTCAATATCTTAGAAAGAATATAAATATCTACTATAAGAAAAACCTATATTTTTATTGTAAAAGTAACAAATTCGTTGTATTATATAAGGAAAGTCATGTGTTACTCACATCAGATTTTTTAAGTTATGGTTATATGAGTTACAACTTATCTCTTATCTATCATTGGAATTTCGTATAATAGTTTTATTATATATATATATATATATATATATATATATATATATTATAAATATTTGTGTGTGTTACAATTTTGCGAACCTCTATAGAGACCAACAAATTGAGTCCTACCGCTTATTTTGCTTGGAATTTCTAGGCGGGCTCCGTTTGTATGAACTTGACCTTTTCAACGTCGTGCATTCTGAGCTCAGTGTTTCTGAAATATAATGACGGCTGCGTAAGGTAAGATTGCATTTATTGGTCTGCATAGAGATTTGAAAAAATGTGTTACACAGCGAAGTTTCTTTCCGGAATTGCAAGTATCGACTTATCTATTCTGATGAGCGAATAAAAGACGCAAAACCTGTCCATAGAGGATGTAATCTATAATGTGATCGCAATGCTAACTTTTGGAAAGCCCATTGGTGGTATTTATGAAAATGTTCTAGTGATGTTTCTTACTTTTCAGTTTGGGCTAGTTGGAATTACTAAATGTGCCATGTCGCCAAGTAAAAACGAAATCTGACGTGCAGCAATTCTCTACATAATACACTGCTTTCCCTACATAATGCAAATCAGTGTAAAATGTTTTTAACGTTGAATTGTACATTAGCGTTTGTCGCTTTTCTGGATGAATACATATAAAACTATTTTGAAATATCTAATACGTTAAAATATTTTAATAATTTATTCATTAATTTGGCCTCATTTTCGACAATTTGGTAGTTATTTTTGCCTAGTTGGCAGTATTTAGTCAAATTATAGTGCCCAAGGTCAGCGAATATATCATTAACCAATAATACACATAATGCACTGCTTTCTCTATATAATGCAAATCCGTGTAAAATGTTTTTAACGTTGAATTGTACATTAGCATTTGTCGCATTTTTGGATGAATACCTATACAACTATTTTGAAATATCTAATACGTTAAAATATTTTAATAATTAATTCATTAATTTGGCGTCATTTTCGACAATTTTGTAGTTATTTTTGCCTAGTTGGTGGTATTTAGTCAAATTATAGTGCCCAAGGTCAGCGAATATATCACCAACCAATAATGCACATAATGCACTGCTTTCTCTATATAATGCAAATCCGTGTAAAATGTTTTTAACGTTGAATTGTACATCAGCATTTGTCGCATTTCTGGATGAATACCTATACAACTATTTTGAAATATCTAATACGTTAAAATATTTTAATAATTAATTCATTAATTTGGCGTCATTTTCTACAATTTTGCGTTATTTTTGTCAAGTTGGCGATATCACCAACCATTACAGAAAGATATGCAGACAGACAGACTGAGAGAAGGGCTTTTCTTATATGTAAACTAGAACCACGAGAATGATGTTAACATATTTATCGCATAATATTGCATATGGAAAGTGAACATATTTGACGATATTTATTTCTTTTTAATTTTAACCAATTTTTTAAACAAAATTATTTGAAAAACGTGTAGTACATCGAGAACGATTCGAGCTAGCGTTCTAAAGTGTCATTCGTTTACTTATGAAAAATTGCACATAAAATGATTATTTATTTCACAGTACTGAGGGACATGATATATCCAAAAATTAATTCGAAAAGTGGAGGAGGGAGGAGTATTCCGAACATTAGCTTGCGTTAAGAATCAATAGAATTCTAGTATTTACCGATTGTTTAATCATAGTTTTTATTTTGTAACGCGTCATTTATTCATAAAATATTGCATCCACATACATACATACTAACATACACACGCACACACATGAACGCACATACGTGCACAGGCACACACACACGTACGCACACACTTACGCGCGCGTACGTACACATATACGCGCGCAGACGCACGCACACACATACACACACGCACTCATACACACATCACACACACACACACTCACACACACTCACACACACACACACTCACACACACACACACTCACACATACACACACACACACACACACACACACACACACATACGCACACACAAAACGTTTGATTTGAGTTTTGTTATGTTTAATACATGCTCCTTCGTCAAACACTAATTTGAATTTTTGACTCGGTCACAATACTTTCACTTTATTTGCATTATACTATGTATGCAAGGAATATAGTACATTATTTAACACCAGTGCAGTAAACTGTAAATGCAATATAGCTTTAAGTATTTATGTAATGTGTTCTTTCATACGATAAAACTTTCTGAAATAAATATGAAAATAAAAATGATAATTTGAGACAAACAAACACATCAGATTTTTTCATTGACAACTACTTCTAATTTTACTAGGTTTTAAAAACTGATTAGTGATGAAAAAAATATCGATGCTTTATAAGAACATCACTAACAATAACACGGAAAAAAATGTCTGTTCGAAATGAAGATTTAAAGTAATTCCCATCACCTGAATAATTAAAAGTTTGATTGAAATTTTTGTATGAAGTTGAGATGCAGTGTTCCTGAAAAAGCTCCGAAAAATTCGCACTCTGTTATTGATTTCTTCCTGAGGTGAATGGTCTTTGAAGAGGCTTGGCGACTTCTGAGCAAGATACTAAATTGAGCGATAGTATCAAATTAATTTATTCAATTTTTCCATGGGATTAAGTAGTAAAGATAGTATTTCATGAAATTAATAAACACCGCATCGTGCGCTTAATCAATAATTTAATAAGATTGATAGCTAATTTATTTTAAACTCAGTCCGAGGTGTAGTTTTGTGGGATTATTGACATAATAATATATTTCTTTTACTGATATTTTTTATTTCAGGGATATACACGAATAAGCATTAATATGTATTTATATCCCCTTATACTTTAGCCTCTATGTTTCCTATTATATTACACGCTCCTCTATTTTGTAGTTTTTGCTGTAGAATATATCACATTTTAGTGCCTTTTCGTAATACTGTTATTTATTTCTCACGATTGGCAACAGTAGATCTCTACTTTTATCTTTCGCGATTGGCAACATTGGTCTCGTCATTTATTGCTTGAATAGATAAGACGTTTGTAGTATATTTCAGGTATTCTTGTTTCCTATATAATTTTTCAATCTTTATACTTGTCGTCCAAGTACAAAAAGTTGAAACATTTAATATATATCTTTTTTCAGAAACAAGTATATTTTATCTTCATTTTTTTTAAAAACTTGGACTTGAAAAATAATTTTGAAACTCCCTTTAGGCTTTTTTAGCATATTGCCCGTTAGCCTTCCCATCCATTTTTATTCCATTTGTATCCTATTTATATCTTATATATATATATATATGTATACGTGTGTATATACTATATATATATATATAGATCACGTGACCCACTTCAAAATATAATATGGCATCCATCTTGTCTCAAAATCGTGATTTTTAAAGTTCTTTTTAATTCATATTGAGTGTTGTATTCGTCCTAAAACCGCTTTATTTTTGCTTAAATTCTGTGCATCTACATACTGAAACAACGCAATGACAATATATTTGAGTTTAAATGATCATCCAAATTTGATTATATCTACAACGAAGCCTATTTTTCACTTATGTAAAATGCAAACAGCAAAATATGTAGGATGAGTTGTATAAGTATTGCTGTATTTTTTAACGCAAAAGTATTTAGCTCATAGAGTCTGCATAGCTGATATGAATGAAATATTCATTAATTTTACAGAGAGAAGGACGATTTTTTTCGATGAAGTTTTAAGCATAGAGTTTAATTACTTGTAGCTCCATGGTCTTAAGTTTTTAAATAAAACAAATTATTTTAGTACTGTGATGAATGAAATGAATGGGAAAATGTTATGAATGAAATATTGCTTTTATAGAGAGAGCCGGTGTGTTATTTTTTCTATGACGTCATTTGAATGAATGTCAGTTGTTTTCGATGAAGTTTTCAAATATAATAAATTATTGTAGTATTATAATGATTTTAAAAATATTACCGAGGAATGTATCGCATTTTAGAGATATTTAAACCAGGCAATTTATATTTCAATGCCGTCATTTGAATGAAGTTCATTTTTTTCGATGAAGGTTTAAGTTTTCAAATATAATAAATTAATGTAGTATTGTGATAAGCTTTAAAATATTACTTAGGGATGTATTGCATTTTAGAGATGTTTAAATAAAATTGCATTGAAGTTGGAAAGTGTTTCATAATCAATGCTTTAAGCATGATTGATCTTTCTTGTTCATGCTTAAGTTTAGCTTGTTTTATGACACCAAGTGGGCCAAATGAAACAAGAAAGATCAATCATGCTTAAAGCATTGATTATGAAACACTTTCCAACTGAGATGCAATTTCATTTAAAATTTCTCAAAAATGTGATACATTCAGTGGTGATGTCTTTTACATTATCACAGTACTACAGTAATTTATTATACTTAAATATTTAAAACTCTATCGCAATATAAATCATCTGATTCTCTATTCAAAACCAATGAATATTTCATTCATATAACTTGTATTCCAGACTCCATAGCTAAATAATTTTGTGTAAAAAAAATTCAGCAATTCTTATGTAACTCACCTCACAATCGCTTGAGATATTTGCATTCTGCATAAGTTAAAATTAGGCTTCGTTGAAGAAATAATACAAGTTTAGGGATCATTTAAAATCACAACTATTGTAATTGCGTAGGCACGGAATTTAGATACACAGATAATACACAGATAATATATGTGTGTGTGTGTGTATGTATTCAAAGTATTGGAATCGTGCCGAAGATCGGAACTCGAATTTTCGAAGGATCTACACGTTTTGGGACTTCTAGAACACGAAAAAATTATTTTTAGGAAGACGTCTGTGTGTGTAACGGTGTATCTGTGTGTTTTTCTGTGTGTCTGTGAGGATATTGCATCCACTCTAACCGGAAAACTAATGGACAGAATTTCATAAAATTTTTAGGTAAGCTTTTTGTGGGGAAACCCTGATGTTCATTAGATTATAGTACGATTTCGTAATAAATGATTCTGCCTTCTTTCCGAAATGGCCGGCAGAAATTGTCTTTATCCACTCTAGCGAAAAACTAATGGACCAAATTCAACAAAATTTAGTGTATAATATTTCAATAACCTACAAGTGATATTATACCAAATTTAACAAAATTTGATAAATAAATCACTTGTAATTTATTCTAGTACGATTCGGGAAAAAGGAACGGGCTGTTTTTGCGAAATGGCCCACAAAAATCGCTAAATATAAAAATAAAAGACTACGTGTGTCCTCAATTATATCAATTAAATTCCTATTTTTTATGTGATTTTTGACAACAAAAAGAATAAGACTAACCCCATTACTCTAGGACTAGCCGTTCTTGAGATATTTTAGTATTTCGCGTTTTCGCTACGCCACCTTTGACAATAAGTCCAGCTATCAAATGAGAACTAAATTTATGTTTAACGTGCAAATTCAATGTCATTTAAAATACTTATGGCTGTTATTTTGAGCAGATAAACTGAAATTATTATTGAAGAAATAAAGAGAACGTGAATATGAGTCTGTAGGGAAAGACATGTGCTGCTCACATCAGAATTTTTAACAACATTGCAACAATGATTAATAGAAGTGAACGGGGATTATTTGCAGGCCATTTCGAAAAAAATGTAGGATCTATATTTAAAGATCCACCAAATTTTTGTAGAATTAAATGTTCTACAAATTTAAGCTGTGTACCAAATTTTAACTCTGTTAGACATAGGAAAGTGCATTAAAAATGCCATCAAATAAGTATATCATAAAGAGTTATATAAAATTTAAAAAAAATTGAAAAATTGTTATCTACCAAATTTATTTTAAAATTTGAAGCTTATCTTATATACAAAATAAGTGAACGGTTGGAATGATATTTGTTATATAATATATTTTATTTTTCTTTCTGGAGGATATCCCAAAAGTCAGAATTTAATTGAATTTGTTTTTCTCCCTTTATTAAATAATTTTTAATTAAAAAACTACCTAACATATTTTACTGTCATTTTTTTATATATATATTTTAGGGGACAATGTGAATATTTCCTAAAAATTTCGAAGTAATTTGTGAATTTTAAATTTGCTTAAAAAATGTTTGAAAAATTAGGTCCCATAGGGTTCAGTGTATTTCATTTTTTCAACCCGGGTTCAATAAAAAACTAATTGGGTGATATTATTTATTTATATTCCCATAGGTCCTACAGGCCGTCTGAAAAACATACTAAAATTTCATTTTGATAAAGTCATTTTTACGGCAGTTATCGTGCTAACGGGCAGACAGACAGACAGACAGACAGAATGAACAAAGTCATAAACACTTTTCAACTATGTTATAAAGTGTTAAAAAAACAAATTGACTAATTTCGTTTTTAAAGTTTAATCCTAATGAAATGGAAGTGATTTTATTCGTTTTTCTATGAAAATTGAAGTGAAAAATAAGCATTTAATTAATATTCGATTAAGTTAGTGATGCTTTACCTCACGACATATTGTATAATCCAAAGTTTAAATCTTAACTGATTGCATATAAAACTGCGCACATTGGATGTATCCGAAATTTTACCCTTTTGTTCTTACTAAAAGGTTTTCCTTGAAACATTTATTTCTCAGGTTCTGCTGTAGATTATGACTAATATAGATTCAGCAACAAATTCACTAAGGATTTCTACTTCTTTCATTTCCTGTTCAATAATTTTCATTTTACTTGAAAAATAAATTTCTCAAGATTGGCTAGAGATAGGTGATATATGAATTCAGCATCAAATTCCGGAGGAGGTTGGATGCTCACCAAGTGTTTCCACGTCCGGTTCTTTTTCACTTTTGGTTCAAAAAATTTCTTGGAAACATCTATTTCTTAAAATTGGCTATAGCTAGAGCTTAGACGATAACTGATATGGATATATCATCGAATTTTAGTGGAAGTAGGGGTTCACTAAGGATTTCCACTATCAGTTTCGGCGATATCACTTCCTGTTCTTCCGAAGTAAGTATGCAAAAGAGAATGAAATTGCTGAATAGTTCCGTTTAAAACGAAGTATTCAGACTATGATGACCCCTTCATAAATTACTTGTTACTACTAAATTATTATTGATAGCTTCATCATATAACATTTTATTTCTGCGTATTTTTTACTTTCCTTATATACATAATGTATAAGGAAAGTATTGTGACGGGGTCGAAAATTCGAATTCGAGTTTTCGACGGGAGAGCACGTTTCAAGCATCCCTGATCACGAATCAAAAATTTTTGAAGTGATGCGTGTGTGTGAAAGTATGTGTGTGTGTGTGTGTGTGTGTGTGTGTGTGTGTGTGTGTGTGTGTGTGTGTGTGTGTGTCAGTGAGTCTGTGGAGACGATAACTGACGAACGAATGGAGCGATTCGAACCAAATTTGGTACAAAAATCATAATCCGTAAACACTGGAAGCTTGTTGTTTTTATATGCAATCGAATGTTCAGAACCCCCCTAAATTTTCGAATAAAATTTTTAAAAAAATCGTCAAAAATCAAAACCACTAATAAAGTTACGCAAATAGACATTTCTTATGTAATTTTTCATTAGAAAACGATTCGCATAAATTTTAGAACGCTAACACAAACCGTTCTCGAGATATTGCACATTTTTTAAAAAAATTATCAAAATGTCATATAAAAAAAAATATTTCCTATTGAGAAACATGTTCACTTTTAATATGTAATACCATACAATAAATTGGGTGACATCATTCTCGTGGATCTAGCTCGTTCCATGCATGGAAAAAGATACTTTGAGTAATACATTTGTATTTGAACGCCAATAGTCATGTATCTGCTATAAGAATAACTTATTGCTCCGTCCATAACGTTTGGCGAGATTTTGGCGACAAAAATGGATACAAATAACGTTAAATCAATGAAAATGACGTCTAAATGTCGAAAATTCAATATCTTGGAAAGAATATTAGTATCTACTATAAGAAAAACCTATTTTTTTACTGTAAAAGTAGTAAATTCATTACATTATATAAGGGAAGTCATGTGCTGCCTACATCAGATTTTTTCAAATCCAACGGTGCAATTAAAATTGGCTACTGATGCAAAAATCAATGTTTTAAAACACCGCAACAATATTTAAGGAAAAAAAAAGTGATTTTACAAAATGAAGTTTAAAAGATAAAGGTGCTCCGTTCGCCTGAGTTATTAAAATTTGATTGAATTTTTCGGATGAGGCAAAAAAAAGAAGCAGTCTTACGTAGCAACTCCAGAAGAAACACACTTGGTTATTGATCCCAGGTCCTAAGCTGGATGTTTTTTAAACAAGCTGTCATGGGTGAATCACGTTGGAGAGAGATTAGCTTGTAATTTATTTATATTGTTGCAAGTATATTTTTTTAATCTTTATTAAAATGAAAAAACAGTTTTTAACTTTTTAATCAATTGTTAATGTGGCGAACTCTGGGTCACATGACCGTGGAGAAAAATATAATGAAATAGCGCCAAATTAGGGATGCAAGTTAAAATATCGCCAAGACGGTAACTTTTGGCGAAATATTTCCAACTTGGCGACTTTTGGAAATTTTGAGAATTGAAGCTTGAAGTGACGTTTTTCGCTAATTTTCTGGAATATTCCATAGAAGCTACTTAATAGCTAACGTAGTAGTTAGTTATGATAGTAATTTTAAAGTGTAAAAAAATAAGTATACTGTAAAAGCGACTGTTTTGAAAATACGATTCTTTGTTTATAAACTCATCGAACTTATTCCTTTGTGACTTTGTTAGTTAGCTGGAAATTTGATAATTGTATTTAGTTCATGTTTATTCTTATTGATGATTTGAATAAATCCGAAAATATCCAGATGTTCTTGAATCCTGAAACTGTACTCGACACTCCATCTTCTCCTTTTCGACTTTTAAAAAGTACAGCGGTCGTGGCGTAGCTGCTTGTACAGTCACTCAGCTGGGCAACTTTTTGTTCTGAATGGGAGTACTGTTAATGCTTTCTTTGGTTCTCGAGAATTCGCTGCAGGTTCCTGTGTTATTTTAATCAGAGGTTTGCATCTTAAATTTCGGACAACAGTGGGCAAATTTTCTTTTTAATAATATTGATAGGGACTGGTACCTGACCCGTGATTTTTGGAGCACACAAGCTGATGGACAGATGACAGGGAATTACTTATATCATTTTATGAGCCTCATCATATGTTATTTGCGCCTATATACGTTGCTCAATTTTCTTTATGCTTTGTATAAAGTGCATTTTACTTATTAATCACGTTGCGGGATAAACATTTTATAAATTACACTCATTTAAGAAATTATCCAAGAAATATTTTTGATGTATAAACTATAATTTGATTCGCAAATGAAAATTTATTATAGAAATTCAAATGTCAAATTTTTATAGATACCAGTAATATATATTTATCAGATATATGATAATATTTTTTTAACCTTGTATCGCTTAATATAATAAAGAGTAAGAGAGTAATAATGTCTGATGCAATGTGAAAAAATTAATTGTGTTGAAATTTATGATTTTTTTCATTTTAGGTAAGAAGCTTATTAAAGTTCTGGATGGTTGTTTGCTTTCAACGGGGGAGGTAATTTATGCACTGATATTAATTTAAATAAATTTATTTTGAAATATTCTGTGAGGTTTACACCAAACAGCGATGGCATTTGGAGGAAATTTCTGACCAAAGTGTGGATCAAAGGGAAAATATTCCTTTGGGATAACTTCATATTGAAAAGATAATTGATGAAAAATAATTTGGACCAAAATGATTGATCAAAATATCGAACATGATAAAGATCAGAATTTATTTTTATGGTAAATAGCCCTGAATTTGGCGTGTGTATACAAAATCCATATATTTACTCAAGGGAAATTTTCGAGAAAGAAATGGGGTTTTTGCATTTACCTAAGGGAAATTCTTCCACATTAATTTACCGTCGCTATATTGAATGGAAATTAAATTGTAAAACATCATTAGTAATTCTTCCCGACCGTCCAAACAGTTACCTTACACCTTTCTGGTAGGTCGGACGGTCAACATCATTAGTAGTTGCCGTTTTCATGCGGCGTACGATCACGTTAAACATGTGGGTCCGTAAGTCTTTCCGAGAGGTTGGTGGTAGGGGAAGGAGGGGACGGTCCCTGTGAATGCCTCCCCCACTGGGTTCCGGTCTAAATTGGGTGGTACTTCCCGGCCGTCCAAACAGTTACCTTACACCTTTCTGGTAGCCGGCCGTCCAAATGGATGCTCAAGTCCTTGTTGACGAGCCGGACGGCCTGGGATTTCAACACCTTTCTGGTAGGTCGGACGGTCTGGGTCTCAACATCATTAGTAATCTCAACATCATCGGTTTTTAAAATGTACGCATTAACATGTACGTCGGTCATTAACTTGCATGTATTGGTCGGTACTTAACATGCCAGTAATTGGGTAATTGGTTGATCATTAACATGTATGTATGTATTTTCGGTATTCTGGATGATATGTGATCATGGTATCCTTATACAGTACATGAATCTCTATGAGCTAACTCAGATAGCACACTTCCTGTTTTTAAATTGTTGAAAGTTCGCAATTTTTCATTTCGTTGAATATGCAACGACATAAACCAGAAAATATGTCCCATTACTTCCAATAGTTTGGAGGATTAAATTGTAACACTTATCACTAATTGGTTGGTCTTTAACATGCATGTATTAACATGTACGTCAGTCATTAACATGCATGTATTGGTCTGTCATTTACATGCAAGAATTGATCGATCATTAACATGCATGTATTGCTCTAGTAGCATTTAATATTCACTAATTTTGGACTAATATTGTATATATATATATATATATATATATATTGTATTGGGTTAATTCCGTCAAAATGTCTACTGGGTCAACATTGGATTGCAACTAAGGTGGTCGGTCATTAACATGTATGTATTAGTCGATCATTAATATGTCAGTAATAGGGTAATTGGTCTATAATTACATTAGTATGTCAGTAATAGGGGTCGATCATTGACATGTCAGTATAATAGGGTAAATAGTCGATCATTAACATGTCAGTAATAGGGTAATTGGTCGATCATTAACGTGTATGTAAGTATTTTCGGTATCCTGGATGAGATGTGGTCATGGTATCTGCTTATATATGGGTCTCTTTGAATTTACTTTGCTAGCATACTTCTGTTTTTAAAATCTCGAAAATTCGCACTTTTTCATCAATTTGAATATGCAGCGAAATAAACACTAAAAAAATCTGATGTAGGCAGCACATGACTTTCCATATATAATGCAATGAATTTACTACTTTTACAGTTTCAAAAAATGTTATTCTTATAGTAGGTACTTATATTCTTTCCAAGATATTCAATTTTCTTCAATTAGTCGTCATTTTCATTGATTTAGCGTCATTGTTGTCCATTTGGCGAGATTTTCGTTAATTTGGCAACATTTAAAAATATCGCCAAATTGGCGACATTCCGCTAAATTCGTCGCCAAAATCTTGCCAAGCGTTATGGACGGAGAAATAAGTTATTCTTACAGCGCATAAATGACTATTGGCGTCCAAATACAAAAGTACTACTCAAAGTATTTTTTCTCGTGAATGGAACGAGTTAGATCCACGAGAATGATGTCACCAAATTTATCGCATGATATTACATATGAAAAGTGAACATGTTTCTTAACAGTTAATATTTTTTTTAAATTTATGGAATTTTTTGATAAATTTGTTTGAAAAATGTGCAATATCTCGAGAACGGTTCATGCTAGCGTTCTAAAGTTTATATCAATTGTTTTCTAAGAAAAATTACATAAGAAATGCCTATTTGCGTAACTTTATTAAAGGTTTTGATTTTTTGACGATTTTTTCAAAATTTTATTCGAAAATTTAGGGGGTTCTGAACCTTCAATTGTGTTTAAAAACAATAGGCTTCCAGTATTCACGGATTGTAATTTTTGTACCAAATTTCATTCGAATCGCTCCATTCGTTCGTGAGATATCATCTCCACAGACTCATTGACACACATACACACACACACACTTTCAGACACACACACACAGACATCACCTCAGAAATGTTCGATTCGTGATCAGGGATGCTTGAAACGTGCTCTCCCGTCGAAAACTCGAATTCGAATTTTTGACCCCTTCACAATACTTTCCTTATACATTATGTATATAAGGAAAGTAATATGTCACAGTACTTATAATATTTGAAAGAATTTTTATTCCGTTCCTGTTTCGTTACTGACATATTTATTTTACAAGGAGTTTTAGATAAATGTAATGATACGCATTGCAAAAGAAACGTAAATCTAATGAAGGAGAATTGATACGTAAAGCAAAAGAAACGGAATTGTCGAAAAAAAAAAAACGAAATTGCGAAAGAAACGGATCGTTGCGCTGAAGCAACGATAATGTAATGAAACGTAAAAGATCGTAGAAAAAGATCCAAAATGTCGTGGCTCATAACGCAGAAGAAAACAAAGTGTAACAATACATAAAGAAAAGGAACAAAAATGCAACGTTACGTAATGCAAAAGAAACAGAAATGTAATGATATATACAGCGTAAAATAAATGAAAATGTAATGATGTATACAGAGTAAAAGAAACAAAAATGTGATGATATATACAGCGCAAAAGAAACGATTATTAAATGTAATATATAGCGTGTTATACGAACAGTGCCCGAAAGAAATATAAAATCAACGAATGGTTGTATATGTAAAGATAAATACGAAAAATAATCAGAAAAGAAAGGAGAATTTAGTAGCTATAACAGCCACACCCCTCAAAACAGATGATTTTATAAAAATGCGAAATTTAATTTTTATACGGTCCTTCTGTACAAAAATCTGATGTGGGCAACACATGACTTTCCTTATATGATGCAATGAATGTACTACTTTTACAGTTAAAACAAATGTTATTCTTATAGTAAATGCTTATATTCTTTCCAAGATATTGAATTTTCTTCAATTAGTCGTCATTTTCATTGATTTAGCGTTATTTTTATCAATTTGGCAAGTTTTTCAACAATTAAGCAACAATTTAGCAACAATTTAAAATTTAGCAACAATTAAAAAAGTCGCTAAGTTGGCGACATTCCACCAAATTCGTCGCCAAAATCTCGCCAAGCATTATGGACGGAGAAATAAGTTATTCTTACAGCAGATAAATGACTATTGGCGTTCAAATACAAAAGTATTACTCAAAGTATCTTTTTTCATGAATGGAACAGGCTAGATCCACGAGAATGATGTCACCCAATTTATAGCATGATATTACATATGAAAAGTGAACATGTTTCTCAATTGGAAATATATTTTTTTTAATTTTATATAACTTTTTGATAATTTTCTTGAAAAATATGCAATATCTCGAGAACGGTCCATGTTAGCGTTCTAAAATTTATGTCAATCGTTTTTTAATGAAAAATTACATAAGAAATGTCTATTTGCGCAACTTTATTAGCGGTTTTGATTTTTTGACGATTTTTTCAAAATTTCACTCGAAAATTTAGGGGGGTTTTAAACATTCGATTGCGTATAAAAACAATAGGCTTCCAGTGTTTACGGATTGTGATTTTTGTACCAAATTTCATTCGAATCGGTCCATTCGTTCGTCAGTTATCGTCTCCACAGACTCACTGACACACACACACACACACACACACAGACATCACTTCAAAAATGTTTGATAAATGTTTGATCGTGCTCTCCCGTCGAAAACTCAAATTCGAATTTTGACCCCGTCAAAATACTTTCCTTATACATTATGTATATAAGGAAAGTAATAAAATTCAATTAGTAAAATTTTTTTCACGCTCAATTATAGGGCTAAATATACTTATTAATCCGATACCTCTTGATGAAAATATTTTTGAGATATTCCAACTATTGTTGTTAGGTATTTTACGTTTAATTTCAAGGGACCAGCGACAAATAAATTAATCAATATTAAATGGTAGTAAATTTCAATTGACGGTTTTTTCTATTTTATATAGATTTATGGATGTCTCTCATATGTACTTTGAGAAGAATTTAAATATCCACACTTCCAGTTAAGGTAAAATAAAATAAATCAAGAATTTCAATCTATAATAATAAAGTAAGACGTCTATCTGTCGGTCGCATAGCTGAAGATCTAAGCGATCCACCGCATCGACAGTGCAGTTGGTACAGTCATCCTCGACGTGCGAAAAGAAATACCGTATTGGAATGTTTTTAAAACTCGAATTAGTTTCTTAGTTGTTAAATTTTGAAGCACCATATTGAGCGATCAAATTAGTTTCTTACAGATTTAAAAAAATCTGATGTGGGCAACACATGACTTTCCTTATATAATGGAATGAATTTACTACTTTTACAGAACAAAAATAGGTTTTACTGATAGTAGATACTTATATTCTTTCCAAGATATTGAATTTTCGACAATGAGTCGTCATTTTGATTGATTTAGCGTCATTTTTATCCATTTGGCGAGACTTTCGTTAATTTGGTAACATTTCAAAAAGTCGCCAAGTTGGCGACATTCCGCCAAAATCGTCGCCAAGGTCTCGCCAAGCGTTATGGACGAAGAAATAAGTTTTTCTTATAGCAGATAAATGACTATTGGCGATCAAATGCAAAAGTATTACTCAAAGTATCTTTTTTCATGAATGGAACGAGCTAGATCCACGAGAATGATGTCACCCAATTTATCGTATGGTATTACATATGAAAAGTGAACATGTTTCTCAATAGGAAATATTTTTTTTTATTTTACATGACTTTTTGATAATTTTTTTCAAAAATGTAGAATATCTCGAGAACGGTTCATGTTAGCGTTCTAAAATTTATGTTAATCGTTTTCTAATGAATGAGAAATGTCTATTTGCGTAACTTTATTAGCGGTTTTGATTTTTTGACGATTTTTTCAAAATTTCACTCAAAAATTTAGGGGGGTTCTGAACATTCGATTGCGTATAAAAACAATAGGCTTTCAGTATTTACGGATTGTGAATTTTGTACCAAATTTCGTTCGAATCGGTGCATTCGTTCGTCAGTTATCGTCTCCACAGGCTCACTGACACACATACACACACACACACACATACTTTCACACACACACACACACACAGAGACATCACTTCAAAAATGTTTGATTCGTGATCAGGGATGCTTGAAACGTGCTCTTCCGTCGAAAACTCGAATTCGAATTTTCGACCCCGTCACAATACTTTCCTTATACATTATGTATATAAGGAAAATATTATCAAATTTTCCATCCCGACATCATCCGAAAAGTCAAAGACCAGAAGAGATTATTATTGAAGTATTAAGCTCACGCAAACGGCTAAAGGCCTATTTGGTATTGCCGATGTGCCGGGTCCAAGGTGTACTGTGAGACAGCCGTGAGGACCTGATCTACCTCTCGGCCCACAGGTTTTGTTCCCCCACGACTGAGGGTCGCCTACAGACGACCAGGCTGAGGTCGAAGAATAAGGCGCAGTGATGAATACCAGACAGACCTTCATGATTTGACATAACGCCAAGATCAGACAGAACAACTTTAGGACCCTTAACCACACACACCCCACCCCGGAGAACAGCAGCAGGAAACGAAAACAGCACAGGAGACCCCAGGGGAACTTCCCTTAGATGAGGCTGCCTGGGCTACAAAAAGCCCCAACTCCAGGGGGAAGAAGGGGCGCCACGGCGGCGGGAAACGATAGATGTCGATTGCAGTGAACAAGCAGATGTACCGAAAGAGAAAACCCACAGAGTTGGCAACCCAGAATATTTTGTTCGTTTTGCAGAGGATTTCGACTTTTTACTCTCGGTAGTTATGCAGAGGCAGCATACAACTTAAAGAGGCGCTGTCGTAACCCTGGCTTATACCTGTACAGCCAGGTTAACTTAACCTAAGTAGAGAAGAAAGAAAAGGAAGAAATACTAAAGAAAGACTAAACACTAAAGAAAAGGGCCGGGCTATTGACAAGAAAGGGAAAGAGCACAGGAGCCTGCCATACAGGGCAGAAAAGCGCACAGGAAGAAAGACGACGTCCAAGGTACAGAGATACTGTACTATTAGTTCTAGACACTGTATCCAAGGTGTACTACGCGACCCCGCAGAGTGGTGACACGTTTTTAGGGGCTTTTACAGAGTACGCTTGTTTAACGGGCAGGGCCTACGCTTACTCAGCAGGTGTCTACGTCTTTCGAAAAATGGAATGAATGAGTTAAATTAATCCCTGCTTTATACATGCTGGAAAACGCCGTGTGAATTTTCTTTTGCCCTAATTAACCGCAATGAAAATTTTATTAATTGACATTTTTTTTATTACAGGGCTGTATAAAATATTTAATTTCACATTTTTAGAAAATTGTTAGTTACGGTGGGTGCAACTATTATAGCTAAATTCTTTTCTTTCTGCGGATTACATTTTATATTTCGCTATTTTTCTGCCATCAACCTTTCATTTTTATTTTTTTTTAAGACACTCATCGCGAAACACCGGGTATAGAGAAACCCATAAGTCAATATGGACAACCTGAAAATGATCAAAATAGCAGTATGTTAAATTAAGCAAATACACTCTGTTGCTGAAAAATATATGCACCCACAAGAAATTGAGCTAATTGACGCGAAACTCAGCATGTACAGGGTGGCCATACTTAAAGTAAAGGTGTTTAGAGCTCTATAGTGAGAAAACTGTTGGCCCAAACTTTACGAAATTTGAAGTAAATACTATTTAGATCATGAGGTTTTTGTTTTTAAAAGAAAAAAAAAAGTAGTTCGGATTTTTGCCACCACGAGCCAAAGTGGCGCTGTAAGATCCAACTTTGGAGTAAAATAGGCATAGGAAGTACAAAAAGTTAACATTTTACATGCATTTTGAAAAGAACATAACATTTACATTTTATACGTATTTAGTACATTTTATACTTACATTTGCATTTTACATTTATATGCGTATAATATTAATTTTTATGTTGGCATCATTTTTATGTGTGATTCAATATGTTTTCCTTGCATATGTTCCAAAAAGTGCATGTAAAATGTTAACTTTCTGTACTTCCTTTGCCTATTTTACTGCAAAAATGGTCCTTACAGCGCCACTTTGGCCCGCGGTGGCAAAAATCCGAACTATTTTTTTTTCTTTTAAAAATCAAAACCCCATGGTCTAAATAGTATTTATTGTAAATTTGGTTGAGTTTGGACCAACAGTTTTTTCACTATAGGTCTCTAAACACCTCTACTTTAATTATGGCCACCCTGTATGTATCGTTTGAAGAGATATGCAAATCATTAGAATTTGGGAACGAAAAAAGTTTTAAGAAATGGCGGCAACAATAAGCTGACTTTTTAGAAAGTGGTAAATTCTCCCCTGGCAGCTATACAAGCCGATATTCAGTGCGACATAAGTCAATTAAATTGTTTATGTCTCTTAGAAGACTGCTACAAATGCTGCAATGGGTCAGCTACTTCAGTGGTATTCTGAGAAAGCAGCAGTTGCAGTCCCAGACGTGTTCTGCAGATGATAGGTCTGGAGACCTGGGTGGCCATGCGATGGTACTAAATTCTCGAAGACATTGTTGAGATAGTCGAGCAGTATGGGGTCAAGCGTTGTCTTGTTAGTAAATGAAACCTGGGTGGATTGACAACATAGGTAGCTTTTGACAACTTATCAGATTAAACAGAATGACTTATTTATGCTCAAGTGCAAATTTTAATTAAAATTGAAATTTGATTAATATGCCTTGAAGTAAATGACTATTGACTAATTCTTGGGAGTTAAAATATAAAACTATTACAAAAAGTATCTTCTCTTGAGTGGAACGTTATAGATTCAAGAGAATGATATTAATGGATTTGTTTCCTTAATGCTGCATACGGAAAGTAAACCTATTTGTCGATACTTACTACTCTTTTAATTTTATGAATTTTTTTTTTCTGGTAAAGGTATTTGGTAAACGTGCAGTATCTCAAGAACGGTTTATGCTAGTGTTCTGAAGTTTATGTTGTTCTTCAAAAGAAAAATTCTGCATAGAATGATAATGTTTTTTATAATTATTGAAGGTTCTGGATTTTTAATAATTTTTTTTAAATTCGAAAATTGGGGAGGCCTTCAGAACATTCAATCGCATTTAAAATCAATAGTGCGCAAGTACTCACTGGTTGTAATAATCATATCAATTTTTTTTTCAAAACACTTAATTTGTTCTTAAGATATCGTGTCCACAGACTCATTCACGGATACACAGAGTAACAAACATATATACACACATCCCGATATCAACGGAAGAACTTTCGATTCGAGTTCAGGGATGCTTAAAATGCTGTCTTTCATCGAAAACTCGAGTTTGAATTTTTGACTCTGTTATATTATTTTCCTTATACCTTATATTATGTAGGGAAAGTAAAAAGGAATGGAAATGACCGAAGAGAATGCATTATCATTTAAAAGTTTTCCATGGGGACGAGACCTTCACTGTTGTGAAGCCAACTTGCGATAAAACACACTACTGGTCTAACGTTGCATGAACTTGAGAAGTACACCAAGGAGAATCAAATATACGAACAATTCGATTGTCCCAATCGATTCACATTGTGGTGTCTTCGACTGACAACTGCGACAGTTAGGAGTATTTGCAAATTGCTGAGTGCGGTCATGTTCGGCGACCTGATTAGGCATGACGAGCTGGATAATCTGTTGCATATGTGAGCATTTAGCATTAGACTGATGCATAATGTATTGAATGTTAACTAGTAGGCAGATGCAGAATATTTGCCATTATGAATATCTGTATCAGTGGATTTCAATCCACGACTCGCATGCCGCACAGCGTTTGAATTCAAGCGGCCTCCCAATGAACTTTTTACTTTCTCGTACTATAGAATATAGTATAAAGTATATGTAGTAAACTGTACTACAAGGTAGGATCAAAAAGTTCGTAGACTGTGCTGATATCTCCAACCCTGATTGGAGGAGAGGGGAACTATTTTACAGTGGCGTAGAGGCACATGTGATGCGAGATGTGATAAAGGAGAAGCAGGTGTTTTTCAGACAATGCGTATCAGTGAATTGTAGTCGTTCGCGTTCGTCGAAAACGGAAATGGCGTTTGAAATAATAACGTGCAAATATGAAATTCTGCCAGCGTTTGGGGAAATCGCCGACAGAAACATTGCACCTGCTGCAGCAGGTGCAGAATTTGATATTCGCATACTGTTTTTCAAACGCCATTTCCATTTTTGACGAACGCGAACGCCTACAGTTCACTGACAAGCATTGTCTGGAAATCTGGAAAAACCCTGCACTGTAGACATGCTTCTTCCTTTTCACATCTCGCGTTCCATGTGCCTCTCCGCCACGGTAAAATAGTTCCCCTCTCCTCCAATCAGGGTTGGAGATATCAGCACAGTCTCCGAACTTTTTGATTCTACCTTTTATATGTGAGTCGGAACACAGTTTACAACGACTCAGAACAGTTGTTTGGGTACCTCAAAGTCGTAGGAGTCACTCGTGGATGACTGCCCTTCGTCATCTCTTCCTCGGAAATGACTGTTTGTTGAATCGGTGAGTGCGCTAAAAACATGAAGCCGTGTTTCATTAAAATCAGACATAGAACTTCGATCGAGCGAAATCATTATTCTTCGCAAACTATTCTACAATCTACCACTTCCATATACCTGGAATGACGAGAGGCATGTAAGATTTTTTGCTACATATCATCTTCCGCTCCTCTCAGTGCAAATATATAGTTATTTAAATTGATGATAATAATAATATGATAATAAAAAAATTAATGATAATTAAATAAATATAATAATGTTTTAGAAATTCGTCAGACAAATGAAAAGATAATTCTAGCAGGAGTGTTAATATTTTTAAATTTTAACTTTCCGTGTATACATAATGTATAAGGAAAGTATTGTGACGGGGTCGAAAATTCGAATTCGAGTTTTCGACGGGAGAGCACCTTTCAAGCATTCCTGATCACGAATCAAACATTTTTGAGGTGATGTCTGTGTGTGTGTGTGTGTCAGTGAGACTGTGGAGACGATATCTCACGAAAAAATAAAGCGATTCGAATGAAATTTGATACAAAAATCACAATCCGTGAATACTGGAAGCCAATTGTTTTTAAACGTAATCGAATGTTCAGAACTCCCCTAAATTTTTGAGTGAAATTTTGAAAAAATCATCAAAGAAACAAAACCTTTAATAAAGTTACGCAAATAAACATTTCTTATGCAACTTTTCCTTAGAAAATGATTAACATAAACTTCAGGATGCTAGCATGAACCGTTCTCGAGATATTGCACATTTTTAAAATAAATTTATCAAAAAATCCTATAAATTAAAAAAAATATATTAACTGTTAAGAAATATGTTCACTTTTCATATGTAATATCATGCGATGAATTGGGTGACATCATTCTCATGGATCTAGCTCGTTCCATTCATGAGAAAAGATACTTTGAGTAATACTTTTGTATTTGAAAGCTATAATTTATTTATCTGCTATAAGAATAACTTATTTCTCCATCCATAACGCTTGGCGAGATTTTGGCGCCGAATTTGGCGGAATGTTGCCAACAGGCGACATTTTTAATGTTGCCAAATTAAAGAAAATCTCGCCAAATGAATAAAAATTACACTAAATCAATGAAAATGACGACTCATTGACGAAAATTCAATATCTTGGATAGAATATAAATATCTACTAAAAGAAAAACCTATTGTTGTTGCTTATGACCCCTGTTTCTGCATTAGCACGAATACAGGTCCAGTGACACCAGAAGAAGGACAGAGAGAATGACACACAAGACAAGAATACAAAGTTTATTAATACATGCAAGCATCACTGACTAAGGTTTGAAGAGTGCAGCTTCTCATTTAACGAGGACCCAGAAGGCGGAAGACAGTCTTTATCCTCAGGAAAACAACCATGCCTTACTCGGGATTCGAACCCAAGCCCACCAGACAGCCGTTGGTGACGCTATCCACTTCACCACCTGGGCGGCAGAAAAACCTATTACTCTCCTTATATACATAATGTATAAGGAAAGTATTGTGACGGGGTCGAAAATTCGAATTCGAGTTTTCGACGGGAGAGCACGTTTCAAGCATCCCTGATCACGAATCAAACATTTTTATAGTGATGTCTGTGTGTGTGTGTGTGTGTGTGTCAGTGAGTCAGTGGAGACGATAACTGACGAACGAATGTACCGATTCCAACGAAATTTGTACAAAAATCACAATCCGTAAACACTGGAAGCCTATTGTTTTTAAACGTAATCGAATGTTCAGAACACCCCTAAATTTTCGAGTGAAATGTGGAAAAAATTGTCAAAAAATCAAAACCGCTAATAAAATTACGCAAATAGACATTTCTTATGTAATTTTTCATTAGAAAACGATTAACATAAATTTTAGAACGCTAACATGAACCGTTCTCGAGATATTGCACATTTTAAAAAGAATTATCAAAAAGTCATATAAAATTAAAAAATATATACATTTCCTATTGAGAAACATGTTCACTTTTCATGCGTAATACCATGCGATAAATTGGGTGACATCATTCTCTTGGATCTAGCTCGTTCCATTCACGAAAAAAGATTTTTTAAGTAATACTTTTGTATTTGAACGCCAATAGTCATTTATCTGCTGTAAGAATAACATATTTCTCCGTCAGTAAAGCTTGGCGAGATTTTGGCGACGAATTTGGCGGAATGTCGCCAACTTTGCGACTTTTTGAAATGTTGTCAAATTAACGAAAATCTCGCCAAAAGGATTAAAATGACGCTAAATCAATGAAAATGAAGACTGTCGAAAATTCAATATCCTGGAAAGAATATAAGTATCTACTATAAGAAAAATCTATTTTTTTTACTGTAAAAGTAGTAAATTCATTGCATTATATAAGGAAAGTCATGTGTTGTCCACATCAGATTTTTTATAAACACTTTTAGTTACTTGTGGGGTAAAACTGGGTATGGATCAGTTTTTGAGTGCTATAGTTACTTAAAAAATATAATAAATCTCAAAATTTTAAAATTTTGGCAATTTTTTATACGTTTCAGATAAAAATATTATATAAAATTTACTATATGTTTGCTTCAAAAGTCTATACCCAATTTTGTTACTTTCCTTATATACATAATGTATAAGGAAAGTATTGTGGCGGGGTCGAAAATTCGAATTCGAGTTTTCGACGGGAAAGCACGTTTCAAGCATCCCTGATCACGAATCAAACATTTTTGAAGTGATGTCTGTGTGTGTGTGTGTGTGTGAAAGTATGTGTGTGTGTGTGTGAAAGTATGTGTGTGTGTGTGTGAAAGTATGTGTGTGTGTGTGTATGTGTGTGTCAGTGAGTTGGTGGTGCGATAACTAACGAACGAATGAACCAATTTGAACGAAATTTGGTAAAAAAATCACAATTCCTAAACACTGGAAGCCTATTGTTTTTATACGCAATCGAATGTTCAGAACCCCCCTAAATTTTCGAGTAAAATATTGAAGAAATTGTCAGAAAATCAAAACCGCTAATAGAGTTACACAAATAGACATTTCTTATGTAATTTTTCATTAGAAAACGATTGACATAAATTTTGGAACGCTAACATGAACAGTTCTTGAGATATTGCACATTTTTCAAAAAAATTATCATAAAGTCATATAAAATAAAAAAAATATTTCTTATTGAGAAACATGTTCACTTTTCATATGTAATGCCATGCGATAAATTTGGTGACATCATTCTCGTGGATTTAGCTCGTTCCATTCATGAAAAAAGATACTTTGAGTAATACTTTTGTATATGAGCGGTAATAGTCATTTATCTGCTGTAAGAATAACATATTTCTTCGTCCATAACGCTTCGCGAGATTTTAGCGACGAATTTGGTCGAATGTCGCCAACTTGGTGACGTTTTTAAATGTTGCTAAATTAACGAAAAACTCGCCAAATGGATAAAAATGACGCTAAATCAATGAAAATGAAGAGTCATTGACGAAAATTCGATACCTTGAAAAGAATAAAAATATCTACTATAAAAATAATCTATTTTTCAGTGTAAAATTAGTAAATTCATTGCATTATATAAGGAAAGTCATGTGCTGCCCACATCAGATTTTTTAGAATTATTTCCCTGATGATGACAAAAAAAAAATGGAGTCAAAATATTGAAAATTGAAAAAGGCGTAGCGATTTTAAAAACATTAAAAAAGTTAAAAAAACTTAAATTTTTCTTAAACTGGCAGTTGAATATGATTTTTCTTCTCCAGAATTGATTTTTACTTTCCTTATGTACATAACGTATAACGAAAGTATTGTGATGGGGTCGAAAATTCGAATTCGAGTTTTCGACGGGAGAACAGGTTTCAAGCATCCCTGATCACGAATCGAACATTTTTAAAGTGATGTCAGTGCGTGTGTGTGTATGTGAAAGTATGTGTGTGTGTGTGAAAGTATGTGTGTGTGTCAGTGAGTCTGTGGAGACGATAACTGACGAACGAATGAACCGATTCGAACGAAATTTGGTACAAAAATTACAATCCGTAAACACTGTAAGCCTATTGTTTTTATAAGCAATTGAATGTTCAGAACCCTCTAAATTTTCGAGTGAAATTTTGAAAAAATCATCAAAAAATCAAAACCTCTAATAAAGTTACGCAAATAGACATTTCTTATGTAAATTTTCATTAGAAAACGATTGACGTAAATTTTAGAACGCTAATGTGAACCGTTCTCGAGATATTGCGCATTTTAAAAAAAAATTATCAAAACATCATATAAAATTAAAAAAATATATTTTCTATTTAGAAACATGTTCACTTTTCATATGTAATGCCATGCGATAAATTTGGTGACATCATTCTCGTGGATTTAGCTCGTTCCATTCATGAAAAAAGATACTTTGAGTAATACTTTTGTATTTGAACGCCAATAGTCATTTATCTGCTGTAAGAATAACTATTTTTCCCATCCATAACGCTTGGTGAGATTTTGGCGACGAATTTGGTGGAATATCGCCAACTTGGCGACTTTTTTAAATATTGCTAAATTAACGAAAAACTCGTAAAATGGATAAAAATGACGCTAAATCAATGAAAGTGACGACTCATTGACGAAAATTCAATATCTTGGAAAGAATATAAGTATGTACTATAAGAATAACATTTTTTTAACTGTAAAAGTAGTAAATTCATTGCATTATATAAGGAAAGTCATGTGCTGCCCACATCAGATTTTCATTTAATTTACAACATAAAAAAATATTATTTCAATTCTAACATATAAAATAAAAATGTATATAATAGGTACCGAGTCCCCTTAAAAATTTTTTGAGGAAATGAAAAGAGAACCTCAGCAGAGGTGGTTAAGATTTACATCACTAAAAAAGGTTTGAATTTAAATATATACATTTTTTTTACTTTAACGACTTTGAAAATTAAAAGGAGTTCTCATTAAAGGCGAATTTCAATTTTGGTGATTTAAATTTGAATTTTCTTAACGTATAATTTTTTTTTAAATTTGTTATTATAACATAGATATTTTTGTACGAACACATAGGATTTGGAACCACGTGCAGCGGTTTCCGTTCATACGCTTCGGATTAATTAGTGTAATCATTTTAATTTCTTGTAAGTCGTCATTATTTAAGAACAGCCTACATACTTGAAGTAAAACGATGCAAACTTGTCACTATAAGTAAAAGAGATTTTTATTTTATAAAATATTATATAAAATTATATATGGTAGATAAACACGCCATTTAAAATTTTATATAAAATATTTGTGTCTGATCATAAATGCCAGAGACAGGCGAATAACAACATTTCTATAATTTGAATATAGAAGTCGAATATTAACCAGAAATCGAATATTCAATTACTCTGAATAATTAATTCTAATTGTTAATAAATACTTTTCAAATTTATAAAATATTATTCATTATTAATAAATAAATATAAATTAAAAAATTAAAAGTATCTTAAAACAACATCAATTTAGAAATGAAACATTTTATTTTATATTTTAATTATTTTGCAGCATTTTTGTTTTAATTTAGGTACTTTTAACTACGATAACTGAATAATCGTAAATGTTTCTCCTACTGTAGATTGTTTTTTCTGGAAGCAAGCATTCAAACAATTTCATGATCTAGTCTATCTTCTTTTGTTGCAAAATAAACCAGGGATACTGAAGAGTAGCTCTTTAAAATATGTTGACTGCGACGCGATTAAATACTTAAAAAAAAAATGTTTTTCTTCAAGCGAGGTACGGACTGCACATTTTCCAGTAGTGCTGAAAATATTTTGATTTGGTGGAAACAAACGTTTTTCTAAGTACTTTCGAATTTCTTCGTCTGGAGTAGTGGTGCCCAACCTTTATACTGGTGAGAGCTCGTTGAAGTATTATTTAATCTACCCCCATACTATGAAAATAAAATAAGCGGTTGAAAATTATAATTGAATATAAAATGGTAAAATGACATTTATTTTACATTCGCCAATGTTAGTTACATTAGAAATAAAATATGTCAGCCGATCCGGTGGTCAGGGGCATGGGTTTCTGTCTGATCGCAGGATTGCCGGGTTGCGGGTTCGAATCCCGCCAGCGGGCATGGATGTTGTCATGTCGAGGCCAAGTCAGACTTCCGCCCTTCAGGGAACCTCTATAAAAGTGAGGCTGCAAATCTCCCCCCCTTCGCCATGGGATACCATGGGGGATCTTGTGGACGTGGTATGTAGGCGCTCCTTCACCACGGGGGAATTAGTAACGAACGAATAAAATATGCCAAATATTTCAATGCTAGAAATGGTATGTAGGATATTTCTGAAACAAGAAAACAATTTTAACAAAAATATTATACAAATTCTTTGACAGTCCTGATGTGCATTGAAACACAAATTGCATTGAAACACAAATATAAGCACTAATTTTTTTCGATCCTTTCTGTGTTCCAGAAAAAAATTCGGTGTCCCTTTGATAAATGATTGTCCCTATCGACCCCTAATGGGGTTGCCACTCTATGTCTGCGCACCACTGTTCTAGCGTATTCTGACATTTCATTCCAGAACCCATGAGGTATTCGAATTCTAGATCACCTCCGATTTTGTTAAATCTCCGTATACACACTGGTAACACATGATTTCGTAAGTATCCGTTAGAAGTTAGATGGTAGATAAAGTAAACCGAGACACATTTTAGTTTATTTGCACTGCAAAAACGTAGTTCATAAATACAAACGTGCCGGGGATGGAGAAGAACTGAAATTGGTAGTTCCCATAGAAGTTCGCAAAAATTGTGACCTATAGCAAGTTTCTTGTTGCCATTGCAGATATCAGTTCTATACTGACGACCGAATAATAAGAGCTAAATCGGTCCATGGATACTGGTATCTGCAATAGCAGTGTATTCCATAAACAGTATTTTTTTCTTTCTCATAGTATGTAATATAGTATAGAGAAAGTATTATTTTTACGAAAATTTTCGAGATTTTAATGCTAATGTATGTTTAAAGACCTCCTGAACATGTTTTTTTTTAGTGATGTCCTTCCGTATGTATGTGATCGATTTCTTGTGTAAACAATAGAGGCCCACAAATACAAATGGATTTTCAATAAATTTCATATCCGACTTTGTTACTGAAAAATCTAGAGCTAGATAGAATTTTTTTTTAAATTCGAGCTAAAACTTCGAAATTTATTCTAAATTTTACATTTTTTTTAACATGGCAGCATAGGATGAAATTGGATATAATCGTGCATAAAAGGGTTTGTTTATAGCTCAATATGATCACGAGACTTAATAGTTTCAATCATTGTTGTGAAAAATGGCCGCGATATCATTTTTTTTTTTGCTCGTGACGTAATTAGCCCAGTGGGGAGCAAGTTACACCTGGGGGTAACTTGTCAAGTATGGTATCAATTGAAAGAACTTTATTCAAGCTATAATAAATATTTTTTCCTATATATTTTTTTCTATATATTGTTTTCTATATTTTTATCAATATATTTTAATCTAATATATATTTAATATAATTTAATATATTTATATATTTATTTATTTATTTAATAATTCAATAATTTAATTATTTAATAATTTATATATTTATTTAATATATTTATATAATAATTATATATATTTAATATATATTTAATCTAATAATAATTTAATATAATGATAAAATATATATTTTATCTATATATTTTATCTATGTATTTTAATCTATATATTTTTCTATATATTTTTTCTATATATTTTTTTCTATATATTTCTATATATTTTCTATATATATTTTTCTATATATTTAATTCTATTATTTATTAAATCTAGAACTAGATAGAATTTTTTTTTAATTCAAGCTAAAACTTCGAAATTTATTCTAAATTTTACATTTTTTTTAACATGACAGCATAGGATGAAATGGGATATAATCGTGCATAAAAGGGTTTGCTTATAGCTCAATATGATCACAAGACTTAATAGTTTCAATCATTGTTGTGAAAAATGGCCGCGATACAATTTTTTTTGTTCATGACGTAATTAGCCCAGTGGGGAGCAAGCTACCTCTGGGGGTAACTTGTCAAGCATGGTATCAATTGAAATATTTTTATTCAAGCTCTTTAAAGTGAAGGGTAACACGCTATACAGATTAGTTGTAATCATTTTGACCCACGATGCCGATTTTTCCAAAATTGTCTTGTAAAATTTGAAAATAAAAAAGAATTCTGGTTTGAAAAAGTTGAATTGAGCGACACTTCAGTTGATTGTTGTCAGCTTTCGTATATTAAGCTTTTTATTTCATAATATTTGAAGAAATTCAGAAAGTCGATTTATTAATTCCATAAGGAAAGCGTATGAGAAATCCGATTCATTTCCCTAATGCTTAAGTTTGATTGCGGGGATTTTGCTTACGTACATTGTGTGATGAAGCGTGGCTTCACCAGTATGAATTTGAACAAGAAAAGGTTCTGTATTCTTGTCAAACACGTGGCGAGTTTGCTGTTTATTAAACTACGCGGTTCACCATTAGAATTATGGAATCCAAATTATTATCGAAATGTGTGGAAACACGTTTAAAAATATTAGATTTTAAACTGTAAAGTCAACACTTTTAAGAGTATAAAGTATTTTTACTTTCCTTATATACATAATGTATAAGGAAAGTATTGTGACGGGGTCGGAAATTCGAATTCGAGTTTTCGACGAGGGAGCACGTTTCAAGCAACCCTGATCACGAATCAAACATTTTTGAAGTGATGTCTGTGTGTGTGTGTGTGTGAGTGAAAGTATGTGTGTGTGTCAGTGAGTCTGTGGAGACGATAACTGACGAACGAATGGACTGATTCGAACGAAATTTGGTACAAAAATCACAATCCGTAAACACTGGAAGCCTATTGTTTTTATGCGCAATCGAATGTTCAGAACTCCCCTAAATTTTCGAATGAAATTTTGAAAAAATCTTCAAAAATCAAAACCACAAATAAAGTTACGCAAATAGACATTTCTTATGTAATTTTTCATTAGAAAACGATTGACGTAAATTTTAGAACGCTAACATGAGTCGTTCTCGAGATATTCCACATTTTTCATAAAAATTATCAAAAAGTCATATAAAATAAAAAAAAATATTTCCTATTGAGAAACATGTTCACTTTTCATCTGTAATACCATGCGATAAATTGGGTGACATCATCTCGTGGATCTAGCTCGTTCCATTCATGAAAAAAGAAACTTTGAGTAATGCTTTTGTATTTGAACGCCAATACTCATTTATCTGCTGTAAGAATAACTTATTCATTCGTCCATAACGCTTGGCGAGATTTTGGCGACGAATTTGGCGGAATGTCGCCAACTTGGCGACTTTTTGAAATGTTGCCAAATCAACGAAAATCTCGCCAAATGAATAAAAATGACGCTAAATCAATGAAAATGACGAATAATTGTCGAAAATTCAATATCTTGGAAAGAATATTAGTATCTACTATAAGAAAAACCTATTTACTTCACTGTAAAAGTAGTAAATTCATTACATTATATAAGGAAAGTCATGTGTTGCCCACATCAGATTTTTTAATATGGCACCATTTAAAACGTTAAAATAATATTACAATTGTAATACTATTTTAAATTCTTTAATGGTGTCTTTTTAAACAAGAAAGATGAATCATGCATAATATATTGATTACGAAACACTTTCCAACAGAAATGCAATTTTATTTAAACATCTCTAAAATGAGATACATTCAGCTGTGATAATTTTTTAAATTATCATCGTACAATATTTATTTTATAGTAGTATAAGCACTGTTTAGAAGGATAGTGGAAATTCTCATATGCCAATTTTGTTTGTCAATGCCAATTTCTCATCATGCCAATTTTGTTTGTTGGTCAGCAGCAGAACGATGAGATCGCAGCCGACAAATTTGGACATTATAACTTGGTTAAATTATAAACAGAAAAGAATACACTTTTAAGAGTAAAAAAATATTTTTAACACTTTACAATATAGTTGAAAAGTGTTTATGACTTTGTTCATTCTGTTTGTCTGTCCGTTAGCACGATAACTGCCGTAAAAATGACGTTATCAAAATGAAATTTTAGCACGTTGTTGAGACGGGCTGTGAGACATACGGGAATGTAAATAAATAATAACACCCAATTAGTTTTAGATTGAACCCGGGATGAAAAACAAAATTCATTGAACCCTATGGGATCTAATTTTTCAAACATTTTTTAAGCGAAGTTAAAATTCACGAATTGCTTTGAAAATTTTAGGAAATATTCATATTATCCCATAAAATATATAAAAAAATTTCAGCAAAATTAGTTTTTTAAGTAAAAATTAAATTAATAATGATTTCCATATAATATGAGGAGGTCACGTGACCCACTTCAAAATTAAATATGGCATCCATATTTTTTCACAGAGTAAAAATCGTGATTTTTATAGTGCTTTTAAATTTAGTATTGCATCCGTTCTAAAATCGCTTTATGTTTGTGTTTTTTCTGTGTATCTCTATTCTGCGCCAACGCAGTCACTATTTTTGAGTTCAAATGAGCATCAAACTTTGATTATTTCTACTAGGAAGCCTAACTTTAATTAATGTAAAATGTAAACATGTGATTGTAAGATGAGTTGCATAAGATTTGCTGAATTTTTTTTCACTCAAAATTATTTAACTCTAGATTCTGTAATAAAAGTGTATGAATAAAATATTCACTGCTTTTACACAGAGAGCCAAACGATTTATATTTCGATGACGTCATTTGCATAAAATTTTAATGAAGTTTTAAGCATGAAGTTTGAAAGTACTTTTACCTCTATAGTTTTAATTTTCCAAGTAAAAAAATCTGATGTGGGCAACACATGACTTTCCTTATATAATGCAATGAATGTACTACTTTTACAGTAAAAATAATAGGTTTTTCTTATAGTTGATACTTATATTCTTTCCAAGATATTGAATTTTCGACAATTAGTCGTCATCGATTTAGGGTCATTTTTATACATTTGGCGAGATTTTTTTATTAATTTGGCAACATTTAAAAAAGCCGCCAAGTTGGCGACATTCTGCCAAATTCGTCGCCAAAATCTCGCCAAGCTTTATGGACGGAGAAATAAATTGCTCTTATAGCAGATAAACGACTACTGGCGTTCAAATACAAAAGTATTACTCAAAGTATCTATTCTTATGAATGGAACGAGCTAGATCCACGAGATTGATGAAAAGTGAACATGTTTCTCAACCGTTAATATATAGTTTTTTAATTTATGGGACTTTTATTATAAATTTATTTGAAAACTGTGCAATATCTTGAGAACGGTTCATGCTAGCGTTCTAAAGTTTATTTCAATCGTTTCCTAAGGAAAAATTACATAAGAAATGTCTATTTGCGTAACTTTATTAAAGGTTTTGATTTTTTGATAATTTTTTCAAAATTTCACTTGAAAATTTAGGAGGGATCTGAACATTCGATTGCGTTTAAAAACAATAGGCTTCCAGTATTCACGGATTGTGATTTTTGTACCAAATTTCATTTGAATCGCTCCATTCGTTCGTGAGATATCGTTTCCACAGGCTCACTGACACACACACACACACATACTTTCACACACACACACATACTTTCACACAAACACACGCACAGACATCACCTCAAAAATGTTTGATTCGTGATCAGCGATGCTTGAAACGTGCTCTCCCGTCAAAAACTCGAATTCGAATTTTCGACCTCGTCACAATACTTTCCTTATACATTATGTATATAAGGAAAGTAATATATTATTGTAGTTTTGTGATAATTAAAAAAAATGTTGCTTCTGAATGTATCGTATTTTAGAGATGTTTAAATAAAATTACAGTTGGAACGTGTTTTACAATCAATGCTTTATGCATGATTGATCTTTCTTGTATTTATATTTAGTGTTGCATCCGTCCTAAAACCGCTTTATTTTTGCATATTATCTGTGTTTCTAAATTCTATGCTTACGCGATTACAATATTTTTGATTTAAAATGATCACTAAATTTTGATTATTTCTACAACGGAGCCTAATTTTAACGTATGCAAAATGTAAACGAAGCAAGTTATTGTAAGATGAGTTGTATAAGAATAGCTGAATTTTTAAACGCAAAATTATTTAGCTCTGAAGTCTGGAATATAAGTGATATGAATGTAATATTCATTGATTTTACTTAGATACAGAAGCAAGCGATTTTATAGCATTGCCTTTTTTGATGAAGTTTGAAGTTTCAAAGTAAAATAAATATTGTACTATGATAATTTTAAAAAAATGTCACCGCTGAATGTATCTCATTTTAGAGATGTCTAAATAAAATTGCATTTCAGTTGGAAAGTGTTTCGTAATCAATGCGTTATGCATGATTAATCTTTCTTGTTTAAATAGACACCATTTAAGAATTTAAAATAATATTGCAATTGTAATATTATTTTAACATTTTAAATGGTGTCATATTAAATAATACTTTTTACTTTTAAAAGTGTAGATTTTACAGTTTAAAATTTAATATTTTTAAACGTGTTTCCAAACATTTCGATAATAATTTGGATTCCATAATTCTAATGGTGAACTGTGTAGTTTAATAAACAACAAACTCGCCACATGTTCGACAAGAATACAGAATATTTTCTCGTTCAAATTCATACTGCTGAAGCCATGTTTGCATGTAAATGGACTGCAAGCTATAATTTTTGAATAAGTTTTTAAATGCTCCAAATCTGTGGACATGCAATGACCACCATCAGTTAAATAATCCTTGTAAGCATTTCAGACATTTTGTGAAATATGAATTAAAACGTTTATAGATTCTATTTCCTTTTACCCAAATCCAAGATATATTGTAGATGACCATTCACTTGGTTCAAGGGTTCGTAACCTTTTTATAACATCTGAAATAGAAATTCCTTCAGTAAATTCCACAGAATCCATTAATTTTAAAGTTTACCATTACAGTATATTTTAGTGGCAATGGGTAAAATGATATTATTTCTTCCATCCCTTTTGATTTTGCCAATATTTTATAATATTAGGTGTATAAATTGAATGATGCTCCATTATGACATCTAGAAAAAAGTTCCTGAACGCGTTTTGTCGCTATAAAAAGGACCGGAACTCGCTCTGTCGCTACAAAAAGGACCGAAAAGATTCGGAACGCTTTCTATCACTACAAAAAGGACGGGAACCCATTTTATTGCTACAGAAAGGATCGGAACTCGTTCTATTGCTACATAACGGACCGAAACGCGTTCTGTATCTACATAAAGGACCGGAACGCGTTCTATCGCTACAAAAAGGACTGGAACCCATTCTATTCTCTACAAAAAGGACCGGAACTCGTTCTATTGCTACATAACGGACCGAAACTCGTTCTATTGCTACAAAAAGGATCGGAACCCGTTCTATTGCTACAAAAATGACTGGAACCCGTTCTATTGCTACAAAAAGGACCGGAACTCGTTCTATTGCTACATAACGTGCCGGAACGCGTTCTATATCTACATAAAGAACTGGAACGCATTCTATCGCTACAAAAAGAACCGGAACCCATTCTATTGCTACAAAAAGGACCGGAACTCGTTCTATTGCTACATAACGGGCCGGAATGCGTTCTATATCTACATAAAGGACCGGAACCCGTTCTATTGCTACAAAAAGGACCGGAATCCGTTCTATTGCTACAAAAAGGACTGGAACCCGTTCTATTGCTACAAAAAGGACCGAAACTCGTTCAATTGCTACATAACGTACCGGAACGCGTTCTATATCTACATAAAGGACCGGAACGCGTTCTATCACTACCTAAAGAACCGGAACCCGTTCTATTGCTACAAAAAGGACCAGAACCCGTTCTATTGCTAAAAAAGGAAAGTGTTGATCCATTATATTCCGGTCCAAATACACTACTGGATAGTAAAAATAATGATCGGTAGGCGGGGAGTAAACGTATACCAAGTGATATGCGGGTAGGCAAATAGAAAAAAAAAATAACCTAACATTTTACACCGCGTCTTAATGCCGAGTTTATTGCCTATTTGGATTACTTTTTCCTAAATGTGCTTAAAAATAGCTGTGCTCTTATATCTTTCAAATTGTAATTATCGGAATAAATTTTTCTCGAATTGTGGTATTTATTCTAGAGCTGGCACCACCATGAAAAATAATATTTTTTAGTTTTCAAATTGTTTAAAGCAGTACATATTTCAATATCGAATATTTGATTACTTTTCGTAATATTTTTTTTTCTACCCTGGTGATTTTACACGTCGTTTGTTACTTATTAAGTTTCAGACAGATCATACCTTGGATACTTTTTTTTTTGGCAAAAAAATCGAATAAATTATTTTTGATACTACCTCCAATTTATCTCCAATATCGCTCCTGAGAAATAGCCGAAGGAACCAGACCGGAAAACTTGCGCACCAGCGGCGCAACACAATCAATAATCCTAGTTAGTTTCCTAAAGGCTTAAAAGAGCATTTTGGCTTCTTGGAAAGGGGGGGGGGGGGATGGACTCTTTCGGAAATTTTGATTGGCCATGTAAAAGAGAATCAATTATCGTTTAAATGACTTAAGACTTCAAATCGATCTACGCTAAATTGAAAGACTTAATTATGTCCTCTCTGCGCATTAATATAACTCTGGGGGGATGGGAGGGGGGTATTTCGGATGTATACAGTATATGACTTTACTTACAAACTTGAAATATATATATTGTTTTTCGTTTCGTTTCCTTATATATATATATATATATATATAAATACTATAAGATAGTGTATTATGAGTTACTACTTCCATTCTACCATTGGATTTACAATTTTAATATTTTATATATATATATATATATATATATATATATCAGACGGTTTTTGATATAGTGAATACATAAATGGGCACAGACGCACAATAACGTTACGTTAAAAATGGCTAATTCGTATTCAGAGTACGCAAAACGTATAAATCCATCAAAAACTCGTATTCTAAATTTCAATTTCGTTCTAGTTGTAGCATAATGCACAACGGAATGGAAAATAAAATGTATTTTATCGTCTGTACGTTATTATTTAAAAAAAAATTATTAATAATTTTAAATTATTATTTTAATATTAAAGTATTATTTATCAGGTCTGTCAAGTTTATAAATTGAATGTATTTGAGTTTTCTGAATTGGTAGACGGTGTTTCAGCGTAGTTGACCTCGTATTTCGAAATTTGACAATTGGTTTCAGATATGCATACCTCCAATTTGAACGTTTGTAAAAATTAACTACGGAAAATTAATATTAAAATAAAAATAATATATAATAATTAAAATTAAATATAACTTTTTTCCGGTGGGTGGTAGGTTCTTTATATATATATATATATATATATATATATATATATATATATATATATATATAAGTAGCGGTTTTAAATTTTTATGCACCCCCCTTTGAAAAAAAATCGGCAATAGCTACTGGCTGGAGCTGAGATGGTTTTGCTTGAATAACATCTTTCTTTGTGAGTGGTATTTTCTTTAGACATTTTCAAATCGGTTTAAAATATTAAAAATTCAAAATTATGACCACTACATTTAGAAAACTAGGAATCTGATCAAAAATTCAATTATCTATCCTTATCGGGTTTTTAAAGGGCCACAAATAACTTCTTATAGTTAATAGGTAGCTAGACAGTTATTTTTTCGAGTAAGTATTGCAAACTTAAAAAACAAAAGATTTTCAATTTCATTTTAATTTGATTAGGCGATTTCGCAAAAACTATAAGAGCTATGTAAAAACAAATTAGTAATCAAGAAACAGAATTTTTTACTCCACATTTTTGTCACTTATTATTTATATCAATTTTTAATAGTTTAGAAGACATTTCGAGTAAAAGTAAGCAAGGTGAGGCAAAAATTCGCTCGGACAAAAACATTTTAGTTTTTTTCGAAAAATTAAACGTTCAAAATATTGCAACAATATTCAAATAATATTCAAAATTATATTGAAGTAATATTGAAATAATATTCAAAATATTAAAATAATTTTATTCATATACAGCACCCTATTGCTGACAAAACACTTAAAAATTGAAATTTTAACTATTAAGTTTGGAGATATATGCGCCCAAAGTGTTTACAATTTTTGTAACGCTCAGATTTCAGCCAATTACCAATACATAGACTTTATTCACATAAAAATAAAATTCGATTCATAACAGTTGAAAAAACGCAATCTATAAAACGTGCGTTTCAACACCGAAATATAAATATCGAAAAATTTCTGGAAAACGTTCTCTATATAGTAGTATAGGGGGTTAAATATCCAATTTTTCACCCGTGATTTCATATGTAATTTGACACCTATTTATTTGCAGCATATCATAATTCGATACTTTTTCGTGCAAAAAAATCAAATAAATTAATTCTGTACCACACCAAATTATCTCCATTCTCGCGGCGAAAAGGCAATCAGGGGAACAAGACTGAAAAACTTTCGCACCAGCGACCCGGCAGAATCAATAATCCAAGGCAGTATCTTGAAGAAACGCCTTAAAAGGGCTCTTTTAAAAGGAAGAGTGAAGATTCCTTTGAAAATTTTGATCGCCGCACCGATGCAAAGAGAACCAATTATCGTCAAAAAGACCTTCGACGTCTAAATCTTTCCGCATTAAATTTAAAGACGTAATTATGTCCTTTCTTTGCAATAAATATATACGATTGAGACGCGTGATAGTTTGAGGGATAACACATTTTCTTAGAGTTATTTGACTTCAGGATTTATCTTAAGAAATTATCTTCAACAGAAAGAAAATATTTAAGTTAAGGATTCTGATTTTATAGGATAGATTTCATAAGGGAAAAGATGAAGAAAAGCGCGTTTGAGGTAAAGTTTTTTTTGAAGACTCTTGAAGTGAAACGAAGTAATGATTTCAGCTTAGACTAACTAATGATAGGATATCGATACAGGTCTATCTATGTATGGATGCAAGACTTTATAATACATCGATATGTCGTATCTATACACTTGTCTACGATATTTATTCTGTATCGATGCAATAGTTATCGATATCGTGCCAACAATTCTGATTGCATATTTTTCGGAGATTTTTACTTTTCCATGTTAATATAGTACAGAGAAAGTATAGTTTTCACGAAAATTTACGAATTCAAGATTTTAATGCCAATATATGTTTTAAAACCTCCTGAACACGTTTCTTTGGAGTGATGTCTGTCTATCTGTCTCATGTCGATTTTTTGTGTGCACAAGAGCAGCCACAGATTTTAATGGATTTTCACGAAACTTTAGATCCGGTTTTGTTATAAAAAAATCTAGAACTTGGTAGAATTCTTTAAATTCGAGCGAGAACTTTAAAATATTTTCGAAATTTTATATTTTCTTAAAATTTTATATCTTCTAAAATTTGACATAATCATGCATAAAAGGGGTTATTTACGGATCAAGAAACTAAACAGTTTCATTAATTGTAATGAAACATAGCCGCGATACAAATTGTGATTGTTCGTAACTTTATTCGTCCCCCCAAATGGGGGGCCAGTTTCCCCCCTAGCGGTACATTGTCAAGTATGCTATCAATCGAAAGATTTTTTTTCAATCCCTTTAGAGTGAAGGGTGACATGCTATAATTGTGATCATTTTGACCCACGATAACGATGCTTCAATTTTTTTTTCTTGTAAAATTTGAAAACATAAAATTGAATTCTAGTATGAGAAAGTCGAATTGAGCCACACTCTAGTTATTTTATAATTGTAAAAAATCTGATGTGGGCAGCTCATGACTTTCCCTGCAGACTCAAATTCATTTTTTCTTTATTTCTTTAAGAACTCATTAAATTGAGTTTAATTGCACAAAATGACACTAAATTTGCATTTTTAATTCAATTTCTGCTTTTATTTGGTAATTGGACATTTTTCCAAAGGCGGCATGAAAAAATGCGAAAAATCTCAAATATCTCGAGAACTGTTAGTCCTAGAGTAAAAGAGTTGTTCTTATTCTTTTCCTAATCAAAAATTACGTATAAAAGAAGCATTTAATTGATACATTTGAACATATGTAGTCCTTTTTTAGATATTGGCGAATTTTGCTGGCCATTTCATGAAACACGGCAGGTTGTTTCTTTCCGAATCATACCAAAATCGAATCAGCACCAGAGTGTCCCACAAGTAACTTATCTACCAAATATTGTGAAATTTGGCCAATTAGTATTTTAGCTAGGGTGGATACATGAAGGTTTTGAGGGTCATTTCGTAAAAGAAGGTGGGTTCTCCTTTTCCGAATCGTACCATATTCTAATCAGCACCAGAATATCCAACAAGTAACTTATCTACCAAATTTTATGAAATTTGGTAAATTAGTATTTTAGCTAGAGCGGATAAACGGAATTTTGACGGACCATTTTGCAAAAAAAGACGGGTTCTGTTTTCACGAATCATACCAAAACCTAATGAGCACCAAGGTCACATCCAAGTGACTTACCTACCAAATTTTATGAAATTCTGTCCATTAGTTTTTGAGTTAGAGTGGATACATACATTGCACAGACACACACACACACAGACGTCATGCTAAAAATAGTTTTTTCGTATTCTAGAGGTCTCGAAACGTGTAAATTCGTCGAAAACTCGAGTTGTGAATTTCGACATGATTCCAATTATGTCCCTATACATTACTATGTATTGCAGGGAAAGTAAAAATCTGATGTGGGCAGCACATGACTTTCCCTGCTGACTTATATCCACGTTCTCTTTACTTACTACTTATCTTATCCCAGCACCACCTGAATTATTGTCTCAAATGATATTGGCGATTTCTTAATAAAGAAACAATTATTATTCGTGAAACTATTATTTTAGGCTTTTCCCCATAGAAATGCATACAATTCCTAGCTACTTATCTTATCCCAGCACCACCTGAATTATTGTCTCAAACGATATTGGCGTTTTCGTAATGAAGAAACAATTATTATTCGTGAAACTGTTATTTTAGGCTTTTCACCATAGAAATGCATGCAATTCCTAGCTACTTATCTTATCCCAGCACCACCTGAATTATTGTCTCAAACGATATTGGCGTTTTCGTAATGAAGAAACAATTATTATTCGTGAAACTATTATTTTAGGCTTTTCACCATAGAAATGCATACAATTCCTAGCTACTTATCTTATCCCAGCACCACCTGAATTATTGTCTCAAACGATATTGGCGTTTTCGTAATGAAGAAACAATTATTATTCGTGAAACTATTATTTTAGGCTTTTCACCATAGAAATGCATACAATTTCGGGCCACTTTCTTATCCGAGCACCACCTGAATTATTGTCTCAAACGATATTGGCGTTTTCGTAATGAAGAAACAATTATTATTCGTGAAACTATTATTTTAGGCTTTTCACCATAGAAATGCATACAATTCCTAGCTACTTATCTTATCCCAGCACCACCTGAATTATTGTCTCAAACGATATTGGCGTTTTCGTAATAAAGAAACAATTATTATTCGTGAAACTATTATTTTAGGCTTTTCACCATAGAAATGCATACAATTCCTAGCTACTTATCTTATCCCAGCACCACCTGAATTATTGTCTCAAACGATATTGGCGTTTTCGTAATGAAGAAACAATTATTATTCGTGAGACTATTATTTTAGGCTTTTCACCATAGAAATGCATACAATTCCTAGCTACTTATCTTATCCCAGCACCACCTGAATTATTGTCTCAAACGATATTGGCGTTTTCGTAATGAAGAAACAATTATTATACGTGAAACTATTATTTTAGGCTTTTCACCATAGAAATGCATACAATTCCTAGCTACTTATCTTATCCCAGCACCACCTGAATTATTGTCTCAAACGATATTGGCGTTTTCGTAATGAAGACACAATTATTATTCGTGAAACTGTTATTTTAGGCTTTTCACCATAGAAATGCATGCAATTCCTAGCTACTTATCTTATCCCAGCACCACCTGAATTATTGTCTCAAACGATATTGGCGTTTTCGTAATGAAGAAACAATTATTATTCGTTAAACTATTATTTTAGGCTTTTCACCATAGAAATGCATACAATTTCGGGCCACTTTCTTATCCCAGCACCACCTGAATTATTGTCTCAAACGATATTGGCGTTTTCGTAATGAAGAAACAATTATTATTCGTGAAACTATTATTTTAGGCTTTTCACCATAGAAATGCATACAATTCTTAGCTACTTATCTTATCCCAGCACCACTTGAATTATTGTCTCAAACGATATTGGCGTTTTCGTAATGAAGAAACAATTATTATTCGTGAAACTATTATTTTAGGATTTTCACCATAGAAATGCATACAATTCCTAGCTACTTATCTTATCCCAGCACCACCTGAATTATTGTCTCAAACGATATTGGCGTTTTCGTAATGAAGAAACAATTATTATTCGTGAAACTATTATTTTAGGCTTTTCACCATAGAAATGCATACAATTCCTAGCTTCTTACCTTATCCCAGCACCACCTGAATTATTGTCTCAAACGATATTGGCGTTTTCGTAATGAAGAAACAATTATTATTCGTGAAACTATTATTTTAGGCTTTTCACCATAGAAATGCATACAATTCCTAGCTACTTATCTTATACCAGCACCACCTGAATTATTGTCTCAAACGAAATTCGCGTTTTCGTAATGAAGAAACAATTATTATTCGTGAAACTATTATTTTAGGCTTTTCACCATAGAAATGCATACAATTCCTAGCTACTTATCTTATCCCAGCACCACCTGAATTATTGTCTCAAACGATATTGGGGTTTTCGTAATGAAGAAACAATTATTATTCGTGAAACTATTATTTTAGGCTTTTCACCATAGAAATGCATACAATTCCTAGCTACTTATCTTATCCCAGCATCACCTGAATTATTGTCTCAAACGATATTGGCGTTTTCGTAATGAAGAAACAATTATTATTCGTGAAACTATTATTTTAGGCTTTTCACCATAGAAATGCATGCAATTCCTAGCTACTTATCTTATCCCAGCACCACCTGAATTATTGTCTCAAACGATATTGGCGTTTTCGTAATGAAGAAACAATTATTATTCGGGAAACTATTATTTTAGGCTTTTCACCATAGAAATGCATGCAATTCCTAGCTACTTATCTTATCCCAGCACCACCTGAATTATTGCCTCAAACGATATTGGCGTTTTCGTAATGAAGAAACAATTATTATTCGGGAAACTATTATTTTAGGCTTTTCACCATAGAAATGCATGCAATTCCTAGCTACTTATCTTATCCCAGCACCACCTGAATTATTGTCTCAAACGATATTGGCGTTTTCGTAATGAAGAAACAATTATTATTCGTGAAACTATTATTTTAGGCTTTTCACCATAGAAATGCATACAATTCCTAGCTACTTATCTTATCCCAGCAACACCTGAATTATTGTCTCAAACGATATTGGCGTTTTCGTAATGAAGAAACAATTATTATTCGTGAAACTATTATTTTAGGCTTTTCACCATAGAAATGCATGCAATTCCTAGCTACTTATCTTATCCCAGCACCACCTGAATTATTGTCTCAAACGATATTGGCGTTTTCGTAATGAAGAAACAATTAATCTTCGGGAAACTATTATTTTAGGCTTTTCACCATAGAAATGCATGCAATTCCTAGCTACTTATCTTATCCCAGCACCACCTGAATTATTGTCTCAAACGATATTGGCGTTTTCGTAATGAAGAAACAATTATTATTCGTGAAACTATTATTTTAGTCTTTTCACCATAGAAATGCATACAATTCCTAGCTACTTATCTTATCCCAGCACCACCTGAATTATTGTCTCAAACGATATTGGGGTTTTCGTAATGAAGAAACAATTATTATTCGTGAAACTATTATTTTAGGCTTTTCACCATAGAAATGCATACAATTCCTAGCTACTTATCTTATCCCAGCACCACCTGAATTATTGTCTCAAACGATATTGGCGTTTTCGTAATGAAGAAACAATTATTATTCGTGAAACTATTATTTTAGGCTTTTCACCATAGAAATGCATGCAATTCCTAGCTACTTATCTTATCCCAGCACCACCTGAATAATTGTCTCAAACGATATTGGCGTTTTCGCAATGAAGAAGCAATTATTATTCGGGAAACTATTATTTTAGTCTTTTCACCATAGAAATGCATGCAATTCCTAGCTACTTATCTTATCCCAGCACCACCTGAATTATTGTCTCAAACGATATTGGCGTTTTCGTAATGAAGAAACAATTATTATTCGTGAAACTATTATTTTAGGCTTTTCACCATAGAAATGCATGCAATTCCTAGCTATTTATCTTATCCCAGCACCACCTGAATTATTGTCTCAAACGATATTGGCGTTTTCGTAATGAAGAAACAATTATTATTCGTGAAACTATTATTTTAGGCTTTTCACCATAGAAATGCATGCAATTCCTAGCTATTTATCTTATCCCAGCACCACCTGAATTATTGTCTCAAACGATATTGGCGTTTTCGTAATGAAGAAACAATTATTATTCGTGAAACTATTATTTTAGGCTTTTCACCATAGAAATGCATACAATTCCTAGCTATTTATCTTATCCCAGCAACACCTGAATTATTGTCTCAAACGATATTGGCGTTTTCGTAATGAAGAAACAATTATTATTCGTGAAACTATTATTTTAGGCTTTTCACCATAGAAATGCATACAATTCCTAGCTACTTATCTTATCCCAGCAACACCTGAATTATTGTCTCAAACGATATTGGCGTTTTCGTAATGAAGAAACAATTATTATTCGTGAAACTATTATTTTAGGCTTTTCACCATAGAAATGCATACAATTCCTAGCTACTTATCTTATCCCAGCAACACCTGAATTATTGTCTCAAACGATATTGGCGTTTTCGTAATGAAGAAACAATTATTATTCGTGAAACTATTATTTTAGGCTTTTCACCATAGAAATGCATGCAATTCCTAGCTACTTATCTTATCCCAGCACCACCTGAATTATTGTCTCAAACGATATTGGCGTTTTCGTAATGAAGAAACAATTAATCTTCGGGAAACTATTATTTTAGGCTTTTCACCATAGAAATGCATACAATTCCTAGCTACTTATCTTATCCCAGCAACACCTGAATTATTGTCTCAAACGATATTGGCGTTTTCGTAATGAAGAAACAATTATTATTCGTGAAACTATTATTTTAGGCTTTTCACCATAGAAATGCATACAATTCCTAGCTACTTATCTTATCCCAGCACCACCTGAATTATTGTCTCAAACGATATTGGCGTTTTCGTAATGAAGAAACAATTATTATTCGTGAAACTATTATTTTAGGCTTTTCACCATAGAAATGCATACAATTCCTAGCTACTTATCTTATCCCAGCAACACCTGAATTATTGTCTCAAACGATATTGGCGTTTTCGTAATGAAGAAACAATTATTATTCGTGAAACTATTATTTTAGGCTTTTCACCATAGAAATGCATGCAATTCCTAGCTACTTATCTTATCCCAGCACCACCTGAATTATTGTCTCAAACGATATTGGCGTTTTCGTAATGAAGAAACAATTAATCTTCGGGAAACTATTATTTTAGGCTTTTCACCATAGAAATGCATGCAATTCCTAGCTACTTATCTTATCCCAGCACCACCTGAATTATTGTCTCAAACGATATTGGCGTTTTCGTAATGAAGAAACAATTATTATTCGTGAAACTATTATTTTAGTCTTTTCACCATAGAAATGCATACAATTCCTAGCTACTTATCTTATCCCAGCACCACCTGAATTATTGTCTCAAACGATATTGGGGTTTTCGTAATGAAGAAACAATTATTATTCGTGAAACTATTATTTTAGGCTTTTCACCATAGAAATGCATACAATTCCTAGCTACTTATCTTATCCCAGCACCACCTGAATTATTGTCTCAAACGATATTGGCGTTTTCGTAATGAAGAAACAATTATTATTCGTGAAACTATTATTTTAGGCTTTTCACCATAGAAATGCATGCAATTCCTAGCTACTTATCTTATCCCAGCACCACCTGAATAATTGTCTCAAACGATATTGGCGTTTTCGTAATGAAGAAGCAATTATTATTCGTGAAACTATTATTTTAGGCTTTTCACCATAGAAATGCATACAATTCCTAGCTACTTATCTTATCCCAGCACCACCTGAATTATTGTCTCAAACGATATTGGCGTATTCTTAATGAAGATACACGCTTTACTTTTACCATCATGGGACAAATACAACCATTTGCGCCACTAATCTGATGCCAACTTGAAAATAGAAAATTTAAAAAATTTCTACAAAATAATTTAAAACAATGTCTTGGTTACGTAACTCAATATATAATCTTTTTATCCTGATGATTAGGATACAAATGGAACTTAAAACGATTTCAGTTATTTACACTGATAACCTCCAGTAATTTATTCCTGATAAAACGTCTTTACTCTTGATTTTAATAGCAATATAAGTCAATAAAAATAATCAATAAAAATACAATCTTTGTACACCTATAATTGCATACATTATTTGACTCCCATATGGAGCAAATCATAAATCAATCTTTTTCGTCCTTATACAAAAATCGTATAAATTAATGCAATACCACATCAAATTATCTCTAACTTTTACAGTCACAACCCATGGAACCTGCGACATTATTCCTCACCAACGGCGCAGCAGGATCGATAATCTCAGTTAGTTTCTCCAAGCGCCTTAAAGGAGCCTTAAAAAGGTTCCTTCTTTACGGACAGGGCGGAGCTTTCTTTGAAAATTTCGATCGTCTCACTGATGCGAAGAGAACCAATTATCATAAAAACAGCTCAGATGTCCAAATTTCTCTCTGTTCAATTCGAAGATATGATTATGATGTCCTTTCTTGAAATAAGGTCGCTTGAGATGCAGTGCATTTTGAGTGATGACAAGTTTTTTCTGCTTTATACTATACTCGCCATATCAGAAATGGCGGGTAATCATTAAAAGTGACACCTACACACTTTATTTAAAAATCGTTGGAATCTTTTCTGATTATCAAAAACTCTTTCAGATTTAAGCATAAAAATGGACAAAAAATAAACATGTTATAATTCTGTTAGCATAGTAAATGGAAAAAAATCTGATGTGGGCAGCACATGACTTTCCTTATATAATGCTACTTATATTACTACTTTTACAGCAAAAAAAAATAGATTATTATTATAGTAGATATTTATATTCTTTCCAAGATATTGAATTTTCGTCAATGAGTTGTCATTTTCATTGATTTAGCGTCATTTTTATCCATTTGGCGAGATTTTCGTTAATTTAGCAACATTGAAGAAAGTCGCCAAGTTGGCGACATCCCACTAAATTCGTCGCCAAATCCTCGCCAAGCGTTATGGAAGGAGAAATAAGTTATTCTTACAGCAGATGAATGGCTATTGGCGTTCAACTACAAAAGTATTACTCAAAGTATCTTTTTTCATGAATGAAACGAGCTAGATCTACGAGAATGATGTCACAAATTTATCGTATGGTATTACATATGAAAAGTGAACATGTTTCTCAATAGGAATTTTTTTTCTATTTTATATGATTTTTTTATAATTTTTTTGAAAAATGTGCAATATCTCGAGAACGATTCATGTTAGCGTTCTAAAATTTATGTCAATCGCTTCCTAATGAAAAATTACATAAGAATTGTCTATTTGCGTAACTTTATTAGAGGTTTTGATTTTATGACGATTTTTTCAAAATTTCACTCGAAAATTTAGGGGGGTTCAGAACATTCGATTGCGTATGAAAGCAATAGGCTTCCAGTGTTTACGGATTTTTGTTCAGAATTTCATTCGAATCGGTCCATTCGTTCGTCAGTTATCGTCTCCACAGACTCACTAACACATACAAACACACACACACACACACACAGACATCACTTCAAAAATGTTCGATTCGTGATCAGGGATGTTTGAAACGTGCTCTCCCGTCGAAAACTCGAACTCGAATTTTCGACCTCGTCACAATACTTTCCTTATACATTATTGTATATAAGGAGAATAATATATTATATCTTAGTTAGCGCGTGCTATAAAATTACTTTATTGTTTGATTTTTCATATTGCTATCCAAAGGATACAAAATTCTGCTTTTATTACTTTCAATAGGGAAAATGGTGTCATTTTTTCTCGCCTGAAAACCCTTTTGTATCATGGTCCCCATTTGAATTTTCAAAATTTTCGATTTTTCCGCGGATCGAAAGAGATCAAACCAAATAATTTAGCTGGAAGTTTCAGAACAAAATAATTTTGCTATTTCTTAATATCTTTTCGCCTCTTTCGTTCCCCAACTAAGATTCTATCTAGACTGGAAGTGCTCGTTAATAGAGCAAAGTAGCTTTTGGGTTATTCTTTAATTTTTATGATTATTTCTTTGCATCGTCAATCCTAATTCGATTTTCAAAATTCTCTAGATTTTCACCATTATTTCGAAGCTCAAACGGATTGAATGAAACCAAAACCACGATTCTAGCTTTAATGGAAGTCTTCGATAATTTTGAAATGTCACCCAATCAGTTAGTCAGCTCAGTGAATGCTTGCTATCTGTACTATTGAATACTCTACACTATTAAGAGCCCAAAACCACTATATGTATGTATACATATACATGTATGTTTGTTTATATGAAAGTATCTCTGATTTCCGAAGTTCGTACTTGACCTAGAACCTCGCTGTTTTTTACTTTTCTTATATACTTAATGTATAAGGATTGTGACGGGGTCGAAATTCGAATTCGAGTTTTCGACGGGAGAGCACGTTTCAAGCATCCCTGATCACGAATTTTGAAGTGATGTCTGTGTGTGTGCGTGTGCGTGTGTATGGATGTGTGTGTGTGTGTGTGTGTGTCAGTGTGTCTGTGGAGACGATAACTGACGAATGAATGGACCGATTCGAACGAAATTTGGTACAAAAACCACAATTCGTAAACACTGGAAGCCTGTTGTTTTTATACGCAATCGAATGTTCGGAACATCCCTAAATTTTCGAGTGAAATTTTAAAAAAACCGTTAAAAAATCAAAACCGCTAATAAAGTTACGCAAATAGACATTTCTTAAGTAATATTTCATTAGAAAACGATTGACATAAATTTTAGAACACTAACATGAACCGTTCTTGAGATATTGCATATGTTTCAAAAAAATTATCAAAAAGACATATAAAATAAAAAAAAAATATTTCCTATTGAGAAACATGTTCACTTTTCATATGTAATACTATGCGATAAATTTGGTGACATCATTCTCGTGGATCTAGCTCGTTTCATTCATGAGAAAAGAAACTTTGAGTAATACTTTTGTATTTGAACGCCAATAGTCATTTATCTGCTGTAAGAATAACTTATTTCTTCGTCTATAACGCTTGGCGAGATTTTGGCGACGAATTTGGTGGAATGTCGCCAACTTGGCGAATTTTTTAAACGTTGCTAAATTAACGAAAAACTCGCCAAATGGATAAAAATGGAGCTAAATCAATAACGACTCATTGATGATGACGACATGGAAAATGACGACTCATTGACGAAAATTCGATATCTTGGAAAGAGTATAAATAACTACTATAAAAATAATCTATTTTTTTACTGTAAAAGTAGTAAATTCATTGCATTATATAAGGAAAGTCATGTGCTGCCCATATCAGATTTTTTTTTAATGTAGCTAAAGATGCTGGTAATTGTGCAAATTTTTTGAAAATGTTAAAAAAACTATTAATAGATATTTTTAAAAAATCTTTATACGAAAGCTCACAAAAAGATACAATAGTTTGTATTCTAATATCGATTATGATATGAGAACCTGAAAAGCTGTAATATGATAAATATGTTTAAGACAGTTGAATGGAAACTGTCATATCGTATATTTATTATCATTATTTGAAAATAATTATTAATTCGGTACATATTATCTCTCGTTTTACTGTTGAAAGACAGTCGTTTGAAACTGACCAGAAAACTTACGTTTCACAGGCGCAACATAATCATTAATTCCTGTAATTTACTTTAAAAAATCTTAGGAGGACACTTTTTCTCCTCCTTGGTGGTGGTGGTAGTGGGGGAAGGGGGGGGGCGGTTAACGGGGTGTTCGAAAACTTTGATTGCGCGTGGATGCGAAGAGAATCAATTACCCTAGAAAACGCCTCGGCCGTCCAAACATCTCCACATTCTAATTATAAGCTTAATTATGTCTTGAAATAAATACGATTGTGAAATATGACATTATAAACGGAGAGAAATTTTCTTTACGTTGTTTACGTTAATAACAGCTGAGTAAGACGTAAGACTATAAGTGAGTAACAGATGAATTACTCAACTCAAGTGCTGAAGATAGAGACTTGAAATTTTGCATACACGTGGGATATGCAAAACTTATGATGTATTTCATGTATGTACATATCTCAAATATATACCTTTTAAGGCATACATTACATATATACATATATATAATACATGCATTACATATATATATACGTATGTAATAAAAAAAAGATCCAAAAATATTGGAATTCTGTTTAAAAATTTTATAAATCGCTGGATTTTCATTATATGATTGGGTTCAGTAACAGCATACATACTTCTAGATTTTTCCATGCACGAGAAAGGATATCAGTTCTGTGTGTCAGATACAGATAATTTGCTTTGCAAATTATAGTTATTTTTTTGCTATTTAATAAGTATAATGTTATTTTTAGTCAGATTTTGTATGTGCCTATAAATAAACGATTTTATTTGGTCAACAGAGCTCTACATTTTAATTTTGTGGTACGTGTGCATAAATATTCTTTAAGGTGTGCATAAGTATTCATTAATATGTGTACAAATACTCTTTAACGTGTGTACAAATATTCTTTAACTTGTGTATAAATATTTTTTAACGTATGTACCTATATTTTTTAAGGTGTACACAAATATTCTTTAAGGTGTACATAAATATTCTTTAAGTTGTACATAAATATTCGTTAACGTGTGTATAAATATACCGTGTATATAAATATTCCGCATACCCTGTATACAAATATAAATATTCGTGTATACAAATATTCTTTAACGTGTATGTAAACATTCTTTAATGCGTGTATAAATAAGAGTGAAAACAAAGAATTCAGCAATTGTGAGTTTCTGGAACCATATTTTATTTTATTTAACTTTGTACTCCTTGTCATAAAAAGGACTTGGCATACAGTTCAACCGTGCTCTTATATCATTTGATCGAAAGTATCGTTCTAAATTTCGTTCTAATTGCAGTGGCCAAAGTAGCCAAGGGTGCCCAGCCCATCCATTATTTTGGAAATTTTTATACTTTTGTATAAAACGGGTAAGCAGTAAAAAGTTCAATAATAAAATGCTGATTTTTTTTCAGTTATATTTTTTCAGTCGTCACACAGATTTCGATTGGCCCATATTTGTTTTCGACAAATCGTACCTCGGTAATTTATTTATTTTTTTTTAAGACAAAAGTACCCCAATTTACCATAATACCATTTTTACCACCCCAATTTATCGCGCAATATCATGCTCAAGAATTAGACGGGGAACCAGGCCAGAAAATATGCTCACCAAAGGCGAGACACAATTAATATTCCTAGTTAGTTTCTTAAAGACTGAAAAGAACATTTTGATTTCTTGATGGAAGGTGGGGGTGCCAGATTCTTTAGAAAATTTTGATTGGCCATGTCAGTGAGAATCAATTACCGTTAAAATTAATTAAGACTTCAAATCAACCAAATCTAAATTGAAAGACTTAATTACATCTTTTTTTGACTCGGGCAAATATCTGATATGGGCAGCATATGGCTTTTCCTGCAAACTCAAACGAATTTTCTTATTTTCCTAAAATGCATAATAAAATGTATAGAGGAAGTATTATGGGTGGGGGTCAAAAATTCAACTTTCTGACTTCGATGGATCTACAGATTTTGACCATCTCTGAATACGAATTAATCATTTTATGAATGATGTTTGTCTGTGAGTCGAAAACGTCATCTTTCGAACAAATTTAAATAATTGTAAGAGATTTGGCATGTTTATTTTATTTAGCACACATCGGAGGCACATATATTTTTTTGAATGGTAGAACTAAGGGTTCAATTTTACTGACATATTTTTCAAAAATTAAAAAAAATATGTGTGATAAATATTATTACAAAAACAGTCATCTTAGACGTATTTTTAATTAAGATAGATTAACATAATTTATTTATGGAATGTTAACGTGTGTCGTTCTCGAGATATTACATGCATTTGTTCTAAAATGGTAAAAAATAATAAACAAGAATGTTGTCAAATGTTTAAACGCTTTGTAAGTGCGCATAACTAGAAAATAAGGGACACTATTGTTTAGGTGTTAACATACTTGATATATTGTAAATTTTGTACTTCCCTACGTTAAAAGCAATATCGCTTGTACAAATTGAGCAAATCGAACGAAATGCTGCATAATTATTTCAACGGATAAATGTCAGAGATCTATTAAATTTTTGAAATCTAAAAATAGGAGAAGGGCTATAATCTTTCGAATACTTTTCTAGAAAATCAAAAATAATATATATAAAATCGCCGCCTAGGCGGTGAAGTGGATAGTGTCTTCGGCTGCTGTCTGGCGGGCTCGGGTTCGATTCCTGAATAAGGCATGGCTGTTTATCGAGGATAAAGTCAGTTTTCCGCCTTCTGGATTCTCGGCTATATGTGAAACTGCATCCCCTCCGACGTTCGTCAGTGATGATTGGTTATAATAAATTTTGTTCTCTTGTCTTGCGTGTCTTTTTTCGTTCTGTCCTGTTTCTTGCGTCACTGGTCCTGTGTTGACTCGTCGAAAACAGGAGGTTATAAGAAACAACACACAACAACATATATGAAATCAAATACTTTAAAATTTGTTGCAAAAATTGTATACAATTTTTATTCAAAAGCGAATGGGAAATATTTACATGAAAATAGCATGCGCCGTTCTCGATATATTGCACTGTTTGTTATAAAATAGAAAAAAACATTAAAAAGGAAAATCAGCGATATTTCCTAATATCATGCGAGGATGTGTCGTTGTGCTAGTGAGTGCTAAATTAGAAATAAACGGACACAGGAACAGCAATGAAACCTTTCATAAAATTCCATAGTGATACATGCATTCATTTATAAGTTGTCGTGTACACACACATACGCGCATATCCATCTTTCGAAAATTGTTCGAAATATTATGCGGAAGTTTTAAAACGTGCTTTTTAACAAAATTAAAAAAGTTTTGAGAAAACAATGTACAACAATGTATAACAATTCTCTGTACAATGATATAGGGGAGTAAAATCCAATCTTTGAACATCCGTGATGGTATACTAGCTTGACACCTTTAGTTTTAATTTACCGAAAATGAATATCTTTTATCGTGAAAAACCGAATACATTAATTCTATATCACACCAAATTATCTCTGGACTCGTGGTTAAAAGGTAGTCGGGGGAAACAGACCGAAAAACTTTTGAGAAAACAATGTACAACAATGTATAACAATTCTTTGTACAATGGTATTGGGAGTAAAATCCAATCTTTGAACATCGGTGATGGTATACTAGCTTGACACGTATAGTTTTAATTTACCGAAAATGAATATCTTTTATCGTGAAAAATCGAATAAATTAATTCTATATCACACCAAATTATCTCTGGACTCGCGGCTAAAAGGTAGTCGGGGGAAACAGACCGAAAAACTTTTGAGAAAACAATGTATAACAATTCTTTGTACAATGGTATAGGGAGTAAAATCCAATCTTTGAACATCGGTGATGGTATACTAGCTTGACACCTATAGTTTTAATTTACCGAAAATGAATATCTTTTCTCGTGAAAAATCGAATAAATTAATTCTATATCACACCAAATTATCTCTGGATTCGCGGCTAAAAGGTAGTCGGGGGAAACAGACCGAAAAACTTTTGAGAAAACAATGTACAACAATGTATAACAATTCTCTGTACAATGGTATAGGGGAGTAAAATCCAATCTTTGAACATCCGTGACGGTATACTAGCTTGACACCTATAGTTTTAATTTACCGAAAATGAATATCTTATATCGTGATAAATCGAATAAATTAATTCTATATCACACCAAATTATCTCTGGACTCGCGGCTAAAAGGTAGTCGGGGGAAACAGACCGAAAAACTTTTGCACCAACGGAGCGGCAGAATCAATAATCCCAGTTAGTATCTTGATGAAACGCCTTAAAAGGGCTCCTTCAGGGGAGGGGGGATGAGTTAAGATTTCTTGGAAATACGTGATCGTTGCACCGATGCGAATAGAACCAATTATCGTCAAAAAGACTTTGGCCTTCCAAATCTATCCCCTATATCTCTGTTAAATTAAAAGACGTAATTATGTCCTTTCTTGCAGTAAATGTATACGATTGAGACGTATGACAATTTAAGAAATGGCACATTTTCTCTGTCATTTAACTTAAGGATTTATCTTCATCAATGAGAAAGTAATTGAGGTAATGTGTCCGCTGTATCATAAGACAAATAGCGGGTCATGCAATTTGCATAAATAATTCTCAAAAATAATTAATAAATAATTAATAAGTATAATAAATAATTAATAAGTATAAATAATTCTCATAATTCACTGTGTGTTGCTTTATTCTTAAAATTCTCAGACATTTTATTCTAGAAATCAATTAATAATGAAAACTATTATCAATTATTTGATTAGAAGAATAGCTAACCAGCGATTTTGCTATTTGCAGCGTAAGTCTGCACTATTATTACGAACAGAACCAAAAACTGTATAAAAATTTAATTATGAAATATGACAACAAAAAATCGTCTGTTATAAATGTGAATTAAAACATCTCAAGAGGTTGATTGTACCTCAATACACTTTATTAAGAAAATGTAGGACATTTTCACTTTCTCATACGTAGTATTGTTTTCAAGAAAATTTTCGATTTCGAAATTTTGATGTCAATATATGTTTTAAGACCTCCTGAACACGTTTTGACTATTTTGGGAGGGATGTCCCTCTGTCTGTATGTCTGTTGGTCGATTTCTTGTTTACACAACAGCAGCCACAAATATTAATGGATTTTCACGAAACTTTATATCCGGCTTTGTAATCAAAAAATCTGGAACTAGATAGGATTTTTTTTAATATCTAGCTGAAACTTTGAATTTTATTCGAAATGTTACATTTTCTTAACATAGCAGCATTGAACAAAATTGGACGTGATCATACATAAAAGGGTTTATTTATTGCTCATTGATTACGAGACTTAATAGTTTCAATCATTGTTGTGAAAAATAGCAGCGATATAATTGTTTTTTGTTCGTGACGCTATAAGCCCTCCTCAGGGGGTAAATACTTCTCCCGAGGGAGGGGGCGGTACATTGCCAAGCATGGTATCAACGGAAAGATTTTTTTCAAGTCCTTTAAAGTAAAGGGTAATACGTTATGGTTGTAATAATTTGGACTCACTATACCGATTTTTCACATTTTTTCTTGTAAAATTTGAAAAGAAAAATGAATTTTGGTATGAAAAAGTCTTAGCAGCATACCCGTTCTTCGTACGCAGTATATAATATAAAGAAAATGTTCAAAATCGTGTACAAATTCCTGCAGTATACTAAATGACATTGTTAATCAAAATATTATGTTATAATATTTAATTTAATGCTCCTAAAAATAAATTTAAGAATCTCTGTTCTCGCTATACAAAATTATCTTCACGGCTATACAAAATCTCGCTATACAAAATTATCTTTTAAAACATCCTGACCCTTTTGTAAGCAAATTTACAAAAATATATGAAATTGAATCAATATACGCAAAAAAATCTGATGTGGGATGACTTTCCTTATATAATGCAATGAATTTACTACTTTTAGAGTAAAAAAAATATATTCTTATAGTAGATACTTACATTCTTACTAAGATATTGAATTTTCTTTAATTATCCGTAATTTTTATTGATTTAGCATCATTTTTATCCATTTGGCGAGATTTTCGTTAATTTGGCAACATTTAAAAAAGTCGTCAAGTTGGCGACATTTCGCCAAATTCGTCACCAAAATTTCGGCAAGCGTTATGGACGGAGAAATACGTTATTCTTATAGCAAATGAATGACTATTGGCGTTCAAATTCAAATGTATTACTCAAAGTATCTTTTCTCATGAAAGGAATGAGCTAGACCCACGAGAAGGATGTCACCAAATGTATCGCATGATATTGCATATGAGAAGTGAACATGTTTCTCAACAGTTAATATTTTTTTTAATTTATGGATGTTTTTGATAAATTTATTTGAAGAATGTGCAATATCTCGGGAACGGTTCATGCTAGCGTTCTAAAGTTTTGATTTTTTGATGATTTTTCAAAATTTGACTCGAAAATTTTGGCAGGTTCTGAACATTCGATTATGTCTAAACACAATAGACTTCCAGTATTCTCTGATTGTAATTTTTGTACCAAATTTCATTCGAATCGCTCCCTTCTTTCGTGAGATATCGTCTCCGCAGACTCACTGACATACACACACACACACACAGAGAGAGAGAGAGAGAGAGAGAGAGAGACAAACATCACCTAAAAAATGTTTGATTCGTGATCAGGGATGCTTGAAACTTGCTCTCCCGTCGGAAACTCGAATTCAAATTTTCGAATCCGTCACAATACTTTCCTTATACAGTGTACTATGTATATAAGGGAAGTAATATTCTGTTAAAATATTTAATTTAATACTCCTAAAAAGAAGTTTAAGGATCTCTGTTCTCGTTATACCAAATTATCTTCACGGTTATACAAAATCTAGCCATACAAAATTATCTTAGCTCTTGGCGCCTTTTGTAAGCAAATTTACAAAAAATATGAAATTGAATCAATATATGCAAAATAAAAGCGTTAAAATTGTATGGGACCAGTACTACTTTTACACGCGAATATTAGAAGATATAACCTGCATTAGTAGATTACATGTATAAATTGAAAATATCAATAAATCGGTAATCTTTAAACCTGAAGGCAGTAATTGATTACAATACATGCCAAAATGAAAGCGCTAAAATTATATGGGAAGATATATACCCGTATTACACTAATTATATTGCCGCAGATTAGAAAATATGCCTGTGTGTTAGTAGAAGATTATCCGTATTAAGATATGAGTCTCAAAAATATTCTAAAATAAAACAGATGACGTAATAAATTGAAAATATCAATTATCCCCGTCATCTTTATACCAAAAGGCCGTAATTGATTCCAACATTAGCCAATATATATCAAAATATATGCTAATATACCTGTACTACTTGTATTCTCGTAGATTAGAATATATACCCGCGCATTTGTAGACGATTACTCGTACAACGTACAATATATGAATTTCAACAATAATAAAACAATGGCATAATAACTTGAAAATATCAATAATCTCTGAATCTATAATCCCCGAAAATATCAATAAAATTAATGTTTTAACCTGAAGACCGTAATTGATATTATCCAGTCAAAAATGCAATGTCAATGAAATTTATTTTATATACATATCTTTATTATTCAAATCGGAAAAGATTTAATAAAAATCGTCTGCCACATAAACGCATTAAATTTAAATCTGTTACTAAGCGACATGATATCATTTTATTCAAATAAATTGGTGGAAAAAATATAGTCTGAATAATGCTATCCCTAATGAAAGTTTGGCGACATTTTCGTCAATTCAGCAACATTTTAAAAAATCGTCAGATTTAACGTCAAGTGGGACTGTAGAACTGGTAGTCCCATTTGGCGACAAATTGACGAAACATCATCATAGTACTATCCACTAACAAAATACACTTCATTTCACTTACTTGGCGCAATTTTATCAACAGGGTATTTTTATGGATTTACAGACATTTTTATCAGTTTGGTGACATTTTAAATATTCGCTAAATGTGTTACTAAGTATGACGGTTAGACTGATAGACAAATGTTATAGAAACATAATTTTAGTACTCTCTTTAAAAAAAATAAAATTAATTTCATTTATTTAGCGTTATTTTTATCAATTTGGAAACATTTCCGTCAGTTTGGCAACGTTTAAGAAAAGTTGACAAGTTAGTGATATCCGCCAAATTCGTAGATCTGAATTTGTAGATCTGAAGAATAAAACATCCCGATCCCGTTTGTATATACTAAATGAAAGCACTAAAATTGTATTGGACGATATAGCCGTTCTACTACTCTTATTTTGTTTCAACAATCGGTTAAATGAGATTATTGGCTAAACACAATATATGAGTTGATTGGCTAAACACAATATATAAATTTGAAAACTCTTTGCCAAATAAATAAAAGTGATGTACGCAGTCCATAATTAATATAACTAAAAGAAAAATCAAATCGTTCATATATAAGATATATTTTTATATCTATTTATTTATAAATCACATCGAAAAAAAAAAATAAAAATTAACAAACTCATGTAATTTAATTCCTTTGCTGAGCATCATGATAAGAGCGTAAGATAGAATCTTCCTCATAAAAAGTTGATAATTAAATAACCATTTTGATTTCTTAATACTTTTCATTGTTAAGTAAAAGTTCGTGTAAAATAAACCATATGGTGATTGATTTTCTGTTTAAATTTGTGTTTCAAACATTCATGTTTTCAAACAATTTATGCTTTCAAGAAGTGACTAATTAGCTCAAAAATATTCTACTAAACTCAGCGATAGAGATTTAATTCACTTTCACGTTTTAAACCAGCGATTTCCAACCTTTTTCGTTTGGAGGAACCAGGGAGTTAGAGAGTAGAACTCCTACGAAAATTTTCGTTTTTCATTAATATCTCGACATCCACTGGTCATAGAAACTCGAAACATGGATTAAATTTTAAGTTTGGCTATTTCAAGGCTACCCACAAAATTTCATCAAATTCGGTTCAGCCTTCTCCCGTAATGATGAGACAGATAGATTTTCAATTTTATTTATATAGATTGGAATCGTATCAAAAATCGCAACTCGAGTTTTCACTCTAGAATGCAAAAAACTAGTTTTAGCGTAACGTCTGTGTGGCTGTTTTTGCAATGTATGTATCCATTCTAGCTCAAAACTAATTGGCCAAATTTCACAAAATTTGGTCTATAACTTACTTGTAGGTTACCCTGGTGCTGATTAAATTTTAGTACGATTCGGGAAAATAACATTTTCTGCAAAATACCTCCTTCAAAATCTGAAATATAAAATTCAATAAATTGAAATGTTTCAATCAAATGCTTATTATACGTAATTTGTGACTACAGAACAAACATGACCAAACTTGTTAATGAATATATTAATTTCCCGATATATTAAGGATTTTGTAATTTTGAAGAGCTGACGATATTTTTCTCTGTAGTTAAAAATCCATTCTGTAAAATTTCTTATACTTTGATAGGTAAGGTACTTGTGGGTTACCCTGATGTTGATTATAATATGGTAGATTTGAAAAACTAGCCTTTTTTTTTTTTTGCGAAATGGTCCACAAAAACGTCAAAATCTAAGATAATCATAAAAGAGTAAATATACTTAAAAGTATTCATTCAATGCTTGTTTTATACGTAATTTTTACCAACGAAACAAGTAAAACCGATAATCTAGGACAAACCGTTTCCGAGATATTTAAGTTTCTTGTAATTTTGAAGAGATGGCGACGTTTCAAAATGTGTTAAGGCTGTTAATGCAGAAGAAAACGTATTCAAAGGGTATACCGGATATAATATCAATTAAGTATCCGTATCAGTTTGAGCAATTAAACCCAGTTTAATACATTATAAATTTTAGTCTGTAGGGAAAGTCATGTGCTGCCCCCATCAGATTCTTTTCTATGCAGGATGGTAGAAAAACGAATCCTGTGTGTCTGTCGTGTAGAGTTATGGATGAAAGAATGTTAGAACAAAAAATTCCTTAATTTTTACAGAAATCTCAAACTGCTGCTAAAACCTCGAAAGTTAAAAAACCTCGTATAAGAAAGTATAAAACACAAAATTGTGCTTGTTTTTGTGTTGTTTTATAAAGTTTTATTAACTTTCTAAGAATTTTCGGACTTGAGATGCATAAGAACCAGGTTCGAACCATATGCACCCGCGCAGAGGGCGGTGGAGTATTTAGGCACATATTCTCTCTCTTAAATATGTGCCTAAATACTAAATATGAGCATTATGCCCGCTAAGCGTTTTCTTTTTATTTAAAGTATCATTAAAGATTTGGTTGATTTTAAGAATTCTTTGTACAGAGTAATTTGAATCAGAGGTTTACATCTTAAACCCCGCTGGGTATTCGCTGTTAGTAGTGTATATGAAGAGAAAAGTTATTTTGATAAGGTCAAAAATTCGACTCTGAGAGTTGATAGGATTTTCCTGGATTGAGAGTATCCATTTTTCAATGATATCTGCATACACTGTAAAAACATTTGCAAGCATGTTACTCAAAGTTTCAGGGAAATCAGCTGCCCATAATGGGGAGTAAGGATCCTAATAGTTATGATAATATATATATATATATATATATATATATATATATATATATATATATATATATAATTAACTGTTCGGCAGACGATAATTAGCTGAATATTTCAGAAATGAAGCTGGAATTTTCATGAATGCCTGTAATTGCAGCTTTTTTTATCAGATTGCCGAAATTAGTAACAAAGTAGCTGAAAAAAATGAGCAAATGCTGCAGAATATTTTACAGTGTATGTGTGTGTGCCTGTGAGCTAGTCGGTAGGATATATCATATATATATTATATATATCAAATTGAGTCGAATTTGGTATGACTATTTTAATCGATTAACGTTCACAGACCAATTGATTTTTAGTGAGATCAAGTAATAAGAATGTTCTAGCTTGTGTTATTGTTTTTTTTTCCGCAATATTTAAATTTTTTAATATAGCATAGATGTGAGCAGCTTTGCGCCTGTTCCTGAGTGGTATATTGATTTTTGTCGTCGATTAGCGTAAGTGATAAATTCGAACTTGAATCTCACTTGATGTTCTTAATGTTATATATATATATATATATTATGATAACTGTTCGGCAGACGATAATTAGCTGAATATTTCAGAAATGAAGCTGGAATTCCCTTTTGCAGACATTGGCGTCCATGGACGCCAATGTCTGCAGAAGGGGATCGAACTGTTTAGGATATTGTATGTCAAATACCTGTCGGACGCCAATGTCTGCAAAGGGGGATCGAACTGTTTAGGATATTGCATGTCAAATACCTGTCCTTTTGAGAGGTTCTTCGTTTGAGATGGACGCTGTCCCACCCGTAAGCTAAAGGTTAAGGTTTGTATAGCACTATTTCCTATGGTAAACAGTAATTATTCAAAGAATAACGGTGATGGTGCCATCTATATGTGGGAGAATTATAGTTTTATCTACTGTTCCGATGTAAAAATTACTAAAAAATTTATATATTAGCACATCGAAATGTATTCAATTTATTGGGGACAAGCTTGTTACCAATTTGGAAAAAATATTGAAGAATTTTCATGTAAATTTTTAAACGAATATTTTGCAAGCAAAAGCTTTTAAAAAGCTACAATGTTTCGTATTCTGATATTGATTATGATGCTAGGGCACATAAAACATCTTTAATATGAGGAAAATATATGAGAAAGTCAAGTGGACTTATACGTACTAGATATTTATTACTAACAGATATCATATGTTTATTACTGGCGATTTAAAATATGTGCAAATTCCTGTAGCACTCGCATTATAAAGAACATTGTTATTCAAAATATTCTATTAAAATATTTAATTTAATTCTCCTAAAAAGAAGTATAAGAATCTCTGTTGTCACCATATAAAATTATCTTTACAGGCAGACCCGGGGAAATACCCATTCTGGTCTAGTTTATAAATAAATTTACAACAAATATAAAATTTTAACATTATATGCCAAACTGAAAGCACTAAACTTTTATTACAAGATATAACCCTGCTATTTTTATCCTATTCAAACAATAGGCTAAACGCAATTTTTGCTAAAATGAAACAGATAACTTAAGAAATTGAAAACATCAACAATTTTCGGAATTTGGATAACTGATATAATCCCATCAAAAATGCAACATTGTTTGTTCATTTATAAAAGTTATTTTTATTTCCATTTCTTTGTTTAAATTGAAAAAAAATTAAATAAATATCGTTTGCCGTATAAATATATTTGTTTAATTGCGTTGCTAAGCAACGTATTATTGTTGTATTTCCTTCAAATAAAGTAAAGTTTTGATGAAAAATCGTCTGAATTTTTTTCAGTGGAATATTTAATGTTGCTTTTTTAACACTTTACAACATAGTTGAAAAGTGCTTATGACTTTGTTCATTCTGTCTGTGTGTCTGTCTGTTCACATGATAACTGTCGTAAAAATGACTTAATGACATTTTAGTATGTTGTTCAGACGATCTGGGGGACATATGGGATATAAATGAATAATATCCCCCAATTAGTTTTAGACTGAGCCCGGATTAAAAGAATGAAATACATTAAACCCTATATGAGGACCTAATGTTTTAAACATTTTTTAAGCGAATTTAAAATTCACAAATTGCTTCGAATGTTTTAGGAAATATTCAAATTATTCCATAAAAAATATGAAAAAAATTTCAGCAAAATATATTCAGTAGTTTTTCAAATAAAAATTATAATAATAATTACATCCATACTATATGGAGAGATCACGTGACCCACTTCAAAATAAAATATGGCATCCATCTTGTGTCAAAATCGTGATTTTTAAAGTTCTTTTTAATTTATATTTAGTGTTGTGTCCGTCCTAAAACCGCTTTATTTTTGCTTAATTTCTGTGCATCTATATTTTGAAACAATGCAATTACAATATATTTGAGTTTAAATGATCATTAAACTTTTATTATTTCTACAACGAAGCCTAATCAGGAGTACTAATTTTCACTTAAGCCTAATTTTCACTTATGGAGAATGTAAACACATTAAAATGTAGGATGAGTTGTATAAGAATTGCTGAATTTTTTAACGCAAAATTATTTAACTCTGGAGTCTGCAATATAGCTGATAAGAATGAAATATTCATTGAATTTACATAGAGAAGCAGACGATTTTATAGCAAACCTTTTCGATAAAGTTTTAAGCATAGAGTTAAATTACTTTTACCTCCATGGTTTTAAGTTTTTAAATAAAATAAATTATTGTTGTATTGTAATGAATGAAAGGAATGGAATAAAATTGTATGAACGAAAGATATATATATATATATATATATATATAATAGATCACTATTTGAAATTAATTATTAATTTGGCATATTTCATCTCCAATTTCGCTGCAGAAAGACAGCCGGGAGAACGTGACTGGAAAACTTACTCTCCAAAGACTGGACATAATCAATAATTCCAGTTAGTTACCTCCAGATACTCCTCCTTCTTGGGGGTTGTGGAAGGAGGGCTCGAAATTTTTGATTGCCTCGTCGATTCGAAGAGAACCAATTGCCGTAGAAAAGCCTGGCCGTCCGAACTCCCCCGCTCAATTCCAAGACTTAATTATATCCTTTCTTGAAATAAATACGATTGTCAAATATGATATTCTTTAAATGGAGACAAATTTCCTCCAAGTTGTCTGGGTTAAGAATATATAGCTGACTGAGATCGACTGCCTCACTGATTGATTAAGGGATGAATTACATACACATCCCGAATTGTTGAAGGTAGAAACTTCAAACACGTAGAACTTTACCTAGAAGTAATGCGAAATCTTGGAATTTTGCTCGACAAGTTTATAAATTCATGATTTTTTTTGTTCTAGCAATTTTGCATCCGTAATTCGAGAACGACTAGCGATGCACAATTCATTTTTATACAATCCTGCTTAGAAAAGAAATGTAAATCCTAACTTTTCTTAATGCTTCTATTTGTGTACAATCAAACGTTTTCGAGATATTTTAATTTATATTTACGTCAGACAATTTTTTTTTAAATTATATTTTATCAATGGATGTATTTATAGTTTTTAATAGTCACTATGGTAACCGAGTTACGTTTAAAAATACAGAAATCATCTTTTGACTATTTTTGACCTTTATCGCTATAAATACCAATCATACATAATCGGTACCATCTTCTAATCTCTTCTATATCATAGAAATGAAATAAGAGGGTTGCAAGAAAGCCATTTCACACAAATAAGTGGCGAAGAAAATGAAGTTAAGAACCTTCCAGGCATTCCTCGTTTTTGAAATAGGGTTGCTGCTTAACTGATTGATAATTAATTAATTTGAAATACTTTTCAATAACTTTATTTAAAAAAAAGTAGCTGACACAGCCTCAGCTGTTTGACAAATTTCTCCTTCCTCGAGTTTCTCTGCTTCGTATTGCAAAATCTATAACATATAAAAATATAAAATTTGGTGCACTTTTAGAAAAAGATTTAAAGAATATGCTGAAATAACCCCAATAATTTGTATCCAAATGTTTAATCCATAGAGTTAGAAATGGATCTAAACAATCAACAACAGGAAAGTTTGAAAGCCGAGTGGAGTTTCGCCACTCCAATGTTTATTATTATTATTTTTGAAAACATAAATTAATTCAATGCCACTTTATCTCCCATTCGCTGCAAAAAGACAGCCGGGGGAACCCGACCGGAAAACTTACGCTCCAAAGGCGCAACATAATCAATAATTGCAGTTAGTTTTCTAAAGAAATGTCTTAAGAGGACAGTTTTGCTCCTTCTGGGGGAGTGTGTGTGGGGGGGATATCTTTCAAAAATTTTGATTGCCCCGTCGATGTTAAGAGAACCAATTACCGATGAAAAGGACTTGGATATAAAAATTTCTCTCTGTTCACTTGAAAGACTTAATTATGTCTTTTCTGGAAATAAATACAATTTTAAAACATGACGTTCTAAATGAAGAAAAATTATGCTTTGCTTTATTTAACTTCAAGATTGGTTGAAATCATACTCTCAACGCATTAACCGTATCTCATCAAAATTTCGAATCTTGGAATTCGATTTGAAAATTTAGAAATGACGATATTTTTGTTACAACATTCTTCTAGCCATATTTCGAGAATGGCAAAAAACACAAAATTCGTTTTTATGCCATCCTGTGCAGAATTTCTTTTTAATTGAACTCTGTTGATGTACAACCAATCTCTCTTGCGATAATTTAATTTATATTTCCGTCAGACGATATTTTTTTATTGAATTATTGTATTTGTAACCGTATAGTTGACCCATGGAGTTAGAAAGTAGGTAAAGCTTCTGTGTATGAAATGCTTGAAACTGCATAGTTGGTAAAGTAACTGCTGTAATGGAGTTAGAAAGAAGGCAAAGCTTCTGTGGATGAAATGCTTGAAAATGCATAGTTGGTAAAGTAGATGCTATCATGGAGTTAGAAGGCAAAGCTGTTGTGGATGAAATGCTTGAAAATGCATAGTTGGTAAAGTAGATGCTATCATGGAGTTAGAAGGCAAAGCTGCTGTGGATGAAATGCTTGAAAATGCATAGTTGGTAAAGTAGCTACTATCATGAAGTTAGAGAGAAGGAGATAAAACTCTTATGGATGAAACGCTTGAAAATGCCACAATGCTTTGAGAATTAATTCTAGGTGTCACTACGTTAGTAAAGTAGCTGCTATTGTTAGTTGCCACAACAGAAAGTCGTAGTACTTAGAATACGTAGTTTTGATTATTTTAAATTAAGGATTCCCTAATTATGAGTATAATTGACCAGTATTTTTTCATAGTTATAGGATATACATTATTTTCATAGTTGTAGGATGTTTTTTAAGAGTTGTAGGAGTACAGAATATAGGGAGATAAAAATAAATTGAAAGGTAAAATTGTTTTGAATACATAGGGATATTCTTTATTGTTTCAGTTCTACTTTGCATTGCGCTTATAATTTAATTTTACAAAATGGGCAGTTTAAATAAATATTTCAGGCCGTTCGTAATTGAAATGCATACAATGCAGGGCTACTTATCTTATCCCAGCGCCACCTGAATGATTGTCTCAAACGATATTAGCGTTTTCTTAATATGAAGTTTTAACTCCTTACTTTTTAACTCCATATCTGCTATTGTTAGTTGATATAATAGAAAGACGTAGCATTTAGTATATGCATTTTTGATTATTTTTAAATTAAGGGTTCCCTAATTATAAGTATAATTAAGCACATTTTTGTGTCGGTATGTTTTGAAAAGTTAGTGCCCATACAAACGAGCCAAACGTTCTAGCTGAAACGTGATACTCAGATGTTCCGTGCACTAGTCATTACACCCAGAGGATGTGGAAATTCCATATATTATGTATGACTGATGCAATTCCTTTCCCAATTTGCAATGCCGACTGCACTAAACCCCACTGAGCCCTACGGGGAGCAGTACTGACGGATTTGATGAGCGCACTGACATTTGTAATTCAAGTTCTAGGATAACTTTACGACAGAGGTCACGAGCTTTTTAAAAGGTCACATGACCTTTATCTGAAAGTCGTTTCTTTTTGTTCTAAGTTTATATAATGGCATTATAAATATGCTGATATTTATTAAAAGTACAATTTTTAAATCAAAATAGGGGTAGTAGGTTGTAAAGTCAACTTCGATGATAAAAGCTTGCAATTTCGTCCCAGTAGCTCAACTGTAGAGCGTCCACTGGCCTGTGCAAAGATCCAAGGTTCGATTCCCGGTTGGAGCAACAAGGTTCTCTACAATGGCACCCGAACAAATCAACTCTGTATGTTAGTTCAAAGATGTTGGAGGTCTAAAAAGGGCCTTAGTACGGATTCAGTGGACTCTGGAAGATTGAACGCCGATTTCAAATTGAGAGGATAATGATCATGCAGGGTACTTACCTGGGTAAAAACAGCAGTAGCACGAGGCTAACCTGAGATAAAAATAGCAGGAGGTGGTCAGTCAGAATGTCAGTTGTCCGCTAATCTGACATTAGAGGGTGGAGAATGCAGAGTCCACTTCGATGATAAGAGCCTGCAATTTCTAACCAATAGCTCAACGGTAGAGAGTTGGCCGACCAGTTCGTAGATCCAGGGTTCGATTATCGTTTGGGGCAGCAAGGTTCTTTATAAGGTTTACGGAGAGAGACATAGGACTCTTAAAATGTTAAAAAGTGAATTCATTGTAATTAATATTTTATGTCTTACTGAAATGAATTACTCAGTATTGCTCGGGTACAAATCAACGCCCGTCATGTAAATAATAATGATACAGATAATACTACTCCATTTCCAAATCGCCTGTTTTAAACCAAAATCATTTTCTCCTTTCGTTTCAATCCAAATACTTTACTTTAATCGCATATTTCATGTGCAGTAATTTCACACGCATGCGCACGAATGTCCATCTCTTCTCATCGCAACGCCTAGTTTGTGATGTAAACCGCCACCCGGAGAAAGAAATCTTTTCGCGAGTGGAATTAAAAATCTCAAATTTTATGGCTTCATTTTCGAAATTAACAGAAAATCAAGTAATTCAAATTTCTTTTTCCTGTTAGAATGTCACGATATACATCCATATTTCTGCCGATTTATAGAATTGAGAGCTAATCTTTCATTTTCGAAGGTGGCAAAATAAGAATCAGATTACATAAAACATGCATATTTTGATGTATTTAAAAATAAATAAATAATATGAAGGAATTTGTCATGAACGTTTCGGTTCGAAGATCGTTAGAAAGAACATTTTTCGGCCTTTTCTATGATGTAAAAACTGAAACTCTGTGATAATATTTTCGATCGCATAGGAACCAATTTGTGTGAGAATCGCTCAAAATTGTGTTTCAATATAAAAAATCTGATGTGGGCAACATATGACTTTCCTTATATAATGCAATGAATTTACTATTTTTACAATAAAAAAATAGGTTTTTCTTATAGTAGATATTTATATTCTTTCCAAGATATTGAATTTTCGTCAATTCGTTGTCATTATCACTGATTTAGTATCATTTTTATCCATTTGGCGATATTTTCGTTAATTTGGCAACATTTAAAAAAGTCGCCAAGTTGGCGACATTCCGCCAAATTAATCGCCAAAATCTCGACAAGCGTTATGGACGGAGAAATAAGTTATTCTTACTGCAGATAAGTGAATATTGGCGTTCAAATACAAAAGTATTACTCAAAGTATATTTTTTCATGAATGGAACGAGCAAGATCCACGGGAAGGATGTCACCCAATTTATCGCATGATATTACATATGAAAAGTGAACATGTTTCTCAACAGTTAATATATTTTTTTTAATTTATGGGATTTTTTGATAAATTTATTTTAAAAATGTGAAATATCTTGAGAACGGCTTATGCCAACGTTCTAAAGTTTATAGCAATCGTTTTCTAGGGGAAAATTACATAAGAAATGTCTATTTGCGTAACTTTATAATAGGTTTTGATTTTTTGATGATTTTTTCAAAATTTCACTGGAAAATTTAGGGAGGTTCTGCACATTCGAATAAGTTTAAAAACAATAGGCTTTCAGTATTCACGGATTGCGATTTTTTTTCCAAATTTCATTCAAATCGCTCTATTCGTTCGTGAGATATCGTCTCCACAGACTCACTGACACACACACACACACAGACAGACTTCACCTCAAAAATGTTTGATTCGTGATCACGGATGCTTGAAACGTGCTCTGCCGTCGAAAACTCGAATTCGAATTTTCAACCCCATCACAATACTTTCCTTATATATTATATACAGGGTGTCCAGAAAGTTCCGGAACGGCGCAATATCTCGAGAAATACACTTCGGATCAAAAAATAAAAAAACACGTATGCAATATTTTTCGAAAAGCTATCTAATGATACCAAAATTAACCCCCTCCCCCCTGATGGGGGAGGGGGGTGGGCAACTTTGAAATCTTCAATGGGAACCCCCCATTTTTACTTTCCCTGCAATACATGGTAATGTATAGGGAAAGTATTGGAATCATGCCGAAAATCGCAACTCGAGTTTTCGACGGATCTACACGTTTCGAGACCTCTAGAATACGAAAAAACCATTTTTAGCGTGACGTCTGTGTGTGTGTCTGTCTGTGTGTCTGTCTGTGTATCAGTGTGTCTGTCTGTGCAGATTTTGTATCCGCTCTAACTAAAAAACTAATTGACCGAATTTCACAAAATTTTGTGGGTAAGTCACTTGTGGGCGGGGCTGGTGCTGATTAGTTTTGGGTACGATTCGAAATAAAAGAACCCGCCTTTTTTTGCGAAATGGCCCGCAAAAGCTTGTATCCACTCTACCTGAAAAACAAATGGACCGAATTTCACAAAATTCGGTAGATGAGTCACGTATAGGACACCCTAGCTGATTAGATTTTGGTACGATTCAGAAAAAAATAACCTGCCTTTTTTTGCTGAATGGCCCGCAAAAATTGTCAAAATCTAAACTAAAAAGCTACGTATGCTCAAATATATCCATTAAATGCTTGTTTAATGCGTAATTTTTAACGAAGAAAAGAATAAGACCAACCCCATTACACTAGGTCCAGCCGTTCTCGAGATATTTTAGTTTTTTGTACTTTCCCTACACCACCTTTGAAAATAAGCCCGATTACCGAATGAGAACGAAAATTGAATAAAAGTGAAATACATTTAATTAAAATAAAGAGAACGTAAATATAAGTCTGCAGGGAAAGTCATGTGCTGCCCACATCAGATTTTTTGTATTGTGGCGGGGTCGAAAATTCGAATTCCAGTTTTCGACGGGAGAGCACATTTCAAGCACCCCATGTTCGCAGCCAATAAAAAATATTTTAAATAGAACGATTTAAATTAGGAGGCCTTTTTCAGACGAAATATTGATATGACAGCGGGAGTCAATATTACTCAAAAAATTTTGCATGCAATTCATATTTTTTGGTATCAAATTATACACCAGAAGAATTATTTATTTTGATACTTAAATAAATATATATTTAAAGTACATTTCTATTTAATGCAATGTTGCACATAGCTTTCTCAAAATTTTCCAAATTTCAACATAATAGCCTATTATAGAAACATTTTAAAATGACTAAAATACATTATATATTTTGAAAATTCCATTAAAAGATATCAAGAAGTTTCAAAGTTATCTTACGCGCTGTGTCAGAAAATAACATCTTGAGTAAAATGACTACACATTTATCGTTTAAAGTTTTGTTCACTTTTGGAGCAAGAGATATTTTTGAATTATAACTCCAGTAATTATAAGAATATATCCATGCGGATGATTTTAAAATGTATAGAAAGTTCATGTTTTCATATATATATATATATATATATATATATAATTAAGTTTTTGGAAATTTGGTTATATTTTGGATTCTGCCTTACGATCCCTTTATGACCTTTTTATACGAGTACTACCATATAGAGTGTTAAAAAAGATGGAACTACTAAATATGTCTTAAATGCCATATCCAATATCTTTTGACTCACGTCAAGCTTGTGTGTTACCTGTCGTTTCGGATTGGTTGGGTAGATCTTGATGCTGCTTTCTGATTGGCCCTTTCTTATCCCTTTCTCGGCGATTGGCAAGCCCGCGTGTCGGCTGCGAACTTGGATTCAAGGACGGACGGCACGCACGCGTGACTGAGGAAACGTTACCGTAAACGGCGAGTGGCACGCATGCGTGTTTTCACATGGAACGCTTTAATTTGTCTACTAGATGGCGTTAAATGCCCGTGGAAACAACTTCAATGTATTTTACAGATACATGACCTTGGCATAAGGAGGATCCAATGAATTATTTTTCCATTTGGAGCGGTGAAACACGATTTTGTAATATAAACAGACAGAGCAATTCCTGCAGCGTCAAAAATTTTATAATTGAGTCTCGGGTTTTGTTTTGATTTCAGCTTTATGATTTCGTTGGTGAATCATAGGAATATAAGAGAGTATTTTTTGTTTGGGTTTTAGAGGCAGTGAAATTATTCGTTTATTTCGGATAAAAGAATGGGAGCAACTAACGAGTATTTTGTATTCAGATTTGTATGAAAAATATACATCAAATAGAAAATAAATATTTCTTTTATTCCTGAAAAAAGTAGATTTCTGTGTTGAATAGGCGATTTTTAGTGAATTTTTTTCGAGAGTTAGGCTTAGAGCAAAAAATTGCCGTCTCTTGTGGACAGTTCGGATGCGAAGCGCTCCGTCCTTTGGGCCGCGGTAGTTCCGGAATGCCGCCGTCACGAAAGGGTTTTAATCCAGGTCTTGGATTTATACTCCTTCTGCTTCTTCCTTTTGAACCCATTCCTCTTTTGGACTTCTGGTTTGTTAGTTCTCTTGTACTGACGAGGATCAGTGGATCTCTGAAACAGTTGTATGCTACATTATTGTGTTATTTGGGCTTTTATACGTTGCACAAGTTTTTATTATCTTTTGAAAGGTTTTAGTAAAAAAGTACAAAATTTAACTTTTAGTACGAGCCCTCTACAACTGAAGTTCCAATTAGAAAACTAGTCCTTATTCATTTAACGATCTTTTTGGGGAAAAAAATCTACTTTCCATCCGATCAAAAGGAACGGAGAATACAAAGATTTCAGGGGTCGTACATAAATTGAATTTTGTTACATAAAATTTGCTTTTGAAAACTTTCATGTATACCTATGTTTAGCCAAAGGTTTATACAGTCTTCAAACACCCATTGAAAACTTTAATGATATGGATGGCAATTTTGATCATATGACAATGGGATTTTTCTCGGACTCATTGGGCTATGGAAAATATTTTTATAATTGTGAACTTTTTTCTAGGTGGCACTATAAAATGGTGCGTTTTGCACTTTTTATCCATAAAACATGAAAATCGGCATTTTATCTTGATTACAATATTTTCCCTTTACATATATACAGGGTGTCCCATGGAAAATGAACAGTGGAAGATCTTTTGAACCGTTGGTTGTTGACCCATAGTTTCAATTGCAAAATTGCTCTAAATAAGGTAGGAAATTATGCAATAGTATATGATACAGCATTTAAGTAAATGCTGTATCATATTTTTGAAAAAAGTGAAGAAAATTAACTTTTTAGAGCCCCTTTATCAAAAAACATCAAATTACAAAAAATGTTACCCATGCCGTAATTAGTGTAACTAAAAAAAAAAACTGGTTGTAATACGATCCAATTTGACATTGTATCATTGATTAAAATTTTCATTGTAAAATATGGGGACATCACACAAATCAACTTCGGTTGCAAATAGTTATTAAAACTTTTACCACTTCTTAAAATTTATTTTCTGCAGATAAAGCTACTATCTCATTATTATGTCTATTCACAGTTTGTAGTTACGCATTCAAGTAACTCTGCTATCTAACTATAGTTTTAATGATGACGCTGTTCAGTAATGATTTACGGCAAATGCAACCGATCTCCTAGTGATGCAGTGAATGAATAGTATCATCATTTCTGTAAAGCCAGCATCTTTGAGTTTTTATTCTGCGACTTATATGTCGATTGCAATCAACAGGCTCGTTTCATCGTCGATATGGCTCAGCAAGACGGAAAGTAACTAAATAAGTAGCAACGGAAAATGATGAAATAGATATTTTAGTCTATTTCTCGTCCTATCCATATGCGAGTGCCCTGGCCGTAACTAAGTACTGAACAATATCTTCCTCGGTCTACCTGAACTCGCTACCAGTGTACTCGAACCCGCCACCTGTTGTACCGCGTGCAAGAGTTCTTACCGATTCTTCTATAGTTAATTGTAAATGTTTTTCTGATGTTACTTGTATTGTATTTACACTAAGTAAATACTACTGATTTTGTATCCATGGAACTTACCGTGAGACTCCGGATTTTCTATTGGCCCGCTTTGCACCTGGTCCCGCCCCTTTTCAGCCATATCTCATTAGCCATTCCAAGATGAAGACGTAACAACATCATTCCGTCCCTGACTTTCATTCAGCTCCCACCAACTGGAGTACAAAATTACATCGATATTGCTATTTGAAAACCATTCTATGGACCATGGAGTTAGAAAGGAGGAGATAAAACTCATTCATCATGTCAATACAATATCATCCATAATTATGACATATGTCATAATCAACTAAATATGTTTCATCATAATCAATGCTTTATGCATGATTGATCTTTCTTGCTATTTTAAAATGGACAGAAGTCAAATTAAAAATATCAATATCAGTACATTATATATTATGGAGATCAACAAATTTATAGATGGTGTTATGTGGGTTTTAACCACACGCCCGGTTAGAACGCATAAATCAGTATTGTTTCCCATTGAAACAATCTCCGACATTGGCCGTGTCGAATAAAAATACATAAAAAATCAAATTATTGGAAAATGAGGACAACGGACATGATATAAAACATTAACAAAATATATTTATTGACAAAAGGAAATTAAAATAATAATAAAAGAACATATTTAATTAATTCAATTAACACTCTTACTAAAACATAATTATTCTCCACTGACATACGTGTTGGACATTTCCTAAATCATAAATATTTAAAGTATATATATTTAAATCCCCTTCATTTAAGTTTCCTAGTAAATTCATCCTAATTATTTTACTCAAGTGGAAATTGAATAAGATGTCGAGAGAGAGCGGGATTATCTAAATTAATGTCACACAGACTGGTAGTATAAGAGACATGCATTCCGTACCTTCAAATACATCGTAGGATCGTCACTCGATGCGGGGCACTTCGGCCGCGGAGGAAAGGCCGGTCATCGCTACGTCTTTTTGGGAGAAATTTTCTCTCCGAAGCACAAAAACCAATTCTCCGTCCCTTTTTGAAAAATCTAACACTCTCTCGAACATCCGAAAAATGTCTCCTCCTACACAATTAAACCCCAGGTTTGTTACTGGTTCCCCCAATTGAAGCCCCTGGTATTTTCATTGGATATTTCCAAAAATGTCCAGCTATTGGGTGCTGTGATGACAGGAGGATGGCGATCACCCCAGAATTAATATCTGGCAGGTGGACCGCGGGTTCTCACGACCTTGCGTGCACGTGCAGCCGAACCGGACAAGGGTCAGCTCTCCCCAAGAACGCCCTGCTGTGCGCCCCTCTGTAACTGGGCCATCGTTGTCCATAATTCCCAGAAACATGGCTTGCTCATCCTTTTGCAGCTGTTCTCTTAGGGAACTGTATATGAATTGAAGGAGAAGTACAGGGACCATCTTTGTAGGTTGTACTCCCTCCATAATTCGCAATGTCCCATGTTTGCCCTGGGACAGATGGAATAGCTCTTAATGTAATTGTGTTTAACAGTAGTCTTGTAAAATAAAGTTTTATTTTAGTATTATTAACAGGTATGTGGAATTCCAGGCGAGAAAGTAAAGTGGAGCAATCAATAGTATTATTTTATGGGGAGATACATTGTGCAACGGACTTGAAATAGATGGAATTTTATTCTCATGATTAGAACTTAAATTAATCGAATTTTAAGATTTTATACCATTATTTCATGTGAAAAACAGCGATAATTGCTAATTCACTTTGGTGAAAAAGCAGTCTCAGCTCGTCATTTGTTCTACAACCACTAACGCGGCAGGATCGCTACTTTTAACTAGCGTATTTGACGCTAGTCCGTTTTTCAATCCACGAACCTATGATCTCTTCTTAACATTTCGTTTAATTATTAATTATTTTACCTGGTGCTAATATATCTGTTCTTGCTTCCCTGCCCCTTTTCACCACTTTCAGCAACCAGCCAGCCAAGCTTATGCACCATATTGCTATCTACTACATGAATCTAGTGATGGAATGCCCAAGTAAATCTGCTTCTACTCCATAACTACTTTATGGACATATTGCTATTTTTTGAAGTGGAGATAAGTGCCGACGGCACAGGAGCTCCGTAATGAATTGTCTTGAATTAGCTTGGCGATAATACCTAGAATAATGATGACAGTATATGGGTGATTCGTGATTCTACAAGAATGGGAGTATTTGCGTTCCCATAGTGATATTTTCTTCATTTTGGAGACTTAAAAAACGCATTTTTTAATATTTTCCCGATTTTTTTGTACTATAATTCTGGCTATATAATATCCTGAAACTTAAATTCTGATACCACTAAAAAAAGTTATTTCAAAATATTGTCATCCACATGTCTGATTTGCACATTCTGGTGGGTTTATTTTGAAGACAAAAAGTTGTTTTCTTTTCAATATTTTTTTCTACCATTGAATATGTACACTATATGATCAAAAGTATCCGGGCACTTTGGATGTTAGAATGCTTTTCAAATTTCTAAACAAATACTTGGCGAAGTGTTCTGTAACTTTGGCGATGTGAAGAACAACACTTTCCAGTAAAGTTTCGGTGACTTGTGCATTTAGGGGAACACCAAGATATTTAAAAAGGGGGAAAATATATTTGATCACTCTGTATCGTAAAAAGCTTGAAATGATTTGTAACTTTTACAAAATAGTTAACTAGCTTTGTTCAATGTGTATAAGCATTTTCGTAAAAAAATGTATATTCATGAAGATATAAACGTTTCTTCAAAAAAACGCAAATTTTGTTACATGTTTTTTGCTTACAACATCCATAGGTATCAATTAAATTTCACGAAAGATTAGATTGATTAGATTTTGGTACGATTTGGAAAAAACTTATCTGCCTTTTTTTGCAAAATGGCCCTAAAAATCGCCAAAATCTAAAATAAATAACTACGTCTGCTCAAATATATCTATTTAATGCTTGTTTTATACGTAATTTTAAACGATGAAAAGAATAAGGCCAACCTCATTGCACTTGGACTAGCCGTTCTCGAGATATTTTATTTTTTTTCGTATTTTCGCTACGCCACCTTTGGAAATACGTCCAGTTACTATAAATGAGAACGAAAATTGAATTAAAAGTAAAATAAATTTAATTAAAATAAAAAGAACGTAAACGTATAAGTCTGCAGGGAAAGTCATATGCTGCCCACATCAGATTTTTTTTATTCTGATGATGATTTGCAGGCAAGTAGAACTAAATACTATGAATTATGAACGCATAGGAAAATTCGAATGAAGAGTCACATTTACTTTATTACTTTTTCTGCAGTAAAATGTATAGGTAAAGTATTATGTCGGGGTCGAAAATTCAAATTCAGGTTTTCGATTGAAGAACACATTTTAAGCATACCTGAACTCGATTTGGAAGTTTTTGAGGAAATGTCTGTGTGTATGTTCATATGTATGTTAGTGTGTGTGTGTTGTTGTTGAGACCCAGACCGTCCGACCTACCACAAAGGTGTAAAGTAACTGTTTGGACAGTCGGGAAGTGCCACCCAATTTAGACCGGAACCCAGTGGGGGATGCATCCACAGGGACCGTACCACCCTTCCCCTACCACCAACCTCTCGGAAGGATTTACGGATCCACATGATTAACGTGATCGTACTCCTCGTGAATACGGCGGCAGTTTTGGCAGTGGAGGTAATCGAACCCGGGCCAAGCGCGCGCTAACCATTGGGCTACCCCCCCCCTAGTGTGTGAGTATATATATTGTATATATGTATGTTAGTTCGTGTGTATATATATTTATCTTAGTGTGTGTGTATATATGTATCTTATTGTGTGTATATATGTATATTGGTGTGTTAGTGTGACTGTGTATATGTACGTTAATGCGTGTGTGCATATATATGTTAATGTGTGTGTGTATATGTATGTTAGTGTATGTATTTTTTATTTTATGATGGCATGACGATTTCATGTCGCAGAAAATAATATGGATACTTTTTTGATATTATATCCGATTTGCATTTTTAATGCATCTTCGTTTCATTTGTCAACTTAATGCACTTTAGTGTCTCCAGGTCCTCAAAATTAAAAAAAAAGTTAAAATATCTCTAACACGATTCATCTTAGAATCATGAGAGTCAGTCTAATTCGTTTTGCCGTCAAAAATTGCATGAAGGACAAGCATTTAACCTTGGTTTAAGGGTGGGGCAGCGTCTATCCCAAACGAAGAATCTCTCAAAAAGACAGGTATTTGACATACCTATCCCAAACAGTTTGATCCCCCTTTGCAGTCATTGGCGTCCTACCCGTAAGAAAGTTAAGTAATATAGTTTTGCAAATTTAGTTATTTATTTTACATTTTCTCAATCTTTGCAGGATACATGCCATACTAGTATTAGAACAACCCTCAAGAGACATAGAAATTTTGCTAAACAGTTTTTTAACTACAGTGAAAAGTCTTCAATTTCTCAAAATGAAAGAAACTTTAATATCTCGAGAATGGCCTATCTTTGAGTAATAGGATTGATTTTATTCTTTTAATCGTCAAAAATGGCGTATAAAGCAAGCATTTAATTGATATATTTGTAGTATTTTATTTTAGATCCTGACGATTTTTGTGGACCATTTCGAAAAAAAAAAGAGGCAGGGGGCAGGTTCCTTTCTTCCGAATCGTACCAAAACCTAATCAGCGCTAGGTTAATCCACAAGTGACTAACCTAAAAATTTTATGAAATTTAGTCGATTAGTATTTCAGTTAGAGTGTATACATACATTGCACAGACAAACACACACAGACATGCACACATACACATATGTCACCCTAAAAATAATGTTGTCGTGTTCTAGGGTGCTCGAAACGCGTAGGTCCGTCAAAAACTCAAGTTGCGAATTTCGACAGTGTTCCAATACTTTACCTATACATTATCACACAAAGTAGGGAAAGTAAAAAGTGAAAATTATATGCAAATCAATTGAGTCGTCTTTAAGTACGTGCTTATCAAACAAGATCTCGATTTTGAAAACTTTCGAGAAAGCAATAATTTTTTACTACATAATTGCATAAGAAAGTAATAAATATACTTTTCTTCAGTTGAACACGAAAGCTTCAGATTACTGCCGGTAGCAATATTCCGATAACGGGGGACTTCTTGCTGCGAAGACTTCCTCTCAGGAAGCACACACCCCACCCTGCTTTCCAAGAGCTTTGCGAATACTTAATGAAGTTTCCAGATAAAATATTCGTGACTCTCGGTGTCGTAAAAGTGGATGGAACAGGTTGGATACTACGATAGCAAGCGTGCGTGATTGCAGAAACGACCCCCCCCCCCCCCCCCCCATCTACATTTGCCTGAAAACTGTTGTTCTTGGAGAGTCTGAGTTGAAAAATTTGCTGCCGGCAGCACATGGATTTCTTTTTTGTTCAAGATGGGGGCATCACATTGTTTTTTTGTTCAAGATGGGGGTAGCACATGGATCTTTTTGTTCAAGATGGGGGCAGCACATGGATCTTTTAGTTCAAGATGGAGCAGCACATGAATTTTTTGTTTAAGACGTGGGCAGCACGTGGATGTTTTTCAATTGGAAGTGTATCTCTGTGACTAACGGTTGAGGAAATAGCCATTGGGCATCAATAGCACTGGACACCTTGTATAGTCGGTATCAGGGTGAATTGCACGAAAATGAAAAGAGTTATTCTTAGTGCTTTAATGCAGCTGCATAAGAAACCCCTATGACTCTACACAACGAGAAAACGTTCGGGGGCTACCCCCCCCCCCCCCCCCCGCTTTCATGGTGTTTGGGGGCTATCTCGCTACCTTTTAGAGATAGCAAAAAAGGCAATTGCAGAATTGTAGAGAGTTGACAAATTAGTACACAAATGTGTTTGTCCGACTGAAAAAGCATCAAATAATTGTCCAAATAGATATTTTTAAAAACATGCTTCTAGATAACTTTGTAGTTTAAAGAATTGCTACAGTTGTATAAAAAACGATTTAATAAATTTAGTTAGAAAGCTAGCTATTTTATTTGACAGACGATTTGTCGATAAACATCATCGTAATCGAAGCCAGAAAAATAAATAAACTAATCTGAGATTAAAAGAATATTACATCTGAGGTAATACATTTTTATTACGATATCTACTATGTTTACTAATGAAGGTTACCATGTTTACTAATGAAGATTACCATGTCTACTCTACTTACTAATGAAGATTACCATGTCTACTATATTTATTAATGAAGATTACCATGTCTACTATGTTTACTAATGAAGATTACCATGTCTACTATGTTTACTAATGAAGATTACCATGCCCACTATGTTTACTGATGAAGAATATTGCGAAATGAATGTTTTGGAGAATGTAACCGAAACGTTAATGCAGCCGAACGATTATAGGCATATTGTTTCCTAATGTAAGGCATCTTAACAGTCTGAGTACATTAGTTAATGTTATTTTATTTGGATGGGTAAGATTTACAGTGTATTCCTTGATTTTCAGGGCTCTTTCAGCTTTTTTTTTATCGGACAAATACAGTTTTATACTAATTTAGCGATGCTCTGCAACTTTCTAATTAACTTTTTCCCTACCTCTAAACTAGTGAGATAACTCCCGCCTCAACCATAAAAATATGAGTTAACGCCCCCTCCCCCTCCTCCCCGAAATTCGGCTTGTCGTGTAGCGCCATAGGGGTTCCTTATGAAACTCCATTAGAAGAAATTATAACTCTCTTTCTTCACGAGAAACTCTCCTAGACAAACCGTATACCCCTTAATAATTGTAAAAATGCAATTATAAAATTAGCATTATTCAAGAAATATCTTAAATAATGCTAAATTTCTATAATAATTAGAAAATTCTAATTCTTCTTGGCTATTCAAATATCAACTGCCAAGTGTGTATCATGTAGTATCAGTTGTGTATGTGGCCACGCCCACATTTGCTCATTCTTATTTTTATCATTCCTTGGTTTTACTGAGGCACTGAAAGGAAGTTTATTTGGAATCAATATAAACGACGGGTGTAAATTTTTAAGCAGATTATTTCACATCTATTTCAAATACTCTAAAATGGCAAAGAAAAAATATGGAAATTGGACTAACTTTTCGGTTTGTATTTTATATTGGCACTAGGTCTGACATTTTAAGTTAAAATTTACTTTTATTGTATTCACAGATTGACAGGCTATATTAACATTTTTTTACATCAGTCGTTTGGTCAGATCATAGAATAAAGCTTACCTTTTGGGGCTTAACTATTTTCCTAAAGTATGAGATTATGAAAAATGAAATCTAAATATTTTTTTCGCACTTTCCATACATACCGATAATAATTTATTAGTATATTTTATATAATAAATTATTTCTTTTACATAATATGTTAGCGCTATCTTAGCCAAATATCTAGAAAACTGTGCCTAATGAGGTCGCAGTTAATGAAAATATGTATAACAAAGAAATTAGAAATGTCCCTCCAGGATAGCCTTAAAGCTGCGCCGAATAAGGTCGCAGTTAATTGCAATATGTATAACAAAGAAACGCGAGGTATACGTCCAAAACATACCGACCGGCTGTTGATTGTTGAAACCCAGACCGTCCGACCTACCAGAAAGGTGTAAGGTAACAGTTTGGACGGTCGGGTAGTGCCACCCAATTTAGACCGGAACCCAGTGGGGGAGGCATCCACAGGGACCGTACCCTCCTTCCCCTACCACCAACCTCTCGGAAGGACTTTCGGACCCACATGTTTAACGTGATCGTACTCCACATGAACACGGCTGCAGTTTTGGCAGTGGCTGGAATCGAACCCGGGCCTACCGAGTGCAACTCCAGCGCGCTAACCAATGGGCTACCGCGCCCCTACCGACCGGCTGTGAAGAAACACAAAGAAGACACACCCATTGCAGATAATATTATCTATGGAGCGGGTTCATGGATACTGTTATCTTCAATGGGATGACCTTACTTATTTTAGGAACGCTCCTTTCTGGAAATTGTTTTGTGATTATGAAGAAATGTTTCCCGTGGTATGAAAATCCACTATATTACTATGTATGTGTATGGTTGCCAAAAAATTCGTCAACGTTAATTAAGAGCAATTGATCACTATTTCTGTATTTTGTGATCTTTAAATAATATAATATGTCTGTACCGCTTCAGGAATATCTGGTTGCGTCGTGAACGCATCCGGTCTGTGAAATAAATTTTACCCGTTAAAACCAGCACTTTAAAAAAAAAATTAAACAAATTTAATTATTTCAATTTTCTACAATTTCTGAATAAATTTCTAATATAAATTAACAACATTTAACGAATTAACAAATTAAAATTAACACATTTAACAGGAGAGTGTTGGTACCTTTTAGTTGTAATTCATATTTTTAAATTATTCGTAAAACTTTTCAAACTTTAATTAATTATTTAATTTTCCTTCTAATCTATATTTAAATCAAGTTTTAATATTTATTCACTAAGGTACCTAAAGTTAACTGTTTTCTTTATGCTGTCACTTTTTAGAAATGGATTTTTTATTAGGTGCTTTTATAACAGTCACAGTTAATGATCGATCACCTGGGCTGAACGGACGTAATTAATCCGCGAATGATAAATCCTCGACAAATTCACGGGGAAGATCGTGTTCTCAACAGGGCTGTTTTTTAATATAGGCAAATTAGTCAAATGGTGGAGGCCCGTAATTAATAATTGGTCTATTTCCCTTACCTCATCAACATTTCGTATATTTTTTAAAAATAACTTTTACACTTTTCCTAACATCACCTTTGTACCTCAGAATTCAGCTGTATGCGCATCAGGTTATTTAATTCACAATATTAAAATCATTTTTACATTCCCTACAATACATAACACGCTATGTATAGGGAAAGTATTATAACAGAGTTGTGTATTCAAAATATGGATTTTTAAAATGCACACATTTTGTAGATGTTAGAACACGATTCCACTATTTTCGAAGGTATGGCTGCTTTCGTATACACGTGTGTATTGTGTTGTTGTTGAAACCCAGACCGTCCGACCTACCAGAAAGGTGTAAGGTAACTGTTTGGACGGTCGGGAAGACGTGTGTATTGTGTGTCTATCCTTGCAATTAAAATATGAAAGTACATATGGTGCCAACTATAGCCAAGAACTATCAGATTTTTATGAAATTAATAGTTGATGATTTATCCTGTTGCCTATCGAATTTTCGTAAAAATTAAAAAAAAGAATAGAATCAAAAAAATAATTTTTTCATCCCAGTATATCAAAATATACTGAAGAGAAATTAAAAAGCATACTTTTCTCCAATAAAAAATATCTTTATTTCTTAAATATCTTTATGTTTGGCAAATTTCGCGTTTCTGGACTTTCTCTGTCACTAATCGTTAATGGGGGTGTTTCAGTTTATAATTATATCAAATTTAAAATCTTTCAATTTCTTTATATTTTAAAACTCTCTATATTAAAAAAAATGTAGCTGACGCCGCCGCTGTATGACAAATTTCACGTTTCTGGATTTTCTCTGTTACTTATCGTGAAAACTATAGCATACAAAAAAAATCTAATGTGGGCAACACATGACTTTCCTTATATAATGTAATGAATTTACTACTTTTACAGTAAAAAATAGGATTTTCTTGTAGTAGATACTAATATTCTTTCCAAGATATTGAATTTTTGACAATTAGTCGTCATTTTTATTGATTTAGCGTCATTTTTATCCATTTGGCGAGATTTTCGTTAATTTGGCAACATTTCAAAAAAGTCGCCAAGTTGGCGACATTCCGCCAAATTCGTCGCCAAAATCTCGCCAAGCGTTATGCACTAAGAAATAAGTTTTTCTTAAAGCAGATAAATGACTATTGGCGTTCAAATACAAAAGTATTATTCAAAGTATCTTTTTTCAAGAATGGAACGAGCTAGATCCACGAGAAGGATGTCACTCAATTTATCGCATGGTATTACATATGAAAAGTAAACATGTTTCTCAATAGGAAATATTTTTCTTTTTATTTTATATGACTTTTTGATAATTTTTTTTAAAAATGTACAATATCTCGAGAACGGTTCACGTTAGCGTTCTAAAATTTATGTTAATCGTTTTCTAATGAAAAATTACATAAGAAATGTCTATTTGCGTAACTTTATTAGTGGGTTTAATTTTTTGAAGATTTTTTCAAAATTTCATTCGAAAATTTTGGGGGGTTCTGAACATTCGATTGCGTATAAAAACAATAGGCTTCCAGTGTTTACGGATTGTGATTTTTGTACCAAATTTGGTTCGAATCGGTCCATTCGTTCGTCAGTTATCGTCTCCACAGACTCACTGACACACACACATACTTTCACACACACACACACACACACACATACACACACACAGACATCACTTCAAAAATGTTTGATTCGTGATCAGGGATGCTTGAAACGTGCTCTCCCGTCGAAAACTCGAATTCGAATTTTGGACCCCGTCACAATACTTTCCTTATACATTATGTATATAAGGAAAGTAATAGGAAATTTGGTACATTTCTAGAAAAATATTAGAGGAACACACAGAAATAAACCGTTTATCGATTTACATTTTAGTTTAAGAAATATTTAATGTCAAATTCAAAGAAAGAGTATTTGAGCCTCGAGTTCGCGTCCTGACAGACCAGCAATAGCAAGTCCTCAAATTTTTATTAGGCATGTACCTAGTTGAATTTTTGCAAGACGGAGCCACTTTTTACTTTCCTTATATACATAATGTATAAGGAAAGTATTGTGACGGGGTCGAAAATTAGAATTCGAGTTTTCGACGGGAGAGCACGTTTCAAGCATCTCTGATCACGAATCAAACATTTTTGAAGTGATGTCTGTATGTGTGTGTGTGTGAAAGTATGTGTGTGTGAAAGTATGTGTGTGTGTGAAAGCATATGTGTGTGTGTGTCAGTGAGTCTGTGGAGACAATAACGGACGAACGAATGGACCGATTCGAACAAAATTTGGTACAAAAATCACAATCCGTAAACACTGGAAGCCTATTGTTTTTATACGCAATCGAATGTTCAGAACCCCCCTAAACCTTCGAGTGAAATTTTGAAAACATCGTCAAAAAATCAAAACCGCAAATAAAGTTACGCAAATAGACATTTCTTATGTAATTTTTCATTAGAAAACGATTGACATGAATTTTAGAACGTTAACATGAACCGTTCTCGAGACATTGTACATTTTTCAAAAAAAATATCAAAAAGTCATATAAAATAAAAAAAAAATATTTCCTATTGAGAAACATGTACACTTTTCATATGTAATATCATGCGATAAATTTGGTGACTTCATTCTTGTGGAACTAGCTCGTTCCATTCAGGAAAAAAGATACTTTGAGAGTAATACTTTTGTATTTGAACGCCAATAGTCATTTATCTGCTGTAAGAATAACTTATTTTTCCGTCCATAACGCTTGGCGAGATTTTGGCGACGAATTTGGCGGAATGTCGCCAACTTGGCGACATTTTCAATTGATGCCAAATTAACAAAAAGCTCGCCAAATGGATAAAAATGACGCTAAATCAATGAAAATGACGACTAATTGAAGAAAATTTAATATATGGAGAGAATATAGTATCTACTATAAGAATACCATTTTTTTTAACTGTAAAAGTAGTAAATTTATTGCATTATATAAGAAAAGTCATGTGTTGCCCACATCAGGGTTTTTAAATTTCGATTTAGTATATGAGTTATTCTATTTTTTTATACACCTTTGATGTGAAAGTTTTTCTTCTGTAAGGACAATGACTTAATGGGTCAAGCCAATTAAAAACCTCTGTGATTAGTAGCTGGCAGAAGCGTCATAGAAATAGCCGAGGACTGTGTATTTTAAGCACTGGAATCAATAAAAGTATAGATATTTTATTCTAAACTCGACTGCAATGTTAGTTAGCTCACTTTGAACAATGTGGAATGTTGACAATCATATATATGCCTTATTGCTTATCCTTACTAGTAAACAGAGTGTTTCGCAACCATTGTTGCCATGAACGTTACGATTAAATTGTTATATTGTACAACATTTATATGTCTTACTGTTGTAAATCTCTTTATACTGAAAACGTAACACAATATTTTGCAGCTGTATTATGAGCAAACGGGAAAACGTAGATTTAGGAAATTTTGCAGTTTATTAGTAATATAGTAAGTAATGTTCGTAATAGTACGCGACACAAAAGAGTACTCGATGCAGGCTCAGTGAGCGCAAGCGAGTAGGAGACGAAGCCTCTGTGAGTTATTGGATTGACGAGATTTACGAGCAGGTAGTCTGGGGCGAGACGAGTTGGGTGAAATTGCTAGGAAAGCGAGTTACAGGAGTCTATAAGCGTCAGCTAATAAGGGAGCGAAGTCCCAACGGGTATATAACGGCTGTGGTGAACTTCGGCGATTAATGAGCGTCAGCAAACAGGGAGCGGAACAGCGGGATTTGGCGAGCATCAGCGAGCATAGGTTATGTAATATAGATCGTGTGCGCCGTTCGGGTTGAAATAGCTCATGCTTTATGCATGATTGATCTTTCTTGTTTAATTTAAACATGGATCAAAAACTTAATTAAAACATAGATAAATTTAAACGTAGATTAATAATTTAATAATATTGAATTCTATTTCCGCAAATCATATTTCTAAATTTCATCGAATTAGAAAATTTTTCATTACAATATTTGTTTTGTGTAATCAAACTACACATTTTGAAGTGAAAAGGATTTCAATGAGCAAATTTTCAAGATATAATAGCTTAAGGTAGTTCAGGACATAACATCCCTCACAGCAAAGAGCGTTACATGTGTGACAGTGACGTTGTAGTCACGTGACACCTGGGTCAGAATGTGACATCATATTTGTGACTTCTATGCGACGTTGCGAATTAGTAACTTTGTAACTTCATTGTGACTATATTCTGTGACATTTCCATAATTTAATTTACACATGTAACAATGTGACGACATTACAGTGACAAGTGCAATGTGACGTCACAAACAAGTTAATATGTGACGTCACAAACGACAGTAAAAATGACAAAAATGACTTCGCTGTGACCTCAATATGACATTGCCGAGACGTATTGCGACGTCCTGTGACGTCCCAAAGTCACAGCGTGACGTATATCTTACGTCACATTGAAAAAAAAATGCTATTAGGGATGTTATTTCTCGTATTTATGAACAGTTTTATTCAAAAAATTTTACACAACAGCTTTACTTATATTGACATTAAATGTGCTATGTAAAATATATAAACATAATTAATTGTTTTTTAAAACACTAGGGAGCTCAGCCCCTTACTCTTTGCGTTCGTCAACCCCCGTAACTCCCGCTACCCGCTTGACTCTCAGCGAGATCGGTTCTTGAGCACTTTCGTGCCACTTGCTAAGTAGACGTAATACTCCCGTTAAGGATATTCCCTTATTAACTGACGCCCACTAACTCCTGAAGTTCGTTTCATATACCAATTTTTCAAAAAAAATTCTTGTAAAATTTGAAAAAAAAAGAATTACTAAAAAGGATTCCAATATGATAAAGCCGAGGTGAACCCGTCCTTCAGTTAATTGACATTACAAGTTTAAAAGACGTCTATTTCAATGTAAATCTAAAATAAACAGGTTTTTATTTTATTTTTTTTTTCAATTCCAGCTTCCATTATGCTCATTTAAGTACCCAAAATACACAAAATTCCGGGAATATAATTTCGAATGCCGCGATTTCTTCACAAAGAACGGAAGCAGCCTTCATTCACTTTCATGGAACGGTCGAGCAATTTCCTTACCGGAAGAAATACACCCCCACGATTAAAGGCCTACTCCTTGAATTTCTAATGAGGATCGAGCATGGAATGCGCCTCCTCCAGCTACTTGGCGGATTATTCTAATACCCCTTTCTTGCCATTCCGTGAGATCCCTTATCGCTTTCGGATACCAAATAAAACGGCTTGGCCAGCTTTTTTGGCTGGTGTCCATCGCTGGGGATCATTATTCGTTGCGGAAGACGTGTATGGATTAAGTAAATAACTAGTGTCTTAATTCGAGGGAGTCGCTTGAGTGAGTCTCCACTTGACTTTCTCAAGTTCATATTCTGCACTGATTACACCGAATAGTTGATAAATAGAATGGTAGGAAAAACTTGATGATCGGGTCGCTTTCCACAAATGAGAATTCGAGTTCTGAGCCAAATCACACACACACACACACACATATATATATATATATAATTCATATCTACACTATGTATATACGTAAGTGGTTCAAAAAGTAAAGTAGCAAGAGCTTTCATGGGGTTGTTGTTGAGATCCAGACCGTCCGACCTACCAGAAAGGTGTAAGGTAACCGTATGGACGGGAGGGAAGTGCCACTCAATTTAGACCGGAACCCAGTGGGGGAGGCATCCACAGGGACCGTACCCTCCTTCCCCTACCACCAACCTCTCGGAAGGACTTACGGACCTACATGTTTAACGTGATCGTACTCCGCATGAACACGGATGTGGCAGATGTGGCAGCGTGCAAATCCAGCGCGCAATCCACCGGGCTGCAGCACGCGGTGTTCCCAGGTGGTCACCCACCCAAGTACTAACCGTGCCCGATACTGCTTGACTTCGGTGATCTAACAAGAACCGGTGTTTTTAGCACGGTAGGGCCGTTGGCTCGATCTCTCATGGGGTGCACAAATTCGGTGTACGAATTAAATTCCATGTCTAGATAAGATGTGTTGTTGCACGACAAGGCCCGATCGCATACGGCCTCGGTTACACGTGATTTGGTACAGCGTTTTCGATGGAATGTACTGGAACACCCACCCTACAGCCCGGATCTCGCACCAAGCGATTTTCATCTCTTCGGACCGTTGAAGAAGGACCTGGCAGGTCGGCATTTCACAACCGAAGCCGTCGTTGAGTGGCTCCGCGACTTGGACCCTGATTTCTTCCATGCCGGTTTCGATAGATTGGTTTACCGATGAAACAAATGTTTCTGTAACCATGGTGACTATGTGGAAAAATAATATGTAACAGTGCCTTGCTAACTTTGTGTATCTCTTTGATTTCGTGAATAAACCTTTTCTCTCACAGGACTTGTTGCCTTACTTTTTGAACCATCCTCGTAGTTTACCACCAGTAGCGAAACTTGATTGAGTCTCTCCCCCCCCCCCCACCCCCGTACCTCAACCTTTCACTTAGCTTTCATGTTATCATACTTAACATCGCGCCCTCAAATCCCCTCCAAATCTTCTACGCCCCCCCCCCCCTCCCTGTTGCTGGGGCTGCCAGATTGTATCTCCACCGCTATTTACACTACCCAAATTTAGTCCAAATAGCATTAGCGATTTTTGAAATTACGAAGGGTCACGGATTTTGACAAAATTTCATTTCATAAATTTACATTCATTTTCATTTTAGACTTTTAAGTATTTTTTTTTTTCTACTTTTACAACAGGGCAATGTATATAACCAACGGTCGTACCGTGCTGAAAACACCGGTTCTCGTTAGATCACCGAAGTCAGGCAGCATCGGGCGCGGTTAGTACTTGGGTGGGTGACCACCTGGGAACACCGCGTGCTGTTGGCCAATTTCGGGCGCGGTAGCCCGATGGTTGGCGCGCTGGATTTACACGCTGCCACAACTGCCGCCGTGTTCATGCGGAGTACAATCACATTAAACATGTGGGTCCGTAAGTTCTTCCGAGAGGTTGGTGGTAGGGGAAGGAGGGTTCGACCCCTGTGGATGCCTCCCCCACTGGGTTCCGGTCTAAATTGGGTGGCACTTCCCGGCCGAGACCCCAACAGTTACCATACACCTTTTTGGTAGATCGGACGGTCTGGGTCTCAACAACAACAACAACAACAGGGCAGTATATGCAGTATACCACCCATATTTAGTTCATGTCTCAGAGGTTTTCGAGATAACGAAATGCCAACAATTTTGACAAATTTCCACTTTATATCTAAGCTATATAAATTTTTAGGATGTTTTTCTGAGTTCGTATCTACATAATATGTGAAACTTTCTACATAAATTGTGTCTAAATAGCTGCAGTAGTTTCTGAGATTGAGATTACAATGAGCTATTGATTTGACACCACGCCCATTCACCCACAGATTGACAAAAGTCGTATTTGGTATCTAGGAACCGCACCGACATATTTGCGATGAAAACTAGACTTGCTATTAAATCACGATACTTTTCTTAAGCTACATAGGTTAGAATAAAAAGTTTGCATACTCTACTGCTGGAAGAATATTCATCAATAAAAGGGGTACAAGTCACAATTACTCTCGTCATGTTTTCCTCTAGCTCTGGACGAGAGGCATGCTCCACAATTTTGCAAACTTTTGTAGTGACCGACGAAGTCAGTCATACCATGGGATCGGTTTACTACGGGATTCAACGGGTTCTGTGACTGAGCTTAGTCTTAGAATTGCAGCCTCTTGCAGTCTGATCTGTTTTTTAACACTTTACAACAAAGTTAAAAAGTATTTATGACTTTGTCTGTCAGTCTGTCAGCACGATAACTGCCGTAAAATGACTTTATCAAAATGAAATTTTAGTATGTTGTTCAGACGGTCTGTATGATCTGTGGGAATATAAATGAATAATATTACCCAATAAGTTTTAGATTCAACACGGTTTGAAAAAATGAAATACATTGAACCCTATGGGACCTAATTTTGAAACATTTTTTAAGCAGATTTAAAATTCACGAATTGCTTTAAAACTTTTAGGAAATATTCAAATTATCCCTTAAAAAATATAAAAAAAATTTCAGAAAAATATATTCAGTGGGTTTTTAAATAAAAATTAAAATTATAATTACACCTTTTATATGAAGCGATCACGTGACCATTATATGAAGAGATCACGTGACCCACTTCTAAATAAAATATGGCATCCATCTTGTGTTAAAATCGTGATTTTTAAAGTTCTTTTTAATTCATAGTGTTGTATCCGTCCAAAACCAGCTTTATTTTTGCTTAAATTCTGTGCATCTACATACTGAAAAAACGCAATTACAATATATTTGAGTTTAAATGGTCACCCAAATTTGATTATTTCTATAACGAAGCCTAATTTTAACTTATGGAAAATGTAAACAACAAAATTTGTAGAATGAGTTGTATAAGAATTGCTGCATTTCTTTAACGCAAAATTATTTAGCTCATGGAGTCTGCAATATAGCTGATATGAATGAAATATTCATTGATTTTACAGAGAGAAGCAGACGATTTTTTCGATGAAGTTTTAAACATAGAGTTTAATTACTTGTATCTCCATGGTCTTACGTTTTTAAATAAAATAAATTAGTATAGTATTGTGATGAATGAAATGAATGGGAAAATGTTTAAGAATGAAATGCTGCTTTTATAGAGAGAACCAAGCGTGTTATATTTCGATGACGTTATTTGAATAAATTTCAGTTGTTTTCGATGAAGTTTTCAAGTATAATAAATTATCGTATTACTATGATAATTTTAAAAATATTACCGAGGAATGTATCGCATTTTAGAGATGTCTAAACCAAGCAAGTCATATTTCAATGCTGTCATTTGAAAGAAGTTTATTTTTTTCGATGAAGTTTTAAGTTTTCAAATATAATAAATTAATGTAGTATTGTGATAATTTTTAATATATTACCGAGGAAGGTATCGCATTTTAGAGATGTTTAAATAAAATTGCATTGAAGTTAGAAAGTGTTTCTTAATCAATGCTTTATGCATGATTGATCTTTCTTGTCTAATATCTTGATGACTTTTGAGCGATATATCTGACATCGTCGGCAAAGTCGGCTCAAAGATATTTGTCACCAAGCGGTCAAGCATGATTTTGGTCTCGCAGAAAAAAAGTTGGTAAACATGCTAACCCAACACAGCCTATCAATATGTAAAATAATCGCCAATATAGACAATAAATTAGGAATACCCAAAAAGTATCCAATATGCTATTTCAATCTCTTCTCATTATTTTTATTTACATTTTTTTTTTAATTCTGTACTAATATTTTTATTATTTCACATTAGACTATAAGAAATGAGTATATTTCAGTGATCATTTGCATCCATTTCCAACACAATCACATCTGATAAGTCTAAAAATGTTATCAAAATTCTTAATACTTCATTTTTAAAAAATAAATCACACACACACAAAAAAGTTCAATTGTAAAAAAATATGTTTACTTTCTTTTTTAGATTATACGAAACAAGTAAGTATATTATTTATCAAATATCAGGTTTTTATTATGCTGTTTGAATCAATTTCGACAGTCACAATATTTAGTTTAAACAATTGCGGTCATAATAGAAAAATGTCTTACATTATTTATCTATTATTTATCTTCTATTAATATTTATTAGCACAACAACGACGAAAAAATTCGTATGTCATTTGTAAATTAATAATATTGATTTTAGCTCACTTCGATAATGGCCCACTGGCACGCAGGACTGTTTGTTTTGCAATGTATGGTATAATGTATGGTACTTGGCTTTGAATCGAAAATAGCCCTCTTGATCAAAAATCTGTTTAGTTATGGGTTCTGTCCTATGGTCTATACTATAAATGTACAAAGAGAAAGCCTTCTAGGACTCCAACTGGGTTTCGGTATAAATTGGGTGGCACTTCCCGACCGTACAAACAGGTATCTTACACCTTCGGCTAAGTCAGACTGTCTGGGTCGAAGAAGAAGCCTTCTAGGAGGGGTGGGCCAGCCCAGTGGTTCGCGCTTGGGGATTGTATTCGGACGACCCATGTTCGTTTCCCGACTCTACCCAAATGGTCCCAGTGGCCAGTATTCATTCGAAGCAAGGACTCTTAAATATGTGGATCCACAAGTTCTTCCGAGAGGTTAGTGGCAGGGGAAAAAAGGTATGATCCCTGTGGATGTCGCCCCCACTGGGTTTCGGTTTAAATTGGGTGTCCAAACAGATTCCTTACACTTTTGTTAAGGTCTGACGGGCTGGGTCGAAGAAGAAGTAGAAACCTTCTAGGAGCCTTCTGGAGAATCTGATAAGCTTACAACCCCTTCCGATTTTTCCCCATAGACAACGCTTATATTTTTTCTACGCCTGGGAAAAAAATCGAAAATTCGGCTCTGCTAAGCTCCATCACGTGATTTAAACTACGAGTATAAGTATGCAAAGGGTAAAAGTTAAGTTATGCCTTCTAGGTCACCGAGGGGAGCTTCGGAAAAGTCTGGAAATACTTTTACAACCCTCTCCCCTATTTTTTCTCTCCGCGAGGGAAATCCAATTTAAGATTTCTTTTGGTTCTGTCCCGTGGTTGGTACTTTGGGGTTCGATATTCTACATTATTCGATTTCTGATTGTTGAACTTAATTTCTTTGATCCCTGTCACGTTGTGGAAATTATTAATATAATATTCTTGAATTTAAAAGGAGTTCCACTCTTCAGGGTACGTTTTGTTAGGAGGAGGAGCGATGGTGTCTACACGGTTGTAAGGAGATGTAAATTACTAATTCTTTTATTCATAGAGATATAGCATTTTTTACTTTCCCTATATATACATAGTACTGGAATGGAATGCAATGGAAAGTATTATAACGGATCGAAATTCGAATTTGAATTCTTGACGGAAGAGCACGTTTCAAGCATCCTTGAATTGGAATCGAATGTTTTTGAGGTAATGTCTGCGTATGTATACATGTTAGTGTGTGAGTGAGTTTGTGGAAGAGATATCTCACGAACTAATGGAGTGATTCGAAAAAAAAAATTGGAACAATTATTACAATCAGTAAATACTGAAACCCTATTAATTTTGACACCCCCCCCCCCACTCCTCAATATTTGAATAAACTTTTGAAAAAATTCTTTAAGAGATCAAAACATTTAATATTGTTAATTAATTAAAATTTTTTTTTTTTGCAAAATCAATCAGTAAACGAACGGTTCCATTTTTATATAGCTGACATGAACTGTTCTCGAGATATAGCACTTTTTCGAATAAATTTATCAGAAATGTTACATGAAACTGAATTAAGTAGAAAAAAATCCTTAAATAAATTAACATTCGCGAAATATCGTCAACTTGGAGACTCTTTGGAAATGTTGCCAAATTGACTAAAATATCTTGGGAATTAATATTCTTAATTCGAAATATGGTGCTTTTCACTCTTTGCTGGACAGGTGTGTTTTATTAGGAAGGGGGGAGGGAGGTCTAAGGTGTCGTAAATTAATTGCGTTTTGTATTATATATAGGAAGTCCTATAAAAGCATTGTGGCATGGGTCTATACATCCATACTTTCCTTATATACATAGTATAATGTATAAGGAAAGAATTGTGACGGGGTCGAAAATTCGAATTCGAGTTTTCGGCGGGAGAGCACGTTTCAAGCATTCCTGAACAAGAATCGAACATTTTTGACGTGATGTCTGTGTGTAAGTATGTGTGTAAGTGTGTGTGTGTGTGTGTGTGGAGACGATATCTCACGAACGAATAGAGTTATTCGAATGGAGTTTGGTACAGAAATTATAATCAATGACCTCTAAAATCCTATTGTTTTTAAACGCTATCGAATATTCAAAACACCCTTATATTTTTAAATGAAATTTTGAAAAAAATCATCAAAAATCAAAATTTTTAGTAAAGTTACGTAAATAATCATTTCTTATGTAATTTTTCATCAGAAAACGATTGACACAAACTATAAAATGATGGCATAAACCATTCTTTAGATATTTCATATTTTTTATTGTTCCAATAATTCAGGAAATAGTTACTCTTAAATATACGTATATTTTTCAATTTCAATTTGTCCGTAAATTACATATCAAAATCTTAAATTAGAAGTTTACCGGGGAAATCCATTTTTTTTCTGCACCATTTTTTTTTTCTGCACCATTTTTTTTTTCTGCACCGCCAGAAATATTCCACGGACAGAAAATAACTGCGAAATTCAAACCAATGACATGGCAAAGAATGAATGAAAGAAACGCAGCCGTACCAATTTTTTATCCAGGAAAAAATGTTCTCTTTCCATTCTTTCCCCGTTCTATTCACGCCGTAGAACATTCGAGGAAGACGTGGAGTAGGATTGGATTCATCTCATTTCCGAGTGCCGTTTCGTCTTGGCGGGAAAACACTTCCAGCCATTTTTCTCGGCTTAATAAAGGAATGTGCTTGGATATTATTCTAAGGAAGGTTGAGTTGGCAATTTTAAATAAACAGGACGATCATCACTATTCCCTAATTTTACCTACCCTACTTTCATCTCTTAAACTATACTAAATGGACTGAATTACCCGTCGTTGCCCGGGTCTTAAATAAGCGGGCTATGCTTAAATAATACAGATACAGATAACACTATGCAATTTCCAATTCGATTATTTTGAACCAAAATCATTTAAGCACTCCATTTTTACTTTCATTATATACAATAACGTATAAGGAAAGCATTGTGACGGGGTCAAAAATTCGAATTCGAGTTTTCGACGGGAGAGCACGTTTCAAGCATCCCTGATCGCGAATCGAACAATTTTGAAGTGATGTGTGTGTGTGTGTGTGTGTCAGTGAGTCTATGGAGACAATAACTGACGAACGAATGAACCGATTAGAACGAAATTTGGTACAAAAATTACAAGCTATAAACATTGGAAGCTTATTGTTTTTATATGCAATCAAATGTTCAGAACCGCCCTAAATATTCGAGTGAAATTTTGAAAAAATCGTCAAAAAATCAAAACCTTTAATAAAGTTATGCAAATAGACATGTCTCATGTAATTTTTTATTTAAAAACGATTGGCATAAATTTTAGAACGCTAACTTAAACCGTTCTCGAGATATTGCACATTTCTAAAAAAATTATCAAAATCATCTTCTTCTTAAATAATAAAAGGCAATGTCTGTGTGTGTGTGTGTGTGTGCGTCTGTCTGTCTTATACACTATACGTTTCGCGACCGCGCGTCGGAGAGCTACGAAATTTGGCAATCGGAGACCCGGGGGGGAGGGAAGGGGACACGTGAAAACCGATTTTCAAAATTCTAATTATTTTTTTATTTATTTAATGTTTTATGCGATTTCGACCTTTTTTTGCCCTTTTTGCCCTTTTTTCTCCACGATCCAGACGTCGTAGAAAAAAACAACTCACACCATCGGAAAGAGCAGACAATTGCGAGTAAAAATATATCAATTTCAAATCTCCATTTCGATTTCTAATATTTTTTAAAGATTTTAAAACAAAAGTCACTTTTGGCTCAAGAAAACGATTTTTGGTTTTTAAATTCTCGCATCGTGAAAAGTACTCATAATTTCGACTAATAATTTACATTTTCAGAAAGGTCAAACATCTGGCATTCTTACAAGTCTAATATGGTCCAGAAATAATGAAAATTGCCTTCAGAATCGCAATTTTAAAGACGTCATGATTTTAAATTTCTCGCCGTTCCGCTCGGCGTTCCGTTCGTTTCTCCCTCGCTGAAGCAGGGAAGGTGGTGGGTGGGGACGTCAAGGTGGAGGTGACGTCACGGTTCTAAATAGAGCGCCTTTGCTCTATATAAATTATTATATTTATATTTTAAATGATGGGACGATCTGGATTTTTTAAATGTATATTTTAACTTTTGGATATTTTAAATGGATATTTTAATTTTATGGATATTTTAAATGATGGAACAATGAAACAATGGAATGAGGATGATGGAATTAAGCATATGGTCATTTTAAATTGCAAATTAGAGCGCGGGAAGTTAGCGGTAGGCCCGGGTTCGATTCCCGCCACTGCCAAAACTGCCGCCGTGTTTACGCGGAATACGATCACGTTAAATATGTGGGTCCGTAAGTCCTTCCGAGAGGTTGGTGGTAGGGGGAAGGAGGATACGGCCCCTGTGGATGCCTCCCCCACTGGGTTCCCGTCTAAATTGGGTGAATATGTAGAAAGTTATGGAGATTGTCGCGGAGGGCGCGGCAGCCCAGTGGTTAGCGCGCGGGAATTGCACTCAGTAGGCCCGGGTTCGATTCCCGCCACTGCCAAAACTTACGCCACGTTCACGCAGAGTACGATCACGTTAAACATGTGGGTTCGTGAGTCCTTCCGAGAGGTTGGTGGTAGGGGAAGGAGGGTACGGTCTAAATTGGGTGAATAAAAAGAAAGTTATGGAGATTGTCGCGGAGGGCGAAGTAGCCCAGTGGTTAGCGCGCGGGAATTGCACGCGGTAGGCCCGGGTTCGATTTCCGCCACTGACATGGAGTACGATCACGTTAAACATATGGGTCCGTATGTTTTTCCGAGAGGTTGGTGGTAGGGGAAGGAGGGTACGTTCCCTGTGGATGCCTCCCCCACTGGGTTCCGGTCTAAATTGGGTGGCACATCCTGGCCGTCCAACCAGTTACCAGGCCCGGGTTCGATTCCCAAAATTGCCGCCGTGTTTACGCGGAGTACGAGCACGTTAAACATGTGGGTCCGTGAGTCCTTCCGAGAAGTTGGTGGTATTGGAAGGAGGGTACGGTCTAAATTGGATGAATAAAAAGAAAGTTATGGAGATTGTCGCGTAGGGCAAAGTAGCCCAATGGTTAGCACGCGGAAATTGCACTCGGTAGGCCCGGGTTCGATTCCCAAAATTGCCGCCGTGTTTACGCGGAGTACGATCACGTTAAACATGTGGGTCTGTAAGTCCTTCCGAGAGGTTGGTGGTAGGGGAAGAAGGGTACGGTCCCTGTGGATGCTTCTCCCACTTGGTTCCGGTCTAAATTGGGTGAATAAAAAGAAAGTTATGAAGAATATCGCGGAGGGTGAAGTACCCCAGTGGTTAGTGCGCGGGATTTGCACTTGGTAGGCCCGGGTCCGATTCCCAAAATTGCCGAATAAAAATAAAGTTATGGAGATTGTCGCGGATGGCACGGTAGCCCAGTGGTTAGCGCGCGGGAATTTCACTCGGTAGGCCCGGGTTCGATTCCCGCCATTGCCAAAACTGCAGCCGTGTTCACGCGGAGTACGATCACGTTAAACGTGTGGGACTGCAAGTCCTTCCGAGAGGTTTGTGGTAGGGGAAGGAGGGTACGGTCTCTTTGGATGCCTCCCCCATTGGGTTCCGGTCTAAATTGTGTGGCACTTCCTGGCCTTCCAAGCAGTTACCTTACACCTTTCTGGTAGGTCGCGCCAACGAGTTTGCCACGGTCAGAATTTTCAAGGGTAGCGAACAGGCTGGTCGCCAAAGGCGGCTAGTAAATAATAAAAGGCAATGTCTGTGTGTGTGTGTGTGTGTGCGTCTGTCTGTCTTATACACTATACGTTTCGCGACCGCGCGTCGGAGAGCTACGAAATTTGGCAATCGGAGACCCGGGGGGGAGGGAAGGGGACACGTGAAAACCGATTTTCAAAATTCTAATTATTTTTTTATTTATTTAATGTTTTATGCGATTTCGACCTTTTTTTGCCCTTTTTGCCCTTTTTTCTCCACGATCCAGACGTCGTAGAAAAAAACAACTCACACCATCGGAAAGAGCAGACAATTGCGAGTAAAAATATATCAATTTCAAATCTCCATTTCGATTTCTAATATTTTTTAAAGATTTTAAAACAAAAGTCACTTTTGGCTCAAGAAAACGATTTTTGGTTTTTAAATTCTCGCATCGTGAAAAGTACTCATAATTTCGACTAATAATTTACATTTTCAGAAAGGTCAAACATCTGGCATTCTTACAAGTCTAATCTGGTCCAGAAATAATGAAAATTGCCTTCAGAATCGCAATTTTAAAGACGTCATGATTTTAAATTTCTCGCCGTTCCGCTCGGCGTTCCGTTCGTTTCTCCCTCGCTGAAGCAGGGAAGGTGGTGGGTGGGGACGTCAAGGTGGAGGTGACGTCACGGTTCTAAATAGAGCGCCTTTGCTCTATATAAATTATTATATTTATATTTTAAATGATGGGACGATCTGGATTTTTTAAATGTATATTTTAACTTTTGGATATTTTAAATGGATATTTTAATTTTATGGATATTTTAAATGATGGAACAATGAAACAATGGAATGAGGATGATGGAATTAAGCATATGGTCATTTTAAATTGCAAATTAGCGCGCGGGAAGTTAGCGGTAGGCCCGGGTTCGATTCCCGCCACTGCCAAAACTGCCGCCGTGTTTACGCGGAATACGATCACGTTAAATATGTGGGTCCGTAAGTCCTTCCGAGAGGTTGGTGGTAGGGGGAAGGAGGATACGGCCCCTGTGGATGCCTCCCCCACTGGGTTCCCGTCTAAATTGGGTGAATATGTAGAAAGTTATGGAGATTGTCGCGGAGGGCGCGGCAGCCCAGTGGTTAGCGCGCGGGATGATGGAATTAAGCTGGATGGTGGCTTAAGATGGTGGCTTAAGCTGGCTTAAGATGATGGAATTAATGAGGATGATGGAATTAAGCATATGGTCATTTTAAATTGCAAATTAGCGCGCGGGAAGTTAGCGGTAGGCCCGGGTTCGATTCCCGCCACTGTCAAAACTGCCGCCGTGTTTACGCGGAATACGATCACGTTAAATATGTGGGTCCGTAAGTCCTTCCGAGAGGTTGGTGGTAGGGGGAAGGAGGATACGGCCCCTGTGGATGCCTCCCCCACTGGGTTCCCGTCTAAATTGGGTGAATATGTAGAAAGTTATGGAGATTGTCGCGGAGGGCGCGGCAGCCCAGTGGTTAGCGCGCGGGAATTGCACTCAGTAGGCCCGGGTTCGATTCCCGCCACTGCCAAAACTTACGCCACGTTCACGCAGAGTACGATCACGTTAAACATGTGGGTTCGTGAGTCCTTCCGAGAGGTTGGTGGTAGGGGAAGGAGGGTACGGTCTAAATTGGGTGAATAAAAAGAAAGTTATGGAGATTGTCGCGGAGGGCGAAGTAGCCCAGTGGTTAGCGCGCGGGAATTGCACGCGGTAGGCCCGGGTTCGATTTCCGCCACTGACATGGAGTACGATCACGTTAAACATATGGGTCCGTATGTTTTTCCGAGAGGTTGGTGGTAGGGGAAGGAGGGTACGTTCCCTGTGGATGCCTCCCCCACTGGGTTCCGGTCTAAATTGGGTGGCACATCCTGGCCGTCCAACCAGTTACCAGGCCCGGGTTCGATTCCCAAAATTGCCGCCGTGTTTACGCGGAGTACGAGCACGTTAAACATGTGGGTCCGTGAGTCCTTCCGAGAGGTTGGTGGTAGGGGAAGAAGGGTACGGTCCCTGTGGATGCTTCTCCCACTTGGTTCCGGTCTAAATTGGGTGAATAAAAAGAAAGTTATGAAGAATATCGCGGAGGGTGAAGTACCCCAGTGGTTAGTGCGCGGGATTTGCACTTGGTAGGCCCGGGTTCGATTCCCAAAATTGCCGAATAAAAATAAAGTTATGGAGATTGTCGCGGATGGCACGGTAGCCCAGTGGTTAGCGCGCGGGAATTTCACTCGGTAGGCCCGGGTTCGATTCCCGCCATTGCCAAAACTGCAGCCGTGTTCACGCGGAGTACGGTTAAACGTGTGGGACTGCAAGTCCTTCCGAGAGGTTTGTGGTAGGGGAAGGAGGGTACGGTGTCTTTGGATGCCTCCCCCATTGGGTTCCGGTCTAAATTGTGTGGCACTTCCTGGCCTTCCAAGCAGTTACCTTACACCTTTCTGGTAGGTCGCGCCAACGAGTTTGCCACGGTCAGAATTTTCAAGGGTAGCGAACAGGCTGGTCGCCAAAGGCGGCTAGAGAATTGCACTCGGTAGGCCTGGGTTCGATTCCCGCCACTGATGCGGAGTACGATCACCTTAAACATATGGGTCGATAATTCCTTCCGAGAGGTTGGTGGCAGGGAAAGGAGGGTACGGTCTCTGTGGATGCCTCCCCCACTGGGTCCTGGTCCAAATTGGGTGAATAAAAAGAAAGTTATGGAGATTGTCGCGGAGGTCGCGGTAGCCCAGTGGTTAGCGTGCGGGAATTTCACTCGGTAGGCCCGGGTTCGACTCCCTCCACTGACAAAACTGCTGCCGTGTTCACGCGGAGTACGATCACGTTAAACATGTGGGTCCGTAAGTCCTTCCGAGAGGTTGTTGGTAGAGGAAGGAGGGTACGGACCCTGTGGATGCCTCCCCTGCTGGGTTCCGGTCTAAATTGGGTGAATAAAAAGAAGGTTATGGAGATTGTCGCGGAGGGCGCGGTAGCCCAGTGGTTAGCGCGCGGGATTTGCACTAGGTAGGTCCGGGTTCGATTCCCGCCATTGCCAAAACTGCCGCCGTGTTCAGGCGGAGTACGATCACGTTAAACATGCGGGACCGTAAGTCCTTCCGAGAGGTTGGTGGTAGGGGAAGGAGGGTACGGTCCCTGTGGATGCCTCCCCCACTGAGTTCCTGTCTAAATTGGGTGGCACTTCCTGGCCCTCCAAACAGTTACCTTACACTTTACTGGTAGGTCGCGCCAGCGAGTGTGCCACGGTTAGAATTTGCCACGGTCAGAATTTTCAAGGGTAGCGAACAGGCTGGTCGCCAAAGGCGGCTAGTAAATAATAAAAGGCAATGTCTGTGTGTGTGTGTGTGTGCGTCTGTCTGTCTTATACACTATACGTTTCGCGACCGCGCGTCGGAGAGCTACGAAATTTGGCAATCGGACACCCGGGGGGGAGGGAAGGGGACACGTGAAAACCGATTTTCAAAATTCTAATTATTTTTTTATTTATTTAATGTTTTATGCGATTTCGACCGTTTTTTGCCCTTTTTGTACTTTTTTCTCCACGATCGGGACGTCGTAGAAATAAACAAATCACACCATCGGAAAGAGCAGACAATTGCGAGTAAAAATATATACATTTCAAATTTCAATTTCGATTTCTAATATTTTTTAAAGATTTTAAAACAAAAGTCACTTTCGGTTCAAAAAAACCAACTTTTGTTTTTAAATCCTTCCATCGTAAAAACTACTCATAATTTCGACTAATAATTTACATTTTTAGAAAGGCCAAAGATCTGGCATTCTTACAAGTCTAATCTGGTTAAGAAATATTGAAAATTGCCTGCAGGATCGCAATTTTAAAGACGTGATGATTTTATATTTCTTGCCCAATACTCGGCGAAGAACCGATTCTTCCCCGACATTTTCCCCCCCGCAGTAGTTTTTCCCCCGTTTCCATGGAGACCAGGCTTCGGGTTTTAAATGTATTAAGAGCTTAGCATTTGTATTGGATAGATACATCGGGTGAAATTATTATATTTATATGATATTTTAAATGGATATTTTAAATTATTTAAATGATTGAATTATGGTGGATAGAATTCTGGTGATGTATTTGAAATTATTATATTTATGGATTGGTGGAACGATATGGATGATTCATAGAATGATATGGATTTTTTAAATGGATATTTTAATTTATGGTTATTTTAAATGAATATTTGAATTTCTGGATATTTTAAATGGATATTTTAAGTGATGGAACGATGGATATTTTAATTTTATGGATATTTTAAATACCATATGGTCATTATAAAATTAAAATTAGCGCACGGGAATCGCACTCGGTAGATCCGGGTTCGATTCCCGCCACTGCCTAAACTGCCTCCGTGTTCAGGCGTTGTACGATCACATTAAACATGTGGGTCCGTAAGTCCTTCCGAGAGGTTGTTGGTAGGGGAAGGAGGGTACGGTCCCAGTGGATACCTCTCCCACTGGGTTCCGGTCTAAATTGGGTGAATAAAAAGAAAGTTGTGGAGAATGTCGCGGAGGGCGAAGTAACCCAGTGGTTAGAGCGCGGGATTTGCACTTGGTAGGCCCGGGTTCGATTCCCTCCACTGACAAAACTGCTGCCGTGTTCACGCGGAGTACGATCACGTTAAACATGTGGGTCCGTAAGTCCTTCCGAGAGGTTGGTGGTAGAGGAAGGAGGGTACGCACCCTGTGGATGACTTTCCCACTGGGTTCCGGTCTAAATTGGGTGAATAAAAAGAAGGTTATGGAGATTGTCGCGGAGGGCGCGGTAGCCCAGTGGTTGGCGCGCGGGAATTGCACTCGGTAGGCTAGGGTTCGATTGCCGCCACTGCCAAAACTGCTGCCATTTTCACGCGGAGTACGATCACGTTAAACATGTGGATCCGTAAGTCCTTCCGAGAGGTTGTTGGTAGAGGAAGGAGGGTACGGACCCTGTGGATGCCTCCCCTACTGGGTTCCGGTCTAAATTGGGTGAATAAAAAGAAGGTTATGGAGATTGTCGCGGAGGGCGCGGTAGCCCAGTGGTTAGCGCGCGGGATTTGCACTAGGTAGGTCCGGGTTCGATTCCCGCCACTGCCAAAACTGCCGCCGTGTTCAGGCGGAGTACGATCACGTTAAACATGCGGGACCGTAAGTCCTTCCGAGAGGTTGGTGGTAGGGGAAGGAGGGTACGGTCCCTGTGGATGCCTCCCCCACTGAGTTCCTGTCTAAATTGGGTGGCACTTCCTGGTAGGTCGTTCCTTCTGGTAGGTCGCGCCAGCGAGTGTGCCACGGTTAGAATTTGCCACGGTCAGAATTTTCAAGGGTAGCGAACAGGCTGGTCGCCAAAGGCGGCTAGTAAATAATAAAAGGCAATGTCTGTGTGTGTGTGTGTGTGTCTGTCTGTCTGTCTGTCTGTCTTATACACTATACGTTTCGCGACCGCGCGTCGGAGAGCTACGAAATTTGGCAATCGGAGACCCGGGGGGGAGGGAAGGGGACACGTGAAAACCGATTTTCAAAATTCTAATTATTTTTTTATTTATTTAATGTTTTATGCGATTTCGACCTTTTTTTGCCCTTTTTGCCCTTTTTTCTCCACGATCCAGACGTCGTAGAAAAAAACAACTCACACCATCGGAAAGAGCAGACAATTGCGAGTAAAAATATATCAATTTCAAATCTGAATTTCGATTTCTAATATTTTTTAAAGATTTTAAAACAAAAGTCACTTTTTGCTCAAGAAAACGATTTTTGGTTTTTAAATTCTCGCATCGTGAAAAGTACTCATAATTTCGACTAATAATTTACATTTTCAGAAAGGTCAAACATCTGGCATTCTTACAAGTCCAATCTGGTCAGGAAATATTCCGTATTGCCCACAGGATCGGGATTTTAAAAGTTTCCGAATTTCGATTTCTCGGCGTTCCGCTCGGCGTGCCGCTTCATTTCTCCACCGCTGAAGGAAGGAAGGTGGTGGGTGGGGACGTCAAGGTGGAGGTGACGTCACGGTTCTGTATATGCATAGCGATGGGTGGGACAATAAGAAACCGAATTAGTTTTTACTTTCCGTTTCCCGCGCTTCCGATTTTAAATGAAATAAGAGCTTAACATATGCACTGTAGAAATTATTATATTTATATTTTAAATGATGGAACGATATGGATTTTTTAAATGGATATTTTAATTTTATGGATATTTTAAATGATGGAACGATGGATATTTCAATTTTATGGATATTTTAAATGATGGAACGATGGATATTTAAATTTTATGGATATTTTAAATGACGGAACAATGGAATGAGGATGATGGAATTAAGAGCTTAGAGAGCATATGGTCATTTTAAATTGTAAATTAGCGCGCGGGAAGTTAGCGGTAGGCCCTGGTACGATTCCCGCCACTGCCAAAACTGCCGAAGTGTTCACGCGGAATACGATCACGTTAAACATGTGGGCCCGTAAGTCCTTCCGAGAGGTTGGTGGTAGGGGAAGGAGGGTACGGTCCCTGTGGATGCCTCCTTCACAGGGTTCCCGTCTAAATTGGGTGAATATAAAGAAAGTTGCGGAGGGCGAGGCAGCCCAGTGGTTAGCGCTCAGGAATTGCACTCGGTAGGCCCGGGTTCGATTCCCGCCACTTCCAAAACTGCCGCCGTGTTCACGCGGAGTACGATCACGATAAACATGTGGGTCCGGAAGTCCTTCCGAGAGGTTGGTGGTAGGGGAAGGAGGGTACGGTCCCTGTGGATGCCTCCCTCACAGGGTTCCCGTCTAAATTGGGTGAATATAAAGAAAGTTGCGGAGGGCGAGGCAGCCCAGTGGTTAGCGCTCAGGAATTGCACTCGGTAGGCCCGGGTTCGATTCCCGCCACTTCCAAAACTGCCGCCGTGTTCACGCGGAGTACGATCACGATAAACATGTGGGTCCGGAAGTCCTTCCGAGAGGTTGGTGGTAGGGGAAGGAGGGTACGGTCCCTGTGGATGCCTCCCTCACAGGGTTCCCGAAAGCCCAGACCATCCGGCTCGTCCTAGGACTTAGAGCAGCATAGCGAATGGTCGGGAAGATTTTGGTAAGCGGAGGCCGTCCGCCAGGAACCCTACGTCTTCCCGGGGCAACCAACACCTGTGTTTATTTTATCTTAAGAAAGGGAGGTTACAACATTTTAGGCTAGGGTAACAATGATACAGCAGTTTACAAGCGCTGTATATTCAGATGGTTGATAACATTTTCATTGACTTGACATGTTGTAACTTGACAAGATGTTCTGAAGTTAAACAACTATAATCGGTGGGTAGACGTTACACATAAAATCATACACATAAAAACATCATACACATAAAAACATCATTACACATAAAAACATAAAATCACTCAACAGAAATATAACGAAATTATTTAGGGAGAAGTGCAAGCAGGAATCATATAATGAGTTGCACGACCGACAAAAGAGACGGGACAGAAAGGGACAAGGTCAATCCACATCAATCAAAACAACACATAAAAAAGCAACACAGATAAAAGCAACACATATCAAAACAACAGAAATCATTGCAACACAAGAACAACGTCACAAATCAAAACAACAAAAAGGTATCGCATCTTATAACAGGTCGATGAGGCTCAAACACCAAGCCGAGTCTCTTCACAAGAAACAAATCCACAAGGTGAAGGGTCTCGAAATCCTGGAATTTTATGTTATGTTCCATATCTCTTTATTATGGATTTATATTATCTCTATATTTCTATGTGAATTTATAATATTTCCATATACATATCTATATATATAATGTTTTGTAATATTTATATATTTATATATTCAAGCTTTGCAATATTTCAATGTATATAATCTATGTAGATCTATATTATTTCTTCATTTATGTTTACCTCTATAACACTATATAAAATTTATATTTACAATATATTTATATATTCCAGCTTTATAATTTTTCAATATATGTAAATTATCAATGTAGATTTATAATATTTCTATGTCTATATTTACATTTTATGATTTTATATAATATTTATATTTACAAGATTTTTAATACTCATTTATTTCTATATTTTATATTTGTCATCTGTTTTATCCATATCATCAAGACAATGGAGACCCATTCACCAAACCAACATATTTATTTACAAGCACAAGTTGAACCCAGGAGCAAATAGACAAACATTGATCACATGACATTGATAGCAGTAAAGATCACACCCTCGTCACTTCACCTTATTAGAAATTTCTCTCGCAACACGAACACAGTTCTGTATTTTATTTATTAGAGTTTTGTTTTTGCAGACATTGGAAAACCAAGCTGCACGATGACTAGGGGAAGGACGAACGAGGTGGAAATTTTTAGTATGGGGACAGGAAAATATATAATGATCCGCATCTCCGAAAACGTTACAAATACAATTAGAGGTATTTTTGTGTTTAAAATATTTTAAGTAATCTAAAAAGGGGCCGTGTCCTGTAATAAAATAAATCAGGTTTTTGTTAAAAATTTGGAGGGAAGGATTTACCTGAGGGAGGAAGTCAATAATACGCGACGGATCATGAGTTCGGGGGGATATATACTCGTTTAAGTATTGCTGCCAGGAGTTTAGAAGGTATTTTTTACAATAAGCAGTTAAAAGGGAGAAAGGGTAGGGGATCGAATAAGGGAGTCCAGAATTAGCAGCTTCTTTAGCAAGGGTATCAGCAGCTTCATTTCCCAATATTCCTGCATGGGCCTTAACCCATCGGAGGTTAATTAATTTTGATGCCGAATGTGCCAAATGTTTGATATCTCTCAGAAGTTTAGTTTTGTTTTTTACGGATTTGAGTGCCAGAATAGAGGACAAGCTATCAGAGAATATATTGACTTTTAAGTTGTTGTCCATGGCCCATTGAATTGCTATCTTAATGGCTGAAATTTCAGCCTGAAATACTGTGTTCCCGCTGGAGAGTTTATATGCAAATGTTTCAACCAGGTCACTTTTGTTATATATACAGACGGCAAAGCCAATTTTGTCTTCCATCTTTGATCCGTCTGTATAAATGTTATAGTCAGAGAAGGATGAAGGTTCTGTCGATCGGAGATTTACAATTCGAAGAGAGGGGTGTAGAAGACCCAGACCGTCCGACTCGTCCAGAGGACTTAGAGTAACTAGTTGGACAAAAGAGAGGGGTGTGTAAGTGAGAAGGGGACCAGGGAATCAAAAAGGGAGGGAGCAGGGAGAGAGGAGTCAGGGAAAAGATCGGTTTGGAGATGCCTAAAATGGAATTTTTTGTAAAGAGTATGTATTACGAATTGAATAGGGGGAATTCCTGTGATTGAATAAAGAGAGATGCTCGAAGTTGTTCTAAAGCCGGTTGAAATTTTTAAAAGGAAAATCCTTTGCAGAGAAATAAGACGTGTTAGACTAAATAAGACTAAATTGGGTGAATATAAAGAAAGTTGCGGAGGGCGAGGCAGCCCAGTGGTTAGCGCTCAGGAATTGCACTCGGTAGGCCCGGGTTCGATTCCCGCCACTTCCAAAACTGCCGCCGTGTTCACGCGGAGTACGATCACGATAAACATGTGGGTCCGGAAGTCCTTCCGAGAGGTTGGTGGTAGGGGAAGGAGGGTACGGTCCCTGTGGATGCCTCTCCCACTGGGTTCCGTTCTAAATTGGGTAAATAAAAATAATGTTATGGAGATAGTCGCTGGGGGCGAAGAAGCCCAGTGGTTAGAGCGCGGGAATTGCACTCAGTAGGCCCGGGTTCGATTCCCAAAATTGCCGCCGTGTTTACGCGGAGTACGATCACGTTAAACATGTGGGTCCGTGAGTCCTTCCGAGAAGTTGGTGGTAGGGGAAGGAGGGTACGGTCTAAATTGGATGAATAAAAAGAAAGTTATGGAGATTGTCGCGTAGGGCAAAGTAGCCCAATGGTTAGCGCGCGGAAATTGCACTCGGTAATCCCGGGTTCGATTCCCAAAATTGCCGCCGTGTTTACGCGGAATACGATCACGTTAAACATGTGGGTCTGTAAGTCCTTCCGAGAGGTTGGTGGTAGGGGAAGAAGGGTACGGTCCCTGTGGATGCTTCTCCCACTTGGTTCCGGTCTAAATTGGGTGAATAAAAAATAAGTTATGAAGAATATCGCGGAGGGTGAAGTACCCCAGTGGTTAGTGCGCGGGATTTGCACTTGGTAGGCCCGGGTTCGATCCCCAAAATTGCCGAATAAAAATAAAGTTATGGAGATTGTCGCGGATGGCACGGTAGCCCAGTGGTTAGCGCGCGGGAATTTCACTCGGTAGGCCCGGGTTCGATTCCCGCCATTGCCAAAACTGCAGCCGTGTTCACGCGGAGTACGGTTAAACGTGTGGGACTGCAAGTCCTTCCGAGAGGTTTGTGGTAGGGGAAGGAGGTTACGGTGTCTTTGGATGCCTCCCCCATTGGGTTCCGGTCTAAATTGTGTGGCACTTCCTGGCCTTCCAAGCAGTTACCTTACACCTTTCTGGTAGGTCGCGCCAACGAGTTTGCCACGGTCAGAATTTTCAAGGGTAGCGAACAGGCTGGTCGCCAAAGGCGGCTAGTATAAAATAAAAAGAGTATTTCCTATTGAGAAACATGTTCACTTTTCATATGTAATACCATGCGATAAATTGGGTGACATCATTCTCGTGGATCTAGCTCGTTCCATTCATGAAAAAATATACTTTGAGTAATACTTTTATATTTGAACGCCAATAGTCATTTATCTGCTGTAAGAATAACTTATTTCTTCGTCCATAACGCCTGGCGAGATTTTGGTGACGAATTTCGTGGAATATCGCCAACATGGCGACTTTTTTAAATGTTGCTAACAAAAAACTCCCCAAATGGATAAAAATGACGCTAAATCAATGCAAATGATGACTCATTGATGAAAATTCAATATCTTAGAAAGAATATAAATATCTACTATAAAAATAGTCAATTTTTTTTTACTGTAAATGTAGTAAATTCATTGCATTATATAAGGAAAGTCATGTGCTGCCCACATCAGATCTGCAGCCATGCCTGCCAATTATACAAATCAGGCGTAATACCCGCTAATAAATTCTTATATAAGTACGCCATAAATAATAAAAAAAATCTTATTTATAGATGATATGTCCCAAATATGCAGTTTTTCTCTGGAATAGTTTGCATTTCAAAGGATTTAACTTTAAATAGACGTTGTTCAATATTTCAAATACTCGTCTAAGGTTTTGTAAATGTTTGTTAAAAGACCGACCAGCAATAAATATATCATCCAAGTAGACGAGGCAAGATTCACAGGCGAGTTCCTTTATTACAATCTCCATTTGGCGTTCAAATGTTGTGGGTACATTACCACGACATACAAGTCCAAAAGGCATCAACTGCTAACTTTAAACTGCCAGATTTCTTGTCCGATGATAAATGCTGTTTTTTCACGATCATAGGATTTTCACTTGCTATCAGCCACTCCTTGAATCGAAAACAATTTGCTCCCATAGAGGGTATCTAGAATGTCGTCATTTTTTGACAGTGAATACTGTCTTTCTTTGTCACTGAGATGAGTCTTTCTATCCACTTTTCTTCAAGACGATTAGTGAGGCCCAACGACTTGGTGATGGCTCGATCATGTTGTTTTCCTGTATGTTCTAAAAAAAATTCACAGGTTTTCCATGGGGTTTAATTCAGAACTTCTGGATGACTATTCCAACAATTCCCCGAATTTGGCCTGAAACTACTCTTTTGATGCGGCAAAGGCACGAGTCGAGGCTATGCCTATACTTTTCAGAGGTGATAGGTGGCACCTTGAGCAATACATGTTCTGGTAACACATTTTTCTGAATTGATTTTACATTCCATGAAAATAAAGGAAAATGTTTTTTTAAATGGTATGTACACAAAACGTTAGAAAATAAAAAAAAAACATATTTATATATTTTTATTTTAGAAATAAAACTGCCCAACGCATGAAGTTTATCTTCTAAATGGCATCTACACAAAATGTTCGAAAATAAAAAAAAAATAATATATTTTTAATTTTATACAAGAAAAAAAAGGAAAAACATATCTACTCCAAACAACTGAAAATAGGGTCGGGATATGTTGTATAACTTATAATTTACTATTGGCAAAAAAATCTACTTAGCGCATGAAGTTCGTCTTATAAAAAGGCATTTTTTTTTTTTTTTATTATATATATATATATATATATAAATAAAAAAAAAGGAGGGGGGGGGGGGATATCTGCTTCAAACAACCGAAAATAGGGCCGGGATGTGTATCACTTATAATTTAATATTTAAAACATTAGGACTGCAATTTCAAACAAGTAACAGTATATTTTATTTTATTTTGTACTAGCCGCCTTCGGCGACCAGCCTGTTCGCTACCCTTAAAAATTCTGACCGTTGTAAACTCGCTGGCGCGACCTACCAGAAAGATGTAAGGTAACTATTTGGACGGCCAGGAAGCGCCACACAATCTAGACCGGAACTCAGTGGGGGAGGCATCCACAGGGGCCGTACCCTACTTCCCTACCACCAACCTCTCGGAAGGACTTACGGATCCACATGTTTAACGTGATCGTACTCTGCGTGAACACGACGGCAGTTTTGGCAGTGGCGGGAATCGAACCCGGGTCTACCGAGTGTAATTTCCGCGCGCTAACCACTGGGCTACCACACCCTCCGTGACATTCTCCATAACTTTATTTTTATTTACCCAATTTAGACCGGAATCCAGTGGGCGAGGCATCCACAGGTACCGTACCCTCCTTCCCCTACAACCAACCTCTCGGCACGGAAGGACTTCCGATTCCATCATCCTCATTTCATCCTTCCATCATTTAAAATATCCATAAAATTAAAATATCCATTTAAAATATCCATTTAAAATATCCATAAATTAAAATATCCATTTAAAAAATCCATATCGTTCCATCAGTTAAAATATAAATCACCACAATTCAAACCACCATAATTCAATCATTTAAATTTTACAATGACTATATACTAAGCTCTTAATTCCATCATTTAAAATAACCCGACCCGATTCACAATCTCCATAGAAACGGCGTGACGTCCCCGGTTGCGCGCGCAGGGTAAGTGAGAAGTCGGTCGGAACTTCGAGAAATCGCCGAGAAATTTAAAATCATTACTTCTTTAAAATCAGGATCGGGTTGCTATTTATAATTATTTTTTGACCAGATTAGGCTTATCAGAAAGCCAGATTTTTGAGCTTTCTAAAAATGTAAATTATTAGTCGAAAATCTCAAAACATTTTCCGATGCAAGGATTTAAAAACGAAAGTTCGTTTTTTTTAGCCGAAAATGACTTTTGTTTTAAAATCTTTAAAAAATATTAGAATGTGTCCCTGAGATTTGAAATTGAAATATTTTTACTCGCAATTGACTGCTCTTTCCGATCGTGTGATTTGTTTTTTTCTACGACGTCTGGATGGTGGAGAAAAAAGGGGGAAAAAAACGGTCGAAATCGCCTAAAACATTAAATAACAAAAAAAAAATTCAAATTTTAAAAATCGGTTTTCACGTGTCCCCCCCCCCCCCCCCCCCGGGTCTCAGATTGCCAAATTTCGTAGCTCTGCGACACGCAGTCGCTGAGCCTATAGTGTAGAAGACAGACAGACAGACACACAGACATTGCATTTTATTATTTAAGATTACCCAGGCCGTCCAGCTCACCCAAAGGGCGTAGTAGTTACAAGGGATGGACGGGAAAATCGCAGAAATAACAATACACGTAAACATACATGGATTATATACATAGACATGCAAAGACAATATACACAGACATGCAAATAATTTAAAATTTTAAATATGGAAGTAACGAGAAGGAGTTAGAATTCCATTTTGAGAAACTGCAAAATCGTAGACTATAAGGAAAGCTAGAGCAACGTAAATAAGCGCAAATAACACAGCATAGAGCTGTTTCGAGGATACGCTGGATCCCCTTCTTCAGTGCAAGAGAACCAACAAACTCAAAGTCCATACAAGGAGTCAAGGGAGTCTAATTAACGGAGTTCCCAGGAAGCCTTCAGGCTGCCTTCATACTCTAATCTAAAGGGCAGTTGGGAAATAGTGATAAAATATACTTTACAGATCAGAAATTTCAAAATACGGATGATGTTCTTCAATCCTGATTGTGACGAATCGTAGTCAATATCTGTCGAGTCGCAGAATTTGGAATAAGAGGTAAAATTCATCGAGAAGAAAAGGAGAAGGATTAAGTGGGAAGGGTCTGGCTGTGCTCCGTGGAGCACTGACCTTGAATCAATGAAAGATCGTGTTATAAAAACGCTGGGATTGTGGGCTCATCGGGATCATACGATGAATGGGTGTGAAAGCAAGAAGCAGGGGGATTATATACCCAAGACCTGGAATAAGAGAGAATTAACCTAAAAGCAGTATGAAGAGCAGTCCAGCCAATCCGAACTGCTTTGCTTTGATTCTCTTGCACTGACGAAGGGGATCCAGCGTATCTCCGAAACAGCGGTATGCTCCATTGTGTTATTTACTTTTGCTCTAATTTCTTTATCCCTCGAATAAAGTTTACTTATAATACTCGTAGTTTAAATGGTGCTCGCGTTGTTTCAGTTCTTACGCAATGTATGTGTTTCCATGGAGAATATTGAATGAATATTAAAGCTCAGATACTGTTAGTAATTTACGCACCACTGTTTGACCCCCCCCCCCCCCCCCACGATCATTCAGAGTTCAAAGCCCGTTCTATCGGGTATTTTATTCATTATTTCTTAATGCACTTCGTTAGTCCTTGGATGTTTTCAACTTCTCGTTTTATACCGACGCTGCTATCTAATGTCAGTAGTAACCGCGGGAGAGCTACTTTGCATAAAGCGGTTTCGTAGCCGTAATAATTTGGCCACTCAGTGTAAATTACTGCCATTTTTTTTTTTCCCTTCCACGAAATTTTCCCTTTCCGTTCTTTCCCCGTTCTATTCAGACCGTAAGAACGTTTGAGGAAGCAGCCGCGTAGGATTGAATCCATCTCATTTCCGAGTGCCGTTTCGTTTTGGCGGGAAAACATTCCCAGACATCTGTTCTAGGCTTAATAAAGTGAGTTTGGTTTGAATTTATTCCAAGAAAAAAAAAAGATTGAAGTAGAACTTTTAAATATTCTGATCGATCGTATTCATAGAGGGGGGCCGGTGGAACCCCTCTATGAATACGAGATGAAATTTGCAACATATGCATTGCCAACAATTTTTAGTGTTTCTGACATGCGTTTTTCTCAAAAAAAAATTTTTTTTTTTCAATCTTTCCCTAGTTTTACTTGCATAATCATAATTTTTTAAATATTTTTCCATTATACCTGTGCATTTTTGCAGTGTGGCCTTTGACTGTGCTGTGGCATACAACAATAAGTTTTAGAAACGCCACAAACTATATTTGAATCACTCATAGCTGTATTTTCTATAAGTTAAATAAAAGAAAAAATGCGCATTTCCTAACACTATTTCCTTGCCGAACTGTTTCAAAAATTGACCACTAGATGGCGAGCATCGGGTTAGAATCGCGGATTGTAATATTACTTCAAAATTGCATCATCCTTGTGCTCTCGTGTTTTCTCGTTCAATTATGATCCAGTATCAATTTATTATTCGACATTCGTGTAAATGTAATAAGCTTATATATTCGTATATGATAAGTGCAACATTAATTATATAAGTCCAATATTAGTTACATAATTAATCATGAAACGAACTCGAATTGATAGTTTTTTCAAACCGATATGTGAAATATCGTGTCAGGACGATATGCCCTGTTCTAGCAGCAGTAAAAGAAAGAAAATTCCTGTCGTTGAAGAAACCAAATTCGTCACTTCAGATCCTTCAAATGAAGCTGGCACCACATCACCAGGTAGCACTTTTGACTCTTCGCAAACTGTTAAAAATATCGGAGATAGCAAATAAAATTTTTTCATCGAATTGCGATACAAAAGAATTAAGAATGCAGTTCTTAAACAATATATTCGTTCCTACTGAAAGCCACATATTCCCTGTACGTGAAATTAAGTAAAAGAATTTAAGATTTCAACACCATTGGTTAAAAAAATGGAGATGGCTGGCATATTTCAAAATTTATGATGGTGCGTTTTGTAAATATTGTGCATTTTTTGGTGAAGAAGCTGTAGCAAAAGGGTTGCATTAAAGTATTGGTTCTCTTGTTGCTAATCCTTTAATAAAATGGAAAGATACGATTCAAAAGTTTAATGAGCATCAATGTGCATCTTATCACAAAAAATGTGAAATTGTAGCTGAAAATTTTTGAGGCATTATGGCAGGAGAGAGAAAAGATATTGCGAGCATAATTGATTGCAATCGCAAAAAAAAAAAAAAAAAAAAAAAAAAGAGCTGCTGTAATGGCAATAACTCAGTCGCTATTTTTTTGTGAACAACAAGAAATTGCAATTCGTGGGGCTGAAGACAGTGGTCCTCTAATTTTGGAAAAACCGGAAAATAATGATCGAAATTTTTGCGCTCTGTTACGCTTCAGCGCAAATTCGGGAAATGAAACATTAAAACAACATATATTAAATTGCAAGAAAAAAAAACACATCCTACGTTAGTTCTATTATTCAAAACGAAATACTTGAAATTTGTAGAAATATCAATCAAAAAAGCATTGTCGAAGAAGTCAACAATTCAGGGTATTTTAGCATTTTAGTTGACGAAACCTTGGATATTTCTGATGTTGAACAATTTTCATTATGTGTTAGGTAAGTGAACGTAAATAATATATTATGCTATCATTTTTTGACCTTCATTCCAGTGTTCGATTTATCTGCAAAAGGACTGACAAACACTCTTTTAAATCAGTGCCAACATCTGGGACTTTACATGCAAGATTATGGAGCGGCCAATATGAGAGGAGAAATGAATGGCGTTTAGGCAAATTTAAAATAAATTTATCCTAAAGCTATGTACGTTCATTGTGCCAATCATCTTTTGAATCTTGCGTTGTCGTCATCTCTATCAATTCCATCTATTAGAGATTGCAATGGTACTATAAGCGAAATGTGAAAATTTATTTCGAAATAACTCTTATGCAGGCAATATTTTAAAAAATAGCATTAGCTGTTTTCTTCCAGACAGTGGAAAAGGTCGATTACTTAAATTATGTGAAACACGATTCGTGGAAAGACACGATTCGATTATTGTTTTCGTCGTATTATTCGACGCAATTTTTCCTTACAAGAAATAGCCGAATCAAATAAAAGTGTTTCAACTAATGCAGAACTCTTACTTTCAGCAATTGAAAAAGGCTCATTTTTAGTTTCTCTTTTGGGATGCGAAAAGTTTCTTAGTTTCAATTTGCCTTTGTCACTCTATCTTCAAAATCCATCTCACGATCTATCATCGGCTTTATATTATGCAAAAAGTGTTACGCAAAAACTGCAAGATATAAGAAATAAATCCTTTGACAGTTATTTCCCTGAAATATTTAAAGTAACATCTGCTATAATGAGTAAAAATTTTGATTCTGAGATGTTAAAGTTCCGAGGACTGTTAAAAAGTAAATAATCATCCATTTGATAATCATCCATTTGATACACCAGAACAGCACTGCAGACGTGCGATATTTTTACCATGTTTGGATGAACTAAGTTCGCAATTACAAATCCGATTTGATGAAAATGACAAAATTTTTTCATCTATTGAAATTATTATACCAAAATATGCAACGCCCAAAAAAGTTGATCTACTGGATAACTTAAAAATATATACTTTGCCGATATTACTTCAGATTCTGCAATACAAGCCGAATACTTGCTGTGGTGTCAAAAATGGGAATGTGTTGAAGAAAAGTTGATGCCAAAATGTGCAATGAACGCTCTTGTGTCTTGTGATGAGAATTTTTTAATATATACAAACTTATTAAAATTTTGTGCACTTTACCAGTTTCCACTGTAAGCGCTGAACGATCGTTTTCAACCATAAAAAAAGTCAAAATATTCCTTCGTAATAGAACTGGTCATGAGAGGTTGACATATTTAGCATTACTTTCAGTGCATAGAAGCATGAGTATAAATGCAGACGAAGTTTTGAACAAAATGGCTTTAAAAGCCAGAAAAATTAATCTATTATTATGAAACAGTGAATAGGTGTTAAATTACTTAATGTTAAAAATTTTTCGTAGTTACAAAGAGAGAAAAAACATATTGTATACTGCATATGCGTGCTGACTCGTTATATATCTTTGGTGTTTGATTATGATGCGATTTGCGATACATAAGGGCAATACATAAGAGATTTTGTGGTAAAAAATTAAGGAATATGTCATGATGGTAAAACTAAATAATTAACTTTCGAATTTTTCTGAATCGTTTTTCATTTCATTCTACATGCATAATATATTGTATACAATGGAAAGCCGTAAATCAGGACGCCTGAAAATCGAAATGATCTATAATCCGGATATTTTTTAAAGATGAGCGATTCCTATTAATCATTGCAACTTTTGATAATTTCCAGAAAAAGCGATATGATTATCGATAACTGTCCAGAAAATTTTCAATACCTATGTGTTTTCAAATTCTCTAAATGAATTTCCACTATATTTCTGTAAGGGGATGATGTTTATTTACATTTTCACATTTTTCGTTTATGATTTCAATAAAAAGTATTTTTTCGGTTGTTTAAAAAAACATGACTCATAATCCTGAAAATTCGAAGTTCTGGATTTCCGGCTTTCGACTGTATATAGGTGAAGACACAAACCGCCCGACTCGTCCGAGGACTTGAGCAACAGTTTGGTCGGCCGGATATAGGTGTGTGTATATGTTTAAAATAAACGTTTTTTTTTATTGAAAGTTCACTATACTTTGAGCCTCTCCCTGCCCCCCCCCCTCCCCCCCCGAAATAAATTTATGAATACGTCCTTGAGATAGATCGATAAAATTTGGTACGATTATTGTGCTCTGAATATTAGAATTCTATTGATTTTAATCAGGATCGAACATTGAGTAGAACCCCCATATTTCTGAACATTTCATTTCTTTATGAATTGTAAAAAATAATAGCAACCAGAAATATTAAAGAAGCAAGCATTTTATAAGTAATTTTTTTATAGAAAGATGAATGGCATTTATTTAAAAACGCTGCCATGAGCCGCATTGAGATATTGCACGTATAATTGAAAAGTAAACCATACATAATTCTATAGTTCATGTTCTGAACATTATAAATATACCAAGATATTTATGAATATCGTAAACTGAAGAAAACCTGAGCTTTTACAATAAAATAACAAGTATGAAATTTGCATTCTGAGAAAATAGAGGAATAAAGTTTTAATTTTATCAAGGAAATACCACTTTATAAAATCGCTTCTTCAAGAGCACTTTGGTTTAAGATAGAAATCTAGAATTTGGGGGAGTGATTTTTAAAAATATGTAGATTTAAAATTATGAAGAAAAAAAATTGATTTTTGACTCTAAACTGTACATTTTGGTGTAAGATCTCCCTTAAAATAATTTTGTAATAAAAATATCTTAAAATTTAAAATGTTTTACATATGATTTAGCAAGGTGACATTTTATAGAAAACATGTGACTGGTTGGGTGACCACCAGGATCGTGCCAGTATTTTTCGCGTTGATAGCAGGGACCATATATTTTTATTTTCATTTCAATTGTTTCAATTTTTAAGGATCTTGATGTCTAGTTAGTGATGATTTCCCGTGCAGTGTCATACAAAAGCTTATAAGGCGATGTCAGAGCTTTTTCAAAAGCGGCAGCCGAAGGCAGGTAGTTAAAAATAAATAATTTAAAATGTTATTTTCAAATCATCAAAGTCTCTGTCAAACCAGCAAATTATATAAATGTAAAGTAATTGTTGTCAATGAATTATGCTTTCGTTCTTGTCGAAGTCTAAATTGTAAAGCATCAGAATGGGGTGGTTTCAACATAGTATTCAAGTTATTAACTATATTTAAAATTAGTCTTCTTCTATTCTTACAAGAAATAAAGAAGTGTAATCAATTCCATTTATAAATAATATTTAGTGAGAAACAAGCTTTTAATTTTGATCTGTCGTGCCATAGTCTTAATTTGTCATGCATACGTGCAAAGTTAAATATATATTAAAAATTTTTTGTTGTATATTGATTAGCCTTATTTACATCTAAAGATATATGCAGCCAGAATTTCGAATTAAACACGTTTTCCAGTTAGTCGATGAACTATGTAAGGAATTGCTGTTGAATTGATTTATTACCAGGAATTGCTGATTAATTGCTGTTGATTGATTTGAATCAATATCATACAGCTGAGTAGTACTGACTGATTAAGGAATGGATTATACGGCACCAAACTGCAGAAGGTAGAAACTTCAAACTTTGCATAAACGTAGGACTTGATCTATAAATAACGAGAAAATTCTGAAATCTTAAAATTTTTTAGAGAAATTTATAAATTGCGGAATGTTTTGTTCCAAAATTCTTCTAGCTATAAATCGAAAACGGCTAGACGTACAAAATTCATTTTCATACCATACTGAATAAAAAAATTGTCCAAAATGTTGTTAAATTCTTTTGGTGTGCAACTTACCGTTCTTGAGATATTTTCATTTATAGTTATAGCAGACGATATTTTTATATTTTATAATTCAGTTTTTCAGCAGTTTTTGATTCCATTTGTAACTATAGTAACAGAGTTATGCTTCCAATATCGAAATCGTCTGCTGGCTATTATTCTGATCAAACTGTTGAAAATGTATTTTATTAATGTTTAAGTTTCGGATTGAAATACACATTTTTGTAACGATTTTGAAAAAAAATATATATATAAACAAAGATAAGAATTTTATTTTCTAATATGTTCAATCTGATAGCCCTTTTGTTGAACTATCATATTACATCTTGATTTCTAAAATAAAAGAGCTTTTCTTAAAATATCAAGGTTGATTTTGTTCCACTCCTCCACCACAATCTTCCGGAGTCCATCCAATGTTTTGGGATGCCGCTTATAATGAGCTTCTTTTAAAAGTCCAAATGCACAGTAATCCATAGGAGACAGGTCGGGGGACTTAAGTGGGATGCAATTAAATGGAATAGCCTCAATTCCGGTTTCATTTCTCAAATCAATAGATTAAGAGGTATGTCTGGTAGCCTTATCCTGATGGAACTTAACACAGTGAAGATTGTGTTGGGTAAAGTGATGGAATGTCTTTTTTGAAAACAGGTGTTAAAACATATTTCTGATAATAATCCGAGTTAATTTTGACATTTTTTTTTCTTTCCTTATTTTAAGTTTTCCGTTATAAGAGAATCCAGCAATAACCATAAAACCTTTAACAAAACTTTCCTTGTTTTCTCTGAACCAACCTTTGTTGGGTATGCATTTTTTACCTTTATCCCAGTCAAATGTAAACTTTGACGTTTCTTTCCTTTTTTATTAATTATGTCACTTAATTTACGTGTAGAAATATTAAAATCATGCTTTTTACATCTTTTTTAATAATTGAATAAGAGTATTATAATTTAATAAGAGTATTTTTCTTCGGAAAGCGCAAAAATATAGCCTTCGATACATTGTTTTAAAATGTCGCTAGAAAATAAACAAAGAATAATTTTAATGATGCAGACGATAATTAAACTCTATTCCGACTTGATGCCAGTCAGGTTTTTTTTATTTATTTAAATTTAGTTCATAGAGAAAGTCAAAATCGTTATAAAAATATGTGACCACCCTCTGTAAGTGGTTTACACACAGTTAGTAAACTTTGCTTACAGTTAGTGAGCAGTTTTACTTACAATTAGTGAACAGTTTTATTTACATTTAGTGAACACTACCCATTTCGCAAGCACGAAGCGTGGGTGGCAATGGCTAGTTATCTCAGGTGCCAGAAACATGTAAAAATAGGTAAAAATAGAAAGTTCCATCGAACAGCATGACTTGTTACAAGCATAAAATGCTGTTAACCTTTCTGTCGTAACACAAAAAGCCTCTAATGGTAGTTTAGAGCTCTAACACGCTACTATATCGTCTAATTAGTTAAATGACCGCCAAGCGTGACTAGACACAATAATTCTAGTTTTGAAATGTGTAAAAGCGGTTCTTTTGTCCCTGTGGAGGAATTTTTATGATCTACCGAGTGAAGTTTATGAGTAGGCTCGTTGGAAACAACATCAGCGGGTGTCGAACAGGTTGGGCAACAGAGAGAAAGTAATTGAAATGCCAATGCCTTTTTTGCATTTTGTAAAACAGATTTTTGTACTTAACACATTAAATGCAGATCGCGCTCGCTCTTCAGATATCAGCACACGGGACTGGTTTCATTCTTTTTGGGCGTTTTAGTTCAGAATTTTTGATATCCATATATATGTACAGTATTGTGGCAATTAATTGAGAAATGCAGTTTTTTTTATAAAATTCAGTTTTATTCAAGTTTTCTATGGATACAATTAAAACTAATAAGTGATATGACCTCCCCGAGACTTTATAACATCACAGACACGTTTCGGTATGGAATGTACTAGACTAGCACATGTAGTTTTAATTTCAACGTCTCTGAACCATATGTCAATAACGGCCGAAATTAGCTTGTCCATCGTCTTACAGTCAAATTTGTGAAGCCGTTTTTTGACAATAGCCCACAAATTTTCTATGGGATTCAAGTCTGGTGAATTCCCGGGCCAATCCAGTACGGTAATATTTTTTTTGAGCAGAAATTTTTGATTCGCTTCGAAGTGTGACATGGCGCGCTGTCTTGTTGGAAAACGCAATCTCCGTTCGGCCACAGTTTAGCCATGGTTGGAAGCACTTTTCGGGTCAATATGACTTCGTAACTGGCACTGTTCATCATTCCATCTACGGGAACAAGAGATTCTGTCCCCAAAACGCTGAAACAACCCCAAAACATCTTTTTGGGCGGATGCTTCGGTGTTTGATTGATGTGGTGCTGATTGAGAGGTTCTTCTTGGCTCCTTCTCACGAGCATAGATCTAAATCCCTGAACCACAAAATGTGTTTCGTCAGAAAAGAGAACTTTCTCCCAGTCCATGTTTTGTATTTCCGTACCCATTCGAACCTTTTTTTCTTCATGCGAAGCGTCAGAAGCTGCTTCTTGTACGGTCGACGTGCTCTCCGTTCGCGTTCTAACAGCCTGTATCGCACTGTTGAAGGTACAATATCAACACCAGCTGCCACCATGGACTTAGACAGATCAAAACTGGTTAGTCGAGGATTTTTAACACTCATTCGATGTAAAGTTTTGTCGTCATGAGTCGAAGTTGATCTTTTTCGGCCGCATCTTCCAGAGCAGTTGGTTTCAGCATTTCCTGTTTCCTGAAACCGCTTCCAGATCCTCCCGACACTTGCTGTACTCACTCCACATATTTTACCTATTTCCTTGAACGTCTTAGAAGTGTGTTCTCTAAGCGCAATCACTTTAGCACGTGTTTCCGCGCTGATATCCATGACGCTAATGAGCCCCGCAACAACTGAGAAACTACCACTGCGGAACACCTGCCACCTGGCGGAGGAATTTGAACACCTGCTACTTACCAGGTGCATACGAACACCTGCTACTTTGATAATAACTGCAATTTGAACACTGAGCTAATTTGGAGTGCTTCTTCCTAAGCTTACGTGTGATAAAACGAAAAAATTGACATTTCTCAATTAATTGCCACAATACTGTATATATATATATATATATATAGCAAATAACGTTAAGCCTTTTTCATACTTTCGTATGCTTTCGTTTTCTTCATCTGATTACTTTTGTATTATATTATATATATATATATATATATATATATATATATATATATATATATATATATGTATATATATATATATATATGTATATATGTATATATATATATATATATGTATATATGTATATATATATATATATGTATATATGTATATATATATATATGTATATATGTATATATATATATATGTATATATATATATATATATATATATGTATATATATATATATATATATATATATATATATATATATATATATATATATATATATATATATATATATATATATATATATATATATATATATATATATATATATATATAT